>CM038796.1:79904533-80390653 GCA_021764765.1 Vicia sativa | reverse complement strand
ATGGAAGAATTGGTTGTTGTTGGTTCAAGTCGGTGTCTTTGCTCGTCGTAACACTCGGAGACGTTTGGTCTATATTGTTCATATTGTTGACTCTTGTTGTTATTAGTATAATTTGTTGAATCCTAAGTGATGTTGTGAAATAAAAAGTTGTTAAGTATGTTGAAAGTTGAATAACATGTTTCAAGTTGTTATTAGTATAATATATTCAGTTGTATAACTATGAGTTCATTTCGTAGTAACAAAAAAGTATTTTGTTTGAAAGTTATTGCAAGTTGTTAGGAGATTCTCAAATTAAAAAGTGTTATGTATCTTATCTGTTTGTGTTGTTAATGTTGAAATGTGGCATCCATGTTTTGTTGAAAATTTTAATTACTCGATTTTCGATATATTTTTCGGGTAGAATTTGGGGTGTTACGAGGAACCGTTCCTATATGGGTAATCGGGTTCCCACAAAAAAGAAAAATACTTATATTTTTAGATAATGCATGAAAATATATAAAAAAATAATGCATAAAAATAAGTATGAAAAATATAAAAAATAATGCATATATTTATTTAAACATATGTAGTACTACAAAGAATACATATTAAAAACATGGACACAAATAATGACAACATATAGTATGAATGATATATAAGAGACATTATGAAAGAATTAAATACATATACCGATTTAGATGTCATTTTCATTCAATATTCCCAATTCTCGATGGATTTTGAAGAACAGATCTAGAGCCAAAGGTTTAGTGAAAATGTCCGCTAGTTGGTTATGAGTATCAACAAATCTAACTTCGACATCTCCTTGAAGCACATGATACGAAGAAAATGATGTCGAATATCAATATGTTTGGTTCTTGAATGCATGACTGAATTCTTTCTTATATTGATTGCACTTGTGTTGTCGCATCGAAGAGGAATGCATCTGAGATCAAGTCCGTAGTCACGAAGTTGTTGCTTAAGCCAAAGAATTTGTGCACAACAACTACCTGCTGCTATGTACTCCGCTTCGGCCGTGCTAAGAGCAACACATGATTGTGTTTTACAAGCCCGTGATACTAGTGCATTTCCAAGAATGTGTCAAGTACCACTTGTGTTTTCTATCGGTTTAAAACACACATAATCCGTCGAATAACCAATTAAATTGCAAACACTACCTTTGGGATACCATAAGCCGACATTGGTTGTTCCTTTAAGATACTTCATGATCCTTTTTACCGCTATGAGATGTGATCCGTTTGGATTTGCTTGAAAGCGAGCACAAAGACAAACACTAAACATTATGCAAGGACGGTTTTCTGTCAAATATAGTAAGGAACCAATCATACCTCGATACTTAGTAATATCAATTGGAATACCAAATTCATCTTGATCAACATATGTACGGAGCCCATTGAAGTATTCATCGTTTGCAACTATCCATATCAAACTTTTTAACTCTTTGCAATTCTTGGATTGGTTGATGGAGATTCCATCTTTTAGTTGCTTAATTTGTAGTCCAAGAAAATAATTCATCTTACCCATCATGGACATCTCAAATTCTCCTTGCATCATCAATGAAAATTCTTCACATTTCTTTGTTAGCCGATCTAAAATGATATCATCATCATAGACTTGAACCAATAAAGTGTTACTTTTAATTTTCTTAATGAATAAAGTTTTATCAACCTTACCCTTCTCAAAACCTTTTCACACAAAAATTTCTAAGCCTATCATATCATGCTCTTGGTGCTTGCTTTAGCCATAAAGTCTTTCTCAACTTAAAGACATGTGAAGGATTTTTGAAGTCTTCAAATCCGGGGGTTGTTTGACATAGACTTCTTCATTGATGTAGCCATTGAAGAATGCGCTTTTGATATCCATTTGATAAAGCTGAAAATTTAATGAACAAGCATAAGCAAGTAAAAGAAATAGCTTCTAACCTTGCAACTGGAGCAAATGTTTCTTCAAAGTCGATTCCTTCTTCTTGATTGTAACCTTGAGCCACCAACCTTGCTTTGTTTCTAACAATTATACCATTCTCATCAAGTTTGTTTTAAACACCCATCGAATACCTATGATGTGTTTACCACTTAGCCTAGGAACAAGTTCCCAAACCTATGATGAGTTTTGGTGCTTTCTTTTTAGGATAATGATGAACTACTTTAGGCTTGTTCACTTTATCTTTGATTGGTTGGTTATTAGCCTTAACAAAGATAGTTTTGTTGGGACTTGGTTGAGAAAATTTTGAAAAACCAAGTCCACTTTTATCTTTAGTATACCTTTGTGTGCTAAGAACATTTTCCAATCCAACTTGTCCTTTTTCATACCTTTCTAGGACTCTTTTTAATTGAACAATTTGGAAAGAAAGTGATTCACAATTATTGCATACAAAATTCTGTTTTTGATCACTAACCATCTTTTCTTTTTCATCTTTATATTCTTTTTCAATAGTTTCAACTTTTTCTTCTAAAGATGAAATTATTTTCTTTTGAGATGAAATAGTTCTATATAGAATTTTGCATTCATTTAATAGTTCATCTATAGCACCTTGTGCACCATTATCATAAAGAGTTATCATAACTAACCTCGTCTTCTTCATCATCGGAATGGTGTGAAGCCATCAATGCTAGATTTGCACTTTCGTCACTATTCGAATCGGATGAAGAACTTATCTCATTATCTTCCCATGCAACATAAGCCCTTTTATTTTTGAACTCCTTTTGCCTTTGAATCCGGTTTTTGAAGATTTTTGGACAATCCGACTTTATGTGACTTTGCTTTCCACATTCATAACATGTGACATCTTGTGTTGATGTGGAGGCTTCTTTATCTTTATGGTTATAAAATTTATTCTTTTTGACAAAGTTAGCATTACAAAGATTATTTTTATGACCAAAATATTTTCCTAACCTTTTTACAAGCAAGAAGTTTTCATCTTTCTCCGATGCATCTTTATCTTGACTTTCTTTTAAATATACTTTCAAAGCAATGCCTTTGGATTTATTCTCATGATTCTCATGTTTTTCAAGTCTTCCAAGTTTCGTTTCATATTCTTGAAGCTTTCCGAATAATGTTGCGGAAGTCATAGTTGCTAGGATTTTCTTTTTGGATATTGCTGTCACTTTTGGTTGTCATTCCCTAGTTAAAGACCTAAGCACTTTAAGATTTAATTCCTCGTTAGTTAAAGTATTACCGAGTGCCTTTAAATGATTTGTCAACTGAACGAATCTCTTTTACAAGTCAAGGATGGATTCTCCGGGCAGCATTCGGAATAATTTGTATTCTTGACTCAAATTGTACCATATTACATTTACCGTTGTACATGACGATACTCGAAAGAATTCATCCATACTAAGAGCACTTTGGGTGATTGAATGTCTTTTTGTCATAGAGAACTTTTTTCTTATCATCTTCATCCCGTGATGCTTTAGGCTTCAATGATCCAACACCATTGACAACACACACCAAAGTAAAATGACCATTTTGGACAGCATCCCATATTTCGTCTCCTTGCGCTTCAAGATGAGCCGTCATGAATCATCCAAAAGTCAATGTATTCACCATAAAACAATGGAGGCTTGTTGGTACTACCACCATCTTTGAAAACGGATTTTGATTTTCGGAAGCCATTATAAATCTTTAGGCATAAGTTACCTATAACTTGCTCGATGCCAATTGTAAGTATGAAATGCGCCTAAGAGGGTGAATTAGGTGTTTAAAAGTCCTATCGGTTTTTTATGAATACTTGTTCAAATTTTTACTGTTTCAATATATAAAGTTTTTACAAGTGTTTCTTTCCTTTTGGTTATGGTGTGATGAAAGCGATAAATGCGGAAAAGTAAAGAACACAATGATGTATCCCGGTTCACCTCACGGTCAAAGTACTCCACTCCCTTACAACATGCAAGAGATTTCACTATAGTCGAATTATCGTACAATCTATTCACACCAATGGTGATGTCTACTATCTAACCTATAGGGAGACCAAAGGCTCTTAACACCTTTAAGGTCTAAAACACTAAGTGAAAGAAGAACAATCCTCTTCAATGCACACACTTGTTTCCAACAATCCTGGACAACAAGAATACAACAAGTATATTTGAATTTTACAAGAGTTTTGAAGATGTAGCACAATATATCAATCTTGAATTGATCTTCTCCTTCAAGAAAAACAATTCTCAATAATGGATACAAGTGTTCACAATGATAGTATGAAACTTAGAACAATTTTTCAATGAAAAATAAGTATGGAAAGTCTCACAAAAAATTATGATGTGAAACACTTGAGAATATTTAAAGATAAAAAGTTTTTTGTAAATAGAATTGTTGATTGAAGAAGGTGTTTTAAATCTGAAAAATTTGCGATATTTATATGCTCTAAACACCTTTACAAACATGTATTATTATATGAAAAGATGCCATGATTCATGTTAAAGATCCCATAAAATATGCTTGAAAAACAAAGAGTTTTTGACATTGGTTCGATTAGTGGCTGGTTCCCTCATAGGAGAACCGGGTTCCATTTGGCAACGTAAAATTTGAATTTTAGTGCGGGGAACCAGTTCCCTCATAGGAGAACCAGGTTCCCATACAAAAATCGGTGAAAATCTTGAAAGTGGGTATAGGGTTCCCATATGGAATGTTAGGTTCCTTTATATTTTCTAAATTTTTTACAAATGATGTTCAAACTAGATTTTGATATTTAAAATATTTTAATCAATTTTATGGCATGCATGAATCATTATGTGAACACTTGTATACATAAGAGGCGAATGCATATACCTTTTGACATTTCATTTTAATTCCACAATGATTCTTCAAGACACGATTATATAAACGATTTGAGCCATTTCTTTTTAATCAATTTCTTCATTGTAAACTTGTCTTCATCAAAACACTTTAGGAGGCAAGCTTGATTTTACATCTTGATTTCACAAATTGCTGTTTTGCGCAATTTTATTTTTTTTTGGAAACTACTGATGTACAGTCGATTTGCACCTATGTGCGATCGATTTGAACAGTGCCGAATGTGGTCTTTGGCTTGTTTTTTGACTTGTTTTAGATAATTACTCTTCTTACTTTCAATTCTTTTGATGTTTGCCTTGGATTATGGTCTTGAACACCAAATTTCTCTTTAATCTCAATAGACTTTGGGTGTTGATGAGGTTGGAAAAATGTATTGTTGATTCAAATCTATCAAAGGATGAATTATTCAATTCATTCTTGGTGATTTGAGTTAATAATATATTTTGTGCCTTAATCCACCAAGATGAGTGGTTGAACTTAAAGATGGAAGAATTTTGAGAAGATAATCCAAGTTGATCTATCATTTCCTCCTTCTTCATCTTATCCCATTCTTTTTATTTTACATTTGTTACAAACATTAGAGGATGATCTACATATCATTCCCCTTGGTTTGCTTTAACTCATAAATCACTATTGATCGGCCTCGTTGTAGGGTGACTTCTACATAAATCACTTGGCGATTGCTTAATATAGCGCTACATTTCTCTTCTTCTTCATCTTATTTTCTCTATGTCCGAATCGGTAAATGATCAATTGGTAGCATAAACTTTATGTTTTGCAAAATCCCAAAAGATGTTTTGAGTCTTAATTTTGGTTCGACACTTGTGATACTTGTCGTGTAGTCGCTATGATTTTTTAATTAAGCTTCTTATAAGTTTTCACTAACTTTGTCCAATTGAAATTCTCAATCATCTTTGATCAAGTGTTGACATTCTTGATTATTCAAAAATAGGTAATATACTTGACAAAAACAATTGAAACTTGGTGTGATTGCTATGATTCTATCAACCTTGACAAGTCTTCATGCGACTTCAAGATGATCATCTAGCTAACAACTAATTACTAATAATGATGTTTATATAATGTTGTTACTTGTTGCATATTTATAATCCACTTTCCTTTATTACATAGTACAACCAAAATCCTTGGTGAAAGATTTAAGACATCCAACTCAGTTTTCAGAACAGTGACATGTCTTTTCACTAACATAACATGGTTCCATTTTAAAATTTCCATTACTTCATTTGACGTTTTAGCATTATGAAACATAAGAAATTCAAACGATTCAAACTTGATTATCCTGCATTTATCACAACCCATCCCGCTGTTAGAATTCCACTTTCAAAAATATCAGTGGTAAGTATTTCTCAAATAAACAATGGAACTATGGCTACCTAACCTTCTCGATCTAAATCGCTCTTCACAAACCACTAAAACATTCAACATTAATAAAATGGGAAGAAAGTTACTTTCGAATTTCTCCACCGTTGCGATAAAAAAAGGGATAGAAAATCAAAATCTTTCTATATTGCTACAACCGGCAAAAACTACAATTCATCACATTGATAGAATAAATTGTTCAACTTCTACGATGTAAGTATTACTACTATTTTACATTCTAACATGTCATTTTAATTAACAATTTTATGGCATGTTAATGTAACAACTTAGACCCTCGCAAGAGTGGTTCCGATATTGCCATCACGTCTGCTCTACCTTCTCATTAGTCGGTTTTGCCTATCATGAAAAACGAACCTAGTACTCGGAGATCAAGTATATGTTCAATTCATTCTCACTATCAAAACCAGGCATAATCGACAACATTGCAAGAAATTTTCAAAACGTTAGATTCATATTAATATGATTATATCCATCAAATAATCATCTTCATATATACAAAATATTTGCATTAATAATTTAATCATAAACCAGCTCGATACCCTTGTTGGAATCTCGGAGGTTTTCAAACTTTTGATCCTCTTAGCGAAATAATCCTAAAAATAGATATTTATTAAAACATTAATCAAAAATCAATCGACCAACATAAGGATTCAAGTTATCTCTTGAAGCGTGCTTTATTTTGATCATGAACGACGAAAGATATTGACGTCTCTCGTAGTCCACAGGTGCAAAATGGATGGTGGTGCTAGCCATTTCTTATTCTCGTGAGAATTGAAAATTAGCATTGGTAGGGTAAAGAGCTCCTCTATTTATAGAGAGCTTCTAAAACCCTAATGATCTTATTTTGGGCTTTTCTAAAATAAGCTCAATCTTCTCTGATTAAACTATTTAATTAAATTATTATTTATATTTAATCAAAATCTTTTAATTAAATAAAATATATTATTATTTAATTAAATCATATTTAATTTAATCAATTGTCAATTCTCATTTATTTAATTACATCATATTCAATCAAATAAATTATATGTGTTAATGTATTCAACAATTTAAATACTATTAACTCACAATTAAATTAAGTCTTATTTAACTTAAACGTGTATTCCACTATCGATTATTCTATGTGTGTATTTATTGTGGAATTTTGCAAAGGAACTAAGTGCGTGAGTTAGAGTAAAATCCCTAAAGTATAAGGGCTAGTTAGAAGATGTAGTTTTCTAAAGATGGTCAACAAAGTCAAAGTCAAGAGTTCCGAATGGCGCTTGTTTAAGTCGAACTTTGGCTTAGAAGAAATTGTGTCGAACAAAGAGGTTACATTAGAATGTCGACACGTTATTTAACAAAATGTCGATGATTTAAAAAAGGAAATTAGTCAAAATAGTCTTATTTATCGAAATGGCTCACTGTGGACTTGAGAGTTTTATTAAAGTATCCGAGAAATTGAAGGCGTTTTCTTTGAAGATCTGAGCGAGAAAGAGTCAAATAAATAGATGAAGTGGCGTTATTCCAAGCTCGTGGGATAGGAGTTCCAAGTAGAGGCTGAAGCGTGGGCTGAAGTTATTCCCAGAAGATCAAATCTCAGCCGTTGATAGCTTTTAGCGGTTATTTCTGTAAAATGTTATAAATAAGTTAGAATTCTTAGAATTAGGTGTGTTCACTTGTACTCCCAAATTACTTGCTAAATCTCTGCTCAATTTCGCGCTAAAGGAAGAAAGAGTAACGCAATCTTTGATGTACGTGAATCACCAAACTTTTATTTCAATGCAACCTTTTTACATTTAACTCTATTTTTATTCATTGTTTTTACTTTACCTCTGTTCGTTTGCTTGTTGGTCACGAGTCACCACTAGCATTAGTTACCAAAACGTCTCTTCTGACGTGATCACGGTCATTAATAGTCGATATTCTTCGTGTGGAAAGCCATTGTATTATTTCCTAGGTTGGAAGCCGTTTGGGCCAAGGATATTTATTTCGAAATCTTAGCACGAGTCTTGAGATCAAGAGTCGATCGCTAGTAACCCTAAGTTTTAGGACTCGGGAGGACCGGTAGTTTACCATTTCCATGAAACAAATTGCACACGGTGGGACACGGTGCCAAGTGTTAGAATTTTATCGAGAGTTTGTCTTAGAAGTGTATGAAACTTAGGGTGGAAATTCAGCAATAAGAAACCATCACCCACTAAGCGTGCGGTTAATGACAACTCATGCGTCGGCGTCGAGCGTGGATGAGGTTCCATCTAGAATGCTAGGTGTTACCGACACGGTTGTGTCAAGTAGCCACATTTCCCCTTTGAGTATGACATAAGCATACGGGCCAATGCCTCAATATCAATTCCCATGCCCCAAACCACACGGTGAGTCTAGGGCTGTTGTGGCCACGAGTGCCATCCAGATACAATAATTCCTAGATTTGAATGCTGCGCAAATCCCTTATGGAATGTCGATTCTTTAATGGCGAGATGTCGGTCGACCCTAGTATAGCGATAATGTCCGATAGTTTGCGAACTAACGCTCCTTTACAAGGGCGTGAAATAGGGGTAAATAGGAAATGCACAGCGAGCACAGAATACTACTGTGGCTAAGGCAACAAATGGATGATAGCAACCATGAGTTGGTTAATATGTTAACTACCCAAATGGGGCATGTGTTTAACCCTATAGCAAGAATCATTGAAACAAATCGACAGGTGATAGCGCAATTAACACGCCTCTATAACTTCTTAGGCGCACCCCATGCGGTGGCGATAGGCCATCCGAATCGACAACTGTGCATGTCCAAGGAGACATGGGGCAGCGAAGAAGATACTATGTATCAAGGACAAGTGCAACACCCCAAAGCGTTGCTATTAACCTAGGGTCTTAGTGCAAAGACACCAAGAAGCTGATCAAGTCCTTGACCAAGTTCGACAGGATGAGTTAGTTGTTGAGAACAATTTAACTAACATCGTCGAAAGAATTATGGCTAGAAATGGTATGAATACCATGCCAAGGCCAACGTATTCTTCTCCACTGTCAGAGTACATCCTGCAAACCGAAAACCCCAGAGGATGGAAAATACCTAAGTATACCAAGTTTGGGGGAGAAACGGGTGAATCGACAGTTGAACATATTGCCAGATACCTGACTGAATCAGGAGACGTGGCAAACAATGAAGGTTTAAGGGTGAAGCATTTCCCTTCATCCCTTACTAAAGCAGCTTTCACCTGGTTTACTACTTTTCCCCCTGATTCGATTGATTCATGGTCGAAGTTAGAAAAACTGTTTCACGAACAGTTTTATGAAGGGCATTCAAAGATTAGTTTGGTCGAATTGTCTAGTATTAAGAGAAAATTTACTAAGACAATAGATGACTATTTGAATAGGTTTAGATCCCTAAAAGCGAGGTGTTTTACGCAAGTGCCTAAACACGAAGTTGTTCAAATGGCCGTTGGAGGTCTGGACTATTCTATTAGAAAGAAAATAGATCCAACACATCAAAAGTATCCACACTAGTTGTCGGGGTTCGACACCTTGAGCCTTAGAATAGAGGTGAGACATACCAAGGCTAAATCAAAGAAAGAAAAAGTGGCCTACGTCGATTTGACACGGACCTATATATGAGGTCGACTACATGTATGTGAAATAGACTTGGTTGAATTAAAATTTGGGCCAACATATACGAATGCAAAGTGCTATTTCCAGTAAAGGAAAACCCCAGTCGACACTAGTTCTAGAACTCTGCGAAAACATACACTTTTGATGTTAGCAAGTATGAGGAGATTTTGACTTGTTGGTCAAAGATGGTCGATTTTAGTTCCCCAAATGCTAAATTGCCACCATTAGAGCAAAGACAGAAGAGGTTTACGTAAATATCATAATTATCTTGGTCATACAACTTCTCAATGTTTATTTTCAAGGATCCGTGCGAGAAAGCCCTCCGAAGGGCCGAAGTTTCTTGCCAGAAAGCAAAGATCGAAAATCGACCCATTGAGGAAGAAGAGGCTTTATATGCTAAACCCGTGACCATCAACATGGTGTAATATGGTGAATGACTTTGAGATTTTTGTATCGCAAATGTGGGATAGCAAGAGTCGCCACCGACTTTTCTTTTATCAAATTAAGGTGAAAAGAGAAAAGACCGTTAGATTCGAGTAAGGGAAAGGTTATGAAAGGGAAGGTATGCACCCACTTCATTTGTAGTATTATCTCTGGGCTCTTAGTTGCTCTTAGATCATTTTCAAAAGGTACTTTCAGTGAGTTTGACAAAATGTTTTGAAAAGGCATTTCGCTTTGACTTTGTAATGATTCATGTAGGAATATATACAAAGTGTTCGGAAATGTTTCATTTTTGAAAGAGTTTGAACTTTGACAAAAGTGTGAGGTGTGAAAAGTATTTTGATAGAGCAAGTTGTAATCACGTGAACTGACTTTGGTTTTGTATCGCAAATGTCGCGGATAGCAAGTCGCCACCGACTTTTATCCAATTAAGGGAAGGTAAAAATACAGAAAAAGACCCGTTAGATTACGAGTAAGGAAGAAGGTTATGAAAAGGAAGGTATTAGCATTTCCATCCTGATTATCTGAACTCTTAGTTCTCTTAGATCACTTTAAAATTGTGCTTTGTGTGTTTGAAAAATAATTTTGAAAAACATTTCACTTTGACTTTGTAATGATTCATGTAGGAATGTATACAAAGTGTTCGGAAATGTATGGTTTTGAAAAGAGTTTGAACTTTGACAAAAGTGTGAGGTGTGAAAAGTATTTGATTTAAGCAAGCAACTAAAAGTCTTATTACCTACTCAGAATTGGTCGTTTTTGTGTTTATTTTACGTTCCTTTAGAATAGTGTTATCCATAACATTAGTTGGTAGGTAACCTATTCGTTGGATGTAACAGGACATTCGAAGGACATCGATGGTCATAGAAGGCAACTTGTAGGAAGTATCCTAGCACATTCGAGGGCTATCATCATTTTTGTGGCGACAATCGAGGTCAAGATCATGTATTCGGGCGACATCGTGGGTATGATCTTTGTATCGAAGGGACTATGATGATTTGTTTTGAAGGCGGCGGTGCTAGAATACCTCTATTCGAGGACATGACCATTTGAGTTCGTAAAGGCAACGAGAGAATTTCCTAAGGGGTGCATGTGAAAGAGTGTGTCAAATTCATATATGTTATCTCGAAATTATGAGTGATCTATGTCCAATTTTATCTTGCCATACACGCCTAATTACTAACGGTTTATAAGATGCGGAAGTAAATTGCGGAAATGTAAAGTGCGGAAAGATAAATCCTACGCTATTACATGGCTTTAGGCAGATACATAATTGAAAAATCGGAAAATAAAAGTCCTAATTAAACTATTACATCCATAGGCAATTACATAATATGAAAAGAAAGAGATAAAATTGTCCAAAGCAGTACCTTTGTGAACAAATGAAAAATCGGGAAACGGAGGAAATTGCATAAGAGGAAAATGTTAGTAAAAATAATAATTTTTGAATGAGAAAAAGTTTTCATGCTAGAAATAACATTAATATGATAAAATAATTTTTTTGGGATTTTTGGATTAATTTGATAATTAAAATCAATTAAAAGCTATTTAAATAATAAAATAGAAATTAAATAAAATATGCATGCAAAAAATAATGATTTTAATGTTATAAATTAAATAAACATTTTTATGATGAGTATGCGAAAAATAAATATATTTGGTATTTTTTAAATGCATGATAAAAATCATTAAAGATAAAATAAAATGGATTAAAATATTAAAGAAAATAGAAAAATATGAAAAAATAGTTAAAGTTTGCAAAAGGAAAAAGAGAATGGTCCTGGTCAGGCTCGAACTCAAGACCTCCTGGAGAATCTTCCATATGCCATGCCTTAACCACTAGGCCATCTTGCACTTGGTGTTTGTAAAACTGAAATCAATTGGATATAAGTGATACGCGTGTCAGGAATATCTGAAAATCAAACACAGTCGTGTCGAGGCCCCAGTTGGAGCGAGGCCCGAATCGAGGCAGTGCCACGCATGCTAGCCACGAGTCACGCTGATCGACAGCCGGGCCCTAGCTCGGTCGTCTTCTCCAACCACGTGATTTTAAAACCGCAAAAATAAGCAATATAAAAGACAAAGGATACCCTACCCCCTAAATCGACCATGGCGAGTTCAATGGTGGCCTCCGTTTGACCGAAAATAGTTGTACAAGGGTTCAAAGCTCCAGTTTTCTAACCTAACAATGGCAACACGCGATTTCGTGCAAGCTTGCATGTAATGATTCAAATGCACTCTAATGGATGTCGAGTCCAAATAATCAAACAAAACAATTAAATACGCATGAATCAAAGAAACCAAAAATTGAAAAAATACCAATCGAGAATGTATAGGGCACGATTACGGGTGGTTTTGTTTCGAGTAAGAGTTGCTTTGCTTGGGATATCAAGGCATAATGGAGGGCTTAGAACTCCTTGAACCGATGAAAAATAAAATTCGAAATTTCCAACTTTGAGAAAAATTTGGCAAAATAAGGGTTGTGTGTGTGCTAGGGTTTCGTGTCCTTTGATGTGCAGCTTGCTTGGTATTTATAGAGTGAATTGAGAGGGCAAAGAGAGTGAAAAAAGATTGGATCTTGAATGTGCAATAAATTTCTTTCAAATAAAATCAAATTTTGGAAAAATTTGATTTTCTCTTCAATGTGAGGCCTTGAATTTGGTATGTTTCATGGGCTATCTTGGACCTCAAGTTTGATAGAAATTTATTCCTTTTGGAAAAAAAAATCTTATTTTCATATTTTATGTAATTTAATTTTGAATTAAATGGTTTTAAATTAAAAAATAAATCAATAAAATAGAAAATTGTCATGGCAAGGCATCAATAGGTCACAAATAATATTATGAACAAGTTTGGATCATAAAATTATAGGCCCATTTGGAAAAAAATTGATTTTGACAAATATCTCCTTTTATGCAATTGTTCAAAAATGCCCAACTTGTGAATGGTGTATTTTGCTCAATTTTCCACATTTTAGTGTTCTTGGACTTTTAGAAAGCTCTAGTGTCCTCTAACCAACCTCTTTTGTTTCATTTCAATTGGAGTTTTCATTCTCAATAAATCTTCAAAACAAAATGTTGACTTTTTGTTGACTTTGAAAAGGACATGTAATGTTTTGATCCATACCTTCCAAATGAAGCATTTTTTGAACATTCTTGTGAGACATGAAGTTGTAGAGAATTGAATTTCCTTCAAAACAAGAGGTGGTGGAAAATTTTTCGAGAAAGTATGAAGAAGTTATGCTCGATCAAAGTTGGACTTTTCACTAAAAACCCTAATTTGGAATGTTTGACTTTTGAGCAAATCTTGAGTTTTCTTGATGAATCATGATCAACCCTTGATCAAATGATGAATTTAAATTCAAAATGAAGATGTTGACCAAAAATCGGAAGTTTGTTGTATGTTGACCACGAGTTGACTTTTTGTCAATACTGGTGATTTTCAACCATCGGCAATTATGCGAGGAAACTTGACTTGTGAGGCTTGAAACTTGACATGGAGAGTCTTTGAAGCATAGGAGGAGGCATGATGACCATTGGAGATGTTGGAAGTCCATGGATCTGTGGATAGCCAAACCCTAGTTTGGGTTGATTGTCTAGGAGAGGTTTGTCGATCGACCTTTGAGAATTCTTAGTATGGATGTATGAAATGTCTTGAGAAGTAAGAGGGCATTTGGGGTATGACTGCCCACCTTCAATCTTCTTGTCTTTGGAAGGGTTAGATTGGTATGTTTACCTTCGTGACTGAGGTAGAAGATGATTGAACACTCAATCTACAATTTCTACTATTTGTTGGTGATGCTGGGAATGGGCTTAGGATGCCATTTGGAGAAGTTGGAGACTTATTTGGGGAATGAGTTGTCGCATGAGACTAAATTCTTGAAATAGGAGGACCGGTGGAGATGGGCTTAGATGCCATTTGGAAAGATCGATCTTTGAGGGAGTAGGCAACCTTTGGGCTGTTAGATACGGAAGTGGAAGGAGCATGGAGATGGGCTTAAGATGCCATCTGGAGAAATCGTACGTTAACTTCGATTGCTCATCTTTGAATGAAGTTATTTTGTATTGATTTTTGAATATACGGCATTCGAAAGCGGGCTGATAATATTCGTTTAGTACAATGCATCTCATAGGTAATCCGAAAATGTTAAGTAAATTGTAAAATTTTGATTGGTGACGCTTGCACGTGCGAGAATGGGAACACGTGGCTTTGGAGGAGGCCCCTTTTTATTTGCTGTCTTTCCCCTTTGTTGTCTGCTCAACACAAACCTAGGTTAAAAAATATTTCAATCAAGGTGGGTGGAGGAATCGACCTTTCATAGTGCATTTCGAGGGAAAAGTCTGTTGATTATATGGAACGTAAGGGAGAGAAAAGTCCACCTAAGGGAGATGAAGGTCTAACAATTCCGACTGGATGGAGTGTTAAGTCAGAAGTTCAAAAGAATGGTCCCATAAAAAGGGTACTAAAAAATCTACTTTAGATTTGCTGTTTATGTTTTTAGAGTAAAATTATCGAGATCTAGTAATGACATTCAAGATTTTGATATTTATTGATATCGATAATAGCTCGAATCATTACTGATGATTGATTCAATTCATTTCATTTTATGAATTCAGATTATGCTGCTGATTTTAATTTGCTTTGAAATCTAGTAGTGACATTCAAGATTTTGATATTTATTGATATCGATCATGGCTCAAATCATCTGAGATTGCTGATTCAGTTGATTTCATTTTATGTATTCAGATTATGCTGCTGATTTTGATTTGCTTGGAGATCTAGTAATGACATTTAAGATTTTGATATTTATTGATATCAATCCTGGCTCAAACCATCTATTACGCAATTGCTGATTCCGTTTATTTCATTTTATGAATTCAGATTAAGCTGCTGATTTTGATTTGCTTTTAAATCTAGTAATGACATTCAAGATTTTGATCTTTATTGATATCAATCCTGGCTCGAACCATCTTTTACGCGATTGCTGATTCAGTTGATTTCATTTTATGTATTCAGATTATGCTGCTGATTTTGATTTGCTTGGAAATCTAGTAATGACATTTAAGATTTTGATATTTATTGATATCAGTCCTGGCTCAAACCATCTATTACGCAATTGCTGATTCCGTTTATTTCATTTTATGAATTCAGATTAAGCTGCTGATTTTGATTTGCTTTTAAATCTAGTAATGACATTCAAGATTTTGATATTTATTGATATCAATCCTGGCTCGAACCATCTTTTACGCGATTGCTGATTCAGTTTATATTGATTAAAAGAAGGGAGCTGAAATTCTTTAAGTTCTACCGACTTGCAGTTTGATTCTGACTAAATTGTCCTAGATTGCCTCTATGGGCCCTGTCCTTTTGTCTATCATTGTCTACTTGTCAGGATACCCTTAGTTTTTAAGAATTTTTTAATGTAGTTGAGTTTGTGCTTCAAGCCTTAAACTACTAAATGTATTTCTTGGTTTAAAGGGAGCTTTCTCTGTTTTCCAATTTTTATGCCACGACCTCGAGCACCACTATCTTCCTCTGATTGAGCAATATATTGCCTTTGCTTGGTGCTTATGAGGCACAAATACAAACACAACACACACAACACAACACTACACTGACACTCAAATCACTGATACAAACAATGTATACACGGGACACAATACATGATTGCGTGTACTAGGCATGTTTGGTGTGTCTACAGCCAATATTGAAAACATGTGAAACATAAAGAGTGTCAGACGTGTCTAAAGAATGTTGCATATGTGCCAGTGGTGGAAACATGTGTGACATAATAGTGTATGAAAATATTAGATGTAGAAAGAAAGGAAATAACTTTTAAATAATCTCCACCAATGTTTCTTTTTGTATGAATGTCTATCACTGACTGTGTTGTTTTTTCTGTTGCAGTCTTATTATTGTCCTGACACTGGGCAGCATTTCTATACATATCCTAATCTCATGCGCTATGTGAAATATGCTAAGCGATATCAGGTTGGCGCTTACAAACTGGTGAGTTGAATTTCATTTTCCTGAATCATCATATCAATGTGTTGTTCTTATCAGGCTCGATTTTCCATCAATTTTGTTAAAGTTTCTTGCTATTTAGACATGTAGTATATTAAATATGCCCGTAAAGTGTCAAATGATTTTGGTTAACGCTTTATTAAGTTTCAACGTGGTTACTGTACTGCTGGAGTTGAGGAGTGTGACAAATTCTTGGAATTGTGGATCTCCCTCACTGCAGAAATTCAACTGTAAAAAACTCGTGACTAAGTGTTATATAACAAAACATTTCATTCTGAGTTAAAGTTTTTCAGTTGGAGTCTTTAGTCTATTAGATTAGATACTAATTTTATTGTTTTCAACTTGTCTAGTTGATTTCCATTTCGGTTTCTAAGTTCCTTTTGTGTAGATTTGTTGCCTAACCTTAAAGTTTCTTCTGTTTATATTTGGTTTTGAGCTAAGCTATCGAAAATCTAGAACATCATTGTAATGTTTCTTTCTATTTGCAGGGTAGTAAAGCAATTAGAAAAAGGGAAGACGAAGCGCTGAAGAAAAAAACTTCCATTGGTCGTAGGAAGACATCTGCTGCCCTATCAATTCGTGGGAGACCACCACGTCCATCAAACTCAGATTCGTTAGCTGCTACCAAGAGTAAATTTCTGAACAGAACTTTTAAAATTGATAATGTTTGTCTATGATCATAGAAGCGTACCTAAATCATAGGATTATACACTGTCTAAACAATTAGGAGTTCAATAAAAAGGAGAATTTAAGCTGCATAGTTTCACTCAAGGTTTGAGCAGTCGCGGTGGCTGCGCCACAATCTGTTAATATTGCTGAAATCTGTGGCCAAATACACGGCTACTGCAGCTCCCATAACGATCCCAGACACATCAAAAACCTTTGATGCTACGACCCTGGTCGAGGTCACAAACCATTTTTTAAAACCTTGGTAGCAAGCCCTCCATCATTTTGTGTTTAATAACAAGGAAATTGATTCAATATATGTTTCTTTCAGATGATGGTTATAAACCATCCAGCTCAGGTGAGAGCACTGACGAGGGAAAGATGAGGATTATATATCCGAATAAGATGCCGTGTCTCTACTCACTTGGCAAATGATGGAGCGGGTAAAGTCCAGCAATCAATAAAATAAATAGTGACTACTTAATAGTCCATTTGCTGTTAATTCTTCGTCGTCGTTATTATTCTGTTTACTTATAAACCATTCTCTTGTCAGCAGCTTTATTTCATTTCACATACTCTTATTTTACTGTTTCTGTTTTCAAATTTTAAAAAGGTTTTGAATAAATTTTAAAGCTGCTTTTGAATAAATTTTAGTGCATACAATGTTAATGACAAAAATAACATAGTTTATATATCAAATTGGTTGAAAATTAAAACAGAATATCATATCATCACACGAACACACATCGATTAAAACTCTTAAAGGGACTGAAGAGATTTTTTATAGCAGTAATTTTGGACCTTGAAATCTGTAAATGCAAATCCTTGATTCACTTCAAAATTCACTTGCTGATTCTTTCCATCCACCAGTCTCCTCCTCTTCATTGTAACCCAGTTCTTCATTTCTCTGCAACCAATAATTGATAGAACATTTGAATATGGAGAGAAATAGGCACAACAGAATGAAGAAAAGTAATAGAAAAAACAGATTCTATAGCATTATTATTACCTCAGGTTTAAAAGTGAGAGCCACCTTAATCTCACCACAATATTCTTCTTCCTTCACAAGTTTGTAAACACTCTGGAAGGCTACCTCTTCAAACACTGCATCCAAAGGAATTCTACACATAGTAATGAATCCATATTTAGCAGCTGTTTTTAAATTGCAGTTACAAATTAGGTTTATCGGCCAATTTCAGAGTTCTCAGATCGGTGTAAAACGATTTTACTCTGATAATACGATTTCAGATAAACTCAAAAGAAGATTCACTAAAGCAAAATCTACAAGTTAGAGAAGAATTTAACTCACGTTACTTCTCCAATATTATCATCATTATTATAGTTGTCCTTTTCCATTATCTTCAGATTTAGCTCAGAAGTAGAATCAGAAACAGTAAAAGAAAGGTTTCATTCCATTGAGGGTTGGATCCAGCTCCTAATATTTCATAATACAATAATCAAGCCACTAAAGAGAAATTATGCAATATTACTAAGGTTTTTAGAATTTTACCTTCTTGCACATTACTTTTGTGTTCCTGTGCTCTGTAAGTTAGGATCACATAAGGATCTATGCTAGCTGCAATTTGAGAACAAAATTGAAAGTCAATATTCTGGATCCATGGTTTTATGAAGAAATTTCAATGAAAAAGGCAAAATCATTGACATATACAATATCAAAATTTGAAATCTGGTATTACTTACAGAGAAAATCATTGTCTTCAAGGCCTTTGGCACTGATCAAAATAACTTCAAGTGTTCCACGAGGCATCTTTCTTTGCTTTTGGAATTCTAAATGGTAAAAGACTTTTGATAATGGTTTTTTCTTAAAGTTGAAGTAAAGGTTGATTTATATTGGATCAGAAATGAATGAGCAAGTCTATTATTAAATTGACTTGGAATCTGATCTGTCCGGATCCAATTTTTTTCCTTTTAACACAGACTTTTTTGTTTTGTAATAAATAAAATGTTGAGTTTATAATAACAATCATATAATATACGCCCTAAATCATTTATCATCTTTTTCTTTTCTTAATTTTATTATTGTTTTTAGGTACAAAAGAGAACCTTTAGCCTAACATCTAAAGAAGAAAAAAAATCTATCAACACACTCTTAGCACGTCTAAGGAATGAGGTCTCAGAATTATCATCAATTAAATGAGTTATCAACACACTCTTAACACGTTTAAGGAGCGACGTCTCAGAATTATCATCATTAAATGAGTTTCAACTCATTCCACCAGTGGCGGAGTCAGAAAAATTATAAAGACTTAAAATTCATAATTATAAAATTCGGGTATAAAATTTAAAGATAAAAAATTCACAATTATAAAGTCCGGTAAAATATATAAAGACCAAAAATTTATATTGTATATAAAAATTTTTTTTTTTGGCCCTTTTTCAATTATAAATCCCGGGAAAAAAATTTAAAGACCAAAATATTATATTGTATATTACAAAAATAAATATTTGCCCTTTTTTTCTTTTTTAATTTTTTAATTTTTTTAATTTTATTTGGTTAAGAAAAAAAAAGGAGAGCCTGGGCAATGGCCCTAGCACGCCGTATGCTGAAACCGCCAATGCATTCGACACTAGATTTGTAAAAATGATGTTGGGTTAAGTGCGACAAAATTCAAACTTTCTCTTAGGCAATACCCTTGTCAACATATCTGAATCATTGTCATTGTTGTGAATCTTCTCAACCTCCACCAACTTGGAATCTAAAGCATCACGAATTCAATGATAACGAACATTAATATACTTCGACCTCGAGTGAAAGAAGGGATTTTTCAATAAGTGAATGACACCTTAATTATCACAAAATAAGACATACTTTTCTTGTTTCACACCAAGTTCTATTGCAAATTTCCTCGACCATAACAACTCTGTTGACGCTTCCACCATGTCTATAAACTCGATTTCTATAGTAAAGAGTGCAACACACTTTTACAATTTTGATTGCCAAGTCACAACTCCCCTAACAAAAGTCACCATATACCCCAAAGTGGATTTCGATCATCTAAGCTTCCTGCTAGATCCGAATTTATATACCTAACTGATATGAACAAGTGATCAGAATCAGAGATGGTCGAAACGATTGATGATCCTTTGAGCAAGTTGATGTTGAGGAGGGGGTGGTGTACCTGCAAGGCACTCTGATGCTAAAGTAAGCAAATGTTCAAGGAAGAAGATAGAAAATATTAGGGTTTTGAGTGTAAGAAAATTGATACTTTGCCCTCAAAGATATGAGGGTTTATATAATGATGTTAGGAGGATTCTCATTGGTTGCTATATTTGGGCCAGGATACGCGGATCCGCAAATATAGTAATTCGAGCTGACTAGGTCAAGACCGAGCAATAATGCTCGTAACTAGACGTTATGTCGAGCATGGGCGACATAACAATCACAGTTCTCAACGTGACAAACTGTGGATCTGCTTGAGTAATGTCGAGCAGAGAATATGCGGTACGGGCAGCTGGGAGCCCTAAGCACGCCGTTGAGACCTGGTAGGCCATTGTACTTTGAGGAGGAATTACCTGCCCGAAAGCTCTCGGGCAGTCCAAAACAGTTTCCTCCCAAGTTGTGGCGTTTACTCGTGGATGCGATGACTTGATCCCAAGGAGAAGTCAATCATTATGTCCGAGGATACGAGGTTGTCGAGCGAAAAGTTGGAGAATTCGTAGGGTTTTGACTACGTGGCCTCGAGCGTGAGTGGTATTTGGAAGACTTAGGGACTAGGGGGTAATGATGATTTTCCTAGGTTCCTAGATAGGCGCAGACCCATGCGTGAAGAGGGGGCTATAAAAGCTAGAGGACTCTCTCATTCATAACTTTTCGTTTTTCATTTCTTCTAATTATTTCTGTTTGTTCTTGCTCGACTTTATCATCCATCAATCAAGGGAGTTAATTCACGGTGGTCGACGTCATATTTGCCTTCCTCCACCGTGTCAGATTCACGATTTGCTCATTTCTTCAGTTTATTCCACCTACAAACGGTACGTTTCTAACCTTTTCATAGGAATTTGGCTGTTTAAGCTTGAGATTTTGCTTGCATGCTGTTATACCCCAATATTTTTCCTCATATTTTCAAGTCAATACATCTCCATACTCAAGAGTTCCTCAAGGGTTGGCTAGATGAACCCTCTCCTAAGCAATCAACCCACAACTAGGGTTTTGATTCTCTCAAGTAAAAAATGGTTTCTATTGCCTCAAGTGAGCATAATGCCTCCTCATATGTCTTAAGGTATTGCCATGTCAAGTTTCAAGCCTCATAGCTCAAGTTTGCTAAGTCAATTGCTCAGATGATTGAAAATCAGTTGTATTGGACAAAAAGGCAACTGTGGTCAACATACAGTCAAACTTCATCATTTTTTGTCAACACCAAGATTTTGAAGTCACATTCATCATTTGATCAAGGTTTGATCATGATTCATCAAGAAAATCAAAGAATTGATAAAAAGTCAAAGTTTCTAAATTAGGGTTTTTTGATAAAATGTCAATAGAACTTTGACCAAGCATAATTTTCATATGCTTCATCAGAATTTTTTCCATCAAAGCTCATTTTGAAGGGAATTTAATTCTCTATAACTTTGTCTCACAAGATTTTTCCCAAAAACTTCATTTGAGAGATATGAGCCAAGACATCATAGGTCCTCATAAAAGTCAATAAAAGTCATCTTTTTCAAAGAAGTTTACATGAGTATGAAAGCTTCAAAGAAGATGAAATTAAAGGAGAATTTAAAGGACATCTTAAGCTTTCTAAAAGTCCAAGATCACTCCCAAATGATGAAATTTGAGCAAGATATAGTTGGTGCAAGTTTGGAAATTTTAAGAAAGTGCATGAAGGAAATATGGAGCAATCTTGAAATTTTTCCAAATGGGCCTATATTTTTATGATTACAACTTGTTTCTAACATTATCAAGAGGCCCCAAGCCAATCCATGTGTTTTAATGTTAATTGTATTTATTTTTGATTTTATTTATAAAAATCTAATTAAATTAAGATAAAATACAAAATCAAGTGAGGCGTGCAAGGCTTGATATTTAAATTCCTTGAAGTCCAATAAACTCAAAAATAGTTGGCAAAAGAGCATGGATCTGATTGGCATGAGATTGAATCAAAATTGGAAACTTTTCATACAAAATTCAAAGATTGGAAATCAAATATTTTTCTCCATCAATGAAATATATTTCCTACATAATTCTTGACCTAATTTGTCCCTCTATATAAACACAAGCCCTTCATATGCACAAAGACACGATTCAACAACCAAAGAACTAGGATTTAGACTTGAAAAATTTCAAGCAAACTTGCACCATCGAATTCATTTTTGCATCCAGTTTAAAACACTTTCGAGCATTCATTCTTGTTCCTGAGTTATCATAGAGTAAGTATGGATCGAAATCCATGGCCAAACACGTCTTAATCATGCATACCATGAACTCCGATTGCACTATATTCATGAATCTTGCATTTTAGTTTTATCCTGTTTAATTTGAACTAACCACACTAATGTGTTCCTAAGATGTCATAGAGAGATTGAACAGCATGTGAGGTTTATAATGGCTAAATCGTGACCTGCCATTGCTAGGGCTTTAGTTCAAAGCTTCGTATTTCAATTTCTAGGCGTTTAGACAAAACCCCACCATCATGCTCGCAAGGATCAATACAATCGATTTGGGTTTTGTTTTCATCAATGGATGCATTTGTAGGTTTTAGGGTTGTGGGCGGTCGGAGAAGATGACCGGAGCCCTAGCTCTGGTGAAGGACTCTGGCGCTGACCTTTTGACCTAAGCGTGGCTTCACGTGATTGGACGATTTAAAACCCTGGGCCCCAGTGCACATCCTATATATATATATATAGTTATCCAAGTGTATAAATTAATGGATGTATCACCACCCCAGTGGTTAAACATGCGTGCGCTAGTCCTCTTTGTCTCTCAAGGCGTGGGTTCGATCCCTTCCTTTTACCATTTTTTTCAATATTTTCTGATTTTCACAAGTATCACATACATGCAATTGGAGGCATGTTATTTAAAACACATGGAGGTGACGTGGTGGTTAGCTTTTGGACCTACAACCTCAAGGTCCACAGGTTCAAGACTTGGCGGACCATCCCTATTTTTTTGCTTGTTTCCTTAACATTTTTCTATTTCTCCTATTTTATAACCAATTTAATTTCTTTTCAAATAATTTTAAAACTATTTTTTAAAATCCTAAAAAATGTTTTAATTTTAGATTTAGGTTTTAAAATCCTTTATTTAATTTTGACACAAAAACATTTTATTTTTCTTAATTAAATACTAATTAATTAGAATAAGGGTTTTTATTCACTAAAATCGATTTCTAAAAAATTCAAAAATATTTTTCTTATAGTAATTAGGTTTGTAACATTTTCCTAACACTTAGAATATTTTTTTTTTCATTTTATTATTTTTGCATTTAAATTCTAGAAATTGATGTGTAGGTCGCAAGGATATTTTTGTAATAACGTAGATTTAATTTCTCGCACTTTACTTTCCGCACCTCTTATTCTGTAACCGCCCCAAAGCCATGTAATAGCGTAGGAGCTTTACTTTCTACTTTTACTTTCCACACTCTTATAAACTATATATACACTGCTTAGATGTATGGCTAATAGGATTGTATGACTAATCAATCTTAGATCACCCTAACAATCAAGATAAAATATCTGAATTGAACACTCTTCACACTTGCACCCCTAGGATATCCTCTCTTATTGCCTTAAGAATACAATGGTCATGTCCCTCGAGCGTAGGGGTACCATTAGCAAAAGTCCCTCAATTCAAAAATCATCACAAAGATCATAGTCCCTCGATGACCCTTGATGTTGCCTACAAATATATGATCTCATCCCTCGGGTTGCCCTACGAATAAGTGATGATCGTCCCTTGAATTTCTAAGGTACTCTTACAATATTTCCTTCAACCATACGATGACCTATGCTTGTCCCTCACTCGGATAGGTTTACCTACCAACTAATGGTATGGATAACACTATCCTAAAGGAGAAGGAAAATAACAAGAACAACCTTTCGAGTAGGTAATAAGACTCTAAATTGCCTCCAATCAAAAATAATTTTCACACCTCACTCTTTTCAAAAATATTCAAACAAACACTTTGTATACATTCCAACGATAATCATTACAATGCTTTAAACTTTTCAAAAAAATATTTCCAAACTTCATATACATTCTTGAGGACTGATACAAGAATCATTACGAATTCAAAGCAAAATTATTTTCAAAATACTTTTTCAAATCACACACACACACACACACACACACACACACACACGCTGAAAGCAAGTTTTCAAAAAGTGAGATAAGCAATTAAGAGCCTGTAGATAACTATGGATTGAAAAGGTGCTAATACCTTCCCTTTTCATAATTACCTCCCGTACTCAGAATCTAACAAAGGTCTTTCCTATTCTTTTCACCTTGACTTTATTGGATAAAAGAAAAGTCGGTGGCGTCTCTTGCTATCCACAACATTTGCGTTAAAACAAAAAACAAACAAGTAAGTTCTTCCACCGTGTTACATATGCGGTTAGGGTTTATGGTTTTAGGATTTTCTCTAATGGTGAGTGATTGCTCTACTTATTTTCGGCAGTATATGCCACCTGGATCATCTGCTCGCCCTTTGTTTTGGTGATCTAGGTTTGAGTGTTCCTAGTCTGGAAAGGGCTTTGGCCGGGGATATGATCCTTGTTCATCCAAGCCCTTTCACTTGAACAATGGTGGAAGGGTGGATTTGACGTTAATGTCGAGCTCACCTATGTCCTCTACTTTTCAGGTGTTATGGTAAGTATTAATGAGGATCTTGAAGGATCAAGGCAAGCGTTTTCCGGGCTCACTTACTCCGAGTGGAATAGAGAGATTTTGCCAGTGCCCGAGGCTGAAGGGGGTCCTTCTATGCCCGAGGTTGACGAGATCGACGAGGACGATCCAGAAGTTTGGGCGTCTCTCGACGTGTGGGATCGAGTTTCTCAGTTTCCGGGTAACCCTGATGAGGTGTTTTTCCAGGTGAGTTTGTACCTTATGGTTGAAGCTCCCGGGGAGGTCGAGGCGGCCGAGGAAGATTGGTCCGTGCATATTCCATCCAAGACATCGAATCTTTCGAGATATAAGGTTCGTTACATTCTAGTCTATGATGTATGGATTTGGGGCGGGTTTTGGGTAACCTTCACCGAGTTCAAGTGGGTGTCTTTCTTCATCTTTGTTTGGCCCCGTCGCAACTTCATCCTAATGCCATAGCCTTTATACGTTGTCTTTTAAAGTTTGCCCTCTCCATTTTATTTTATTTTATTTTGTGTTTAGGTTACGGTTTCTTAGGCCTCAACAAATCTCAATATGTCCATTAGTTTATCTGGAGGTTGAAGACTGCATGTATTAAAGTGTGGAATTAGGGTTTTGGTGTTCAAGTATCTTGAGGATGTCTGTTTCTACGAAGCTTCGTAAATATGCTATTTGGTCAGGTAGAGTATGATTTTGTCACCATCTTCAACCGAGGACTCAGTAAGATGTGATTTGTGTACCTCATAATCTCTCAATTCACTTTCTCCTCGTAGAGCATCACAAGCAAGAATTAGGATTTATATGGCTTTGATGGATCACATATTCACTCAAGGTTTGGATGCTTGATCACTGTGACATTCTCTGTGTCAAGCTATAAGGTTGTAAGCTCAGCATTCATCATCCTCATGTGCTTGTCATCATCACTTCTTGGACTCTTTTGCAAAGGCAGAATTCAGAGATGTTTACCTAGTGATTCTTGGATGCATCCTCGTGTGCTTATTGAATTGGATTAAAGTCTTGAGCAAGATCATCAATTGGTTTATGATTAAATTTTCTCATATGTATATTTACATTGATGTCTATCAATGGAAGTTTGTTAGGATGTTCTGGTCAAATATTATTTACTCAAAGGAATTACTTGATAAGATTTGGATTCTTTGATTAATTAAATTGCAAGGATAAAGTGTTGCACGAAGAATAAAATTGCGATTAAAACATCTTTTATTTCTTTCTTTTGTTTGAGGTTGATTTGTTTGAATTCAAGTTTTGACTTAAATTTGGATTCATTGGTTGAGTTTCAAAAGTGACTAGGGGAGGGAAATTGTTTGTTTTGTCGTCTTGATTAGAATGGTTGGCATTTCTAACTTTAGAAAAGAAAAGGAAGTTCAAGGCTATATTTTTAACTCAAGATTCATGTCATCATTTTCAATTGCGAATGTCAGAAGTTTATTTCAACTTCAAAGATTCATGGTTCAACCAAAATTCGTGCAAATTTATCTCAACAATCTAAATATTTCTAAACTCATTACAAATTCATTCAAGAATCAAAATTCTTACTCAATTAACAAGAAACATTCAATTTTTGGGTTCAAGACCTCAAGATTATACCATCATTTTTTGTTGATACAAGAAATTCCCAAGTCCTAATACTTGAATTCTAATTACATCAACATTTCAAATGACATTGAAACCAATTTCAAAAGGTCTTCCAAGTTATTACAAGCATGGAATGATTATGTTACAAAGTTCCTACAATTTACAAAGAAACCAAGTTCGAAGATTTTATAATGCAAGCTCAATTGATTCTTAATCTAATCTTAAGATTGCTAGTGAGTTCTTCAACACTTCTTGAAAAGCTTCCAATTCCTATGCATCTTTTGCTTTGCCACCAATCCATGTTGTTCATGAAACAAAGAAACACGAATGGTTAGTGATCGAAAACACAAATTTGAAACGCAAGCAAGAAAATTTCAAGGAACTTTTCTTTCTCAATTTCATCATTAAAGTTAAGTCAGGAATCAAATTTAAGGGTTTTAATCATGTTCAAACAACAAAGCCTCATAATCAGAGTTACAAGATTAATCATAGGCTTAATAATCGTATTGCAAATCACAAAGACAAAAACTCTGGTTCACAAAGGGAGGTGCAACTCAGCATAGCATCATTGTACAACAAACAAGCCAAGTACCAAAAAATCAGAAGTAATATTTCCAGCCTAACAACATATCAGAAATTAAGGTAACAAACCTATTAAGCAAATATCAGAGGGGCCATCAATAGCAACAAAACCCTAACTCTCAGCATCACTATAAAAGCATCGAATGCACATAAATATAGGGAGAGCCACACTGTTCACACAACCACATTGTTCAGAGAAACCAGAAAACCCTAATAGCAGCAACTACCATTCCCAGAAAATGATACAAACATAAAACCTTAACAAAAAACATCGCATCCATCTTTCCAAAACTAAATACCAGAAGTAACCATGACAAATAAAAACACAAGGAAAGCCATTGTTCACCAACTAGAAAAGCCATCATACAAACAGAAAATCCAGCAAGAAAAAGAGCATCAAAACCATAAACCCATAGGTCATCATTTTTCCAGAAAATGGCCATAAAACCCAAACCCTAAACTTGTTCATCATTTTCCCAACAAAAACCCTTGAAACAGTGAGAAGAAGAGGAAAGCAAATCGAAAAACCATAAATCGCAGCAGAGACAAAAAGCCACGAGTAAGAATCTCACGGGGTTGCGGTTGTAGGCCACCGTACGCCATCGTCGAGCTCCCAACCACGCCTCATAAAATTCATTTTCGGCATCACAAAGGCCTCATTGCCATCATAATCACCGATCATCGTCATCAGAGGGTTAGGGTTCCAAAGTCCCTTTTTAGATCTACTATAGACCACTCAAAATCTGCAAAATTAAAGGGCAGATTAGCAACGAGAAAAGAGAAATGAAGAAGATTATGAAAAGAAATCACAAATCGGAACGAAATCCAGTTCTGCCGCCGCCGCATCCTCCGTAAAGCAATTTACGGTACGACGAAGATTCCTTTTTTCGTCTCCTTTCATCTTTTTCGGCATTGTTTCATACCACGAGAGTTCCGATCGTGAGAGAGAAAGGGCCTCATAGGTATCGAAGAGAGAGCATCAGTGAGTGAGAGAGAAGAGAGAAGCGATTATAATTTTTTTTAACTACGATTTGTTTATTTTTATTTTTATTTTATGATAATTAACTATGTTTAGCATTTACTAATGTGGTGGTGACAAATGTCACTGCCTTGTTTATTCTTGGGTAATTCTGTAAGCATGTCCATTGGACCATTCCACGCGCTGCCAATATAATGACCATTGGATCTCATCATATTTCATCACAGCTGAATCATGCATTCCCAAATATGCCCTCGCGGTGCACCCTCTTTGTGCGATACACTGGACTCTACAGCAACAAATGGGCCTCCCTTTATTTGGGCCTAGACTCCCATCCAGATTTCTTTTTTCACCCCCCAGAATTACTGCATTTAGGCTACCTCTAAACCCTCTGTTTTAATTACTTAATTTAATTATGCAAATAAATCTTGGGTTGATGTATTAAATAATAATTAGTTTTATGATAGTTTTTATTTGACAATTTATCGATTAAATTGTTAATTGTTTTTTTATCAAATAAAAAAAACACTCTAATAATTATTTAAATTTTTAGAATTGTATTGTGTGATAATTATTTATTTGCTTTTGTATACTTATATGGTTTATTCACAATTGTACACTTCACTTACAATTAAACAATTCCGTTTCTTTTAATTTGGCTCGTATTCCATAAGGGTCTCATAGTTGGGGATGGGCATGGCCAACCTCACAAGGTTAATTAAAGCCCTTGTTGCTTTGATTAACCATAACCCGAATAAACATTGGTCCATATACCAATTGTCCATGCATAAGGGTTTCATAGTTGGGGATGAGCACCTATTCTCACGAGATTAATTAAGTCCATATACTTGATTAATCATGATCCGATTCAATTCCATCCATATACCAAACTTCTTAAAACACTTTCAAAATCAAATTAATTAATTGAATTTTTTTTCCAAATTGATTTTCATAAAAAAAGAACATTTGGATGGGGTTTGTTTAAATTGTTAGATGGTAGCTTAATGATTTAAACAAACTTGAAGTTTTAGATTGTTAGATGATAGCCTAATAAGCTAAAATTTCTATCCATGTTGGAAAAAAGAACATAGTGTAGCGACATTCAGTTAAATTATTGGATGATAGCCCGACGGTTTAGTTGAATTTAAAGTATTTGGATCGTTGGATGATAGCCTAATGAGTTAAATACTTTTATTCACACTTAATAGCGTGAACCTTGCTTCACCGTTTTATGATAAAGATTTTGGATGAGAGATGATTGGTTGAACTTGCTCGCCAATTTCTAGTATTTGAATCGTTAGATGATAGCCTAACATTTCAGTACTTGTCATCCATAATTTAAAATCAAATCAACTCACTCAAACTCTTTTACCGCTCATCGATCATCAAACTCTTTTCTTACAAAGAGTGTGCAATAGCCATTTCAAACACGAACATACAAAGACTTAGCCTCTCATACGAGCATACAAGTCGAAGTTCAAGCATTTGAAATGTCTAATGCCGATTTTCTTATAAAATCAACACAACCAACCAAGACCTTTTAAAGAAGAACTACAGAGTTTTGACTTTCCCATTGCACGAGGGAATACATAGGCACTGATCGCGGGACTTTATCGTCTATGAATCGGGAGACCGCAAGTGCACAGTCCTATCGCGTAGTTTTAAAAAGATATCGAACCCACAGAGACTATAAATCGATCTATTGTTATCCTAAGTTCTGTATATCTGATGGCGGATAATTCTTTTAGATTTTGGTTTAAGGAAAAATAGAAATATAAATAAACGGATATCGATGCGTAACGTAGTGAACCTAAGCGGATTAAATCGAACCTAAGCGTATAAAGATTGTTAACTTAATTTATCTGTAGAATTAATCGGTTTAAAAACCCTCAACTCACACTTTCATGGTCTTATCTCGGATTATACGTCTAAAGCCTATACTGCTTTCGCTAGCCTGAGTGTTTAGAAGTACTTTTGGAAACTTAATTAATTCTAATTTGGTTTAAAGCGCTTTCATGTATTTAAATCAAATGCCTAACTTTAGCTATCCGTTAAAAACCTCACACTTTCGTGGTCTCGATCTAACCTATTTACTCTTCTTTATGCGTGAAAAGGTTTTATTTTTAAGCATAAAAAGTTATAACCAGAAATTATGTTAATTAATATCTTAGCTTAGAAACAATTCAATTCCTACTTTTACTACTATTACTTACCGATACCTAAACGGTTTAGCCGGACATATTTATTAATTCGGATTTGCCTAAATAATAAGGTTCAATATATTTAAACATTCCCATAATTAAATAAATAAATATCAAGCAACAATATTTAAAACAAAATAAAATAATTATATTAAGAACCTGGAAATAATAATACTTGAATAATCTTGTTCTTCACTTGAATCCAAAAGAAAATTGCAACAAGGAAATAAAGATCTAACGTAAGGTTAGATCAGTGAAAAATACACAATAATTTCCGGTGTATAAATTGTTGTGAGAAAATTACAAAAGCTTAAACTAAAAATAAAATATAAGAAAAGAAACTGAAATAGGAAAAATAAAATAACAGTAAGAAACTGAAAAGAAAAGAAAATATGAAATACAAAATGTGGTTTGTTCGGGAGAAAATCTCAAACCCTTACCTTTGAATGCTTGAAGCTGTATTTATAGCCTTCACTTGTAACTACCCTTTTCCAATTTCATACGAAGAGTAATGGAGATCATGGGTAAAAACTGCCAAGATCATGGGAGAACATGGGACAGAAGAAGGAAGTGGGTTGAACGTGGCATGAGTGGGTGGTTGAGAAGTTTCAGGAGTCTTTGACTCCTCTGCTGAAGTTTTTCCACGTTCTGCACTTGTTTTGTAACTGCTATTAGGCGCATACGGTGCGTCACAAGTGCGTTCTGACGGGTTTCATGTTTTCCGTGTTACGGTCGTGGTGAGGTGTTACGGTCGTCACGCGCTTCATGGATGTCTTACGGTCGTGGCAGATGGCTGACGACCGTCACAGCTAGTGGACTGAACTTCTACTGGGCTTTTCTCTTTTGGGCTTTGCTCTTTTGGCTTGTATAATTTTTTTCTCCTTCTTTTACCCATCCTTTTACTATTGTTACCCCTTTGCTTCATTTCTTTATCTTTTTAATCCGATTTTCCCTCGATTTTATTCCTTTGCTCAATTAATATTTATTTAATGCAAATTCCTGAAACGAAAGAAATACCAACATAATACGGAAATAAAATAGAATAATTAAATAAAAATAGTAATATTATCTATGAAAATTACGTCAAATATGTTATATAAATTCGTGTTATCAGGCACAAGGTTTTGAAACCGCGAAAAACTCAAAATAATAATAAATAAACCCTGTTTCTTTTATTTCTCCTCTCTTAATAAACAAATTGCAATAAACACACTTAAATACACACATTACTAAACGGGTCCCATCGAGTACGATGGACGTAAGGGGTGCTAATACCTTCCCTTTGCGTAACCGACTCCCAAATTCACATCTTTTGGTCACGTAGACTGCCTTATCCTTCTTCGTAGGTTTTATCTATATTTTCCTGTTCTTTTTAGAACAAATAAAATTAGGTGGCAACTTCATTGTTTTAAAATAACCGATGAAAAACCATTCATCACACGGGCGTTTGAGATCGTTTGTGAATATTTCGAGGTGGGGGCCACTATCGAGCTATTATTCTATACTTTTTTCCTTCAGAGGAACTCGAAGAAGGTGGACGGGAAGGTTTTGGCGGGACTGGTGTCGTTGAAGCATCAGAACGAGATGCTTTTAAAGGCATATAAGGAATCCGTTCGTTTCTTCAAGGATAGATTTATGCTTATTCGACCGGTGTCTGATCGGGAATTGCGCAACGTGTTTCGGATAGTCCCCGACCTGAAAAAGGACGGGACCCCCTGTTTTAACGAGCAAGGGGAGAAGAGGTATGCGCTTGTCAGGAAGTTCAAGTTTTGTTGGTCGAAGAAGCATTTTGACAAGACTCCTAATTTCTACGTATGGGCTCGAGATGAGTTGTACAAAGAGGATTTGGCCGGTTTTGAGAGGCTATCGATGTTTGTCGTTGGCTTTCCTCGCGTTCAACGCATGGGAAAGGGGGGAAGCCGCTCCTAGATAAGGACGGGGAGGAGATCTCCGAGCTTGGTCTTATAAACGTCAGAGAGTTCCTTGGATGCGGGGATTATAGGGCATATTTGGGTAGATGTTATGTCTATATTATCTTGCTTCGGCGTATACGCGCTTAACTTTAAGCTAACCCGTGTTTGCTTCTTTGTTTTGCAGATAGGATGAATCCGGCTATGGAGTTGTGGCTCGGCAAGCTATGAGATAAAAGGGGAAATAGGCAGGATCCTCTCCGACTGAGCCGAGGACGGTGGGTGTGAATGGATCAGGGAAGTCATCCACTGGCCCGGTGGCTGGGGCGCTATCTCCTTATAAGGTGACGTCGAGGTTGAAAAGGACGCAGGCTGAGATAGATCTGACTAAGGAGAAGGAAAAGGGGAAATTTACCCTTCCTCCTTGTTGGCATGATAAAAGATATTTCGAGAGTGCAAATGTGGTCCTTCCTCATGTCGAGAAGCTCATGCTGGATGGCCTGGATGGCCTGTCCAAGAAGGCTGCTTTAGCCGAGGATATGGGGGCGTTGGTGCGGATCCTTGATATGGCCGCTTATGCCGAGCACAATTAACTACCAGATGCTGAATTAGGTCATCTTAAGGTCAAGTTAAAAGAGGTCGAGAGAAAGGGAGAAGAGGCCCGAGAAAAATGGTCGGAAGATTACAAGGTGATGGTCGAAGAGCGCGACATTGCTCTAAAGGACAAGTGCAAGATCAACGAGGAGCTTGATCATTTGCGGAAGGATATGACCCTGGGAGAAGACGAGCCCACAGATTTTTCCGATGTGAGGACTCAGGCAGAATTCATAGGTCGAGTACACCAGGCTTATGATGATGCAGTGATTGCTTCAACGACTAATTTTGACAATGTTGCGTCTCAGACACGCGTGTTAAATCCTGGTGTGGAGCTGGTGACCGACGGGATGAGGGTTCATTTATTTGTCGAGGGAGGTGAGATAAAGAAGCCTTACTTCCTTGTTGACATGATCGTAGAAGATACTCCCAATAGACCCACAGAAATGATCACCTCAACTTCTGAATGAATTTAACTTGTTGTTTTTATTATGTTTGTTTGGGCGTGAACCATTTATGTAATGACAATTTTTCGGCCCTTGCGGTCGTTTTGAATCTTTTGTTTTGTTGGGGTGGAGTCCCCATTTTAACTCCGAGACAAATTCGATCTTCATGTCCGTGGATGTCATATTTAGCATTATTTTATTATCTGATGTATATATGTGATGTTTTATGTTTCGGGGAGGGAACGCTTGTTAATAATGTGTGATCTTCGCTAGTGTGGGGTGACTAACCGAAGGGGTCCAGTTCGTTGCTGGACTTGGTCCAGAGCTCAAGCTTTGATTGAAGGCCTAAGATTCGTCTAAGATTTGTCTAAGCCCACACAGTATGACTCTGCTGGCATATTCGGCCTATCCGTTTATCTGCGGGTGTTTGACCGGAGCAAAGTATTGTCTGCGGTTCGGATGTGCGGCAAGTCTTGGAAATTTTGTTGGTGTGTCCGTTGTTGGTGACTATAGCTTGCGGAATTTCGAATCGGGCTAGTATGTTTCTCTTGTAAAAATGCAGGATGTTTTGAGTGGTGATTTTGGCCAGTGCTCCGACCTCTATCCATTTGGTGAAGTAGTCGACACCTACTATTAAATATTTGTTTTGGTATGTGTAACACCCCATTTCTACCCAACGTTTATTATAAAATCAGAGTCGGAAATTTTAAACTAAAAACATGGGATGCCACATTTCAACATTAACAACACAAACAGGTAAGAATACATAACACTTTTTAATTAGGAGGATCATAACAACTTTCAATAACTTTCAAACAAAATACTTTTTATTACTACAGCGGAATTCATAGTTATTGAATATATTATCTTGATAGCAACTTTAAACATCTTGTTCGACTTTCAACTTAACAACTTTTTATTTCACAACATCACTTAGGATTCAACAAATTATACTAATAACAACTAGAGTTAACCATATAAACAACATAGACCAAACGTTCCCCAGTGTTCGTGTCGAGCAAAGACACCGACTTGAACCAACACCAACTAATTCCTCCATTCTTGAATACACTGCGTTACCAATATAAAGGTAACGGCCAACAAAATAGAAAGGGTGAGATATCGAATAATATAAGCAAAAGTACGATAATTCATATGCTTAGGTAAAGGAACATACAATAATTACTACTTAAATCGATAACATATAATATCTACCAAACAACGGAATCAACAACATATAACCATAACAACTTATAACAACTTATAATGTTAACATCTTATAATAACAACAATTCGCAACAATAACAACTTATAATAACAACAACTTATAACAACAACTTATAATAGTAACATCTTATAACAATAATAGTTCACAACTTATAGCAACAACAACTTATAATAATGACAACATCTTATAGATACAACACAACGACAATCAACAAACAACAAATAATAACAACAACTTTAACACGCGACTCAATATGTGACACAACTATGCAAATGCATGTGGATCCATCGGAGTAAAACTCCCAACTTAAAAATCATGCCAGGTTATCGAGACATTTAAAAAGGCATAAGCCTTCAACTTTCAACTTGTGCCAATCCAGGCCAACGTGGGTGAGCATAGCTCCAACATAAAAATTGTCAATCCAGGCCAACTTAATAATGCAATGTATGCCATGAGACCTCAACTTAAACAACAATTACTCAACAATGCAACAACAACAACATCATACAACAACAACTTAAAATATGCATCAATGGCATCAACTTAGATCAACACTGGTCATTCGACCTACAACTCAAACATGTCCATACATTGGGACGATTCAACTTAATCAACATTGGTCACAAGAATGGCAACTTCCAAAACAACTTAACAACGTTGGTCATAAGACCTTTAACTTAATCAACGCGTCATCAACAACAATGTATAACAACAGCAACTTAATCATGCATGAACTGCATCAACTTAATCAACACGATCAACTTGGACTTCAACAACAATTAACAACTTTTACACCACACTACTTATAATAAGCATAATCAACTTCAACAATGATTAACAACTTCAAGAACCATGCAACTTATAAGTTAACGCAATCAACTTCAACAACAATTAACTACAGCAACACAACGCAATTCGTAATTTAATCCAATCCACTCCATTCTTCGACTTTGGCCATTTGAGCCTACGACACTTAGACCATCTAATTCGGACATAAACGACATCATTCCGACAGTGTCGGCAATTCAGCAACTAACACGAGTTAAGACGAAATAACACTGTTTTAATTAACTACCCGTATACCCGAACTATCCCATAAAATTTCGTCCAATTCCGACAAACTAAATTCTCCGCTTAATTCGACTGACAGTGTTATACTCTGCACTATTTTCAGTTTTCTGCAACATTACTAATTAACTCTAATTATTCTACTAAATAATTATGGCAGTCCATTAATACTTCTGCGTTAATATGGCTCGTTTTACCAATAAGTTTACACTGCTGGTCACACCTTATGCTGCTATTTATTACTCTGTTTTTACTTTCCTACAACACTGTTATCAACTAAATAATTCTTGCTATTTAATTCAACCACTACTAGTATTTTCCTGTAATTAAATGGATTAACATACTACTTTAATTACACTGTCTTTCCAATTGACACTGCTAGCATTCTTCTCCTGGTATATTTATCTGTTAATGCTAGAATAAATTCTATTACCTGTTATCAAATAATTACTCCTGCTGCTATTATTATTTTCATTATGCTAATTGTATTCTTGTCCCATTGTACTATCCTAACTCCCAAAACATAAGTCTAATTAATTAATCAATCAGCAAACCACGTGCACACCAAAATCACGTTGAGACGTCCACCCACACACCTGAGGCGGTCGCCTCACACCTCTTCACTCCAGGGAGACGGGCGCCTCCACCCTTCTGCCACATGAAATTCTCCTTCCTTTCCTCTAGCAACCGTACGATCTCAACTCAACATTGCAACAATAATTCATGGCAACAGTAACGATATAACACATGGTAGATCAATTCAACACAACAAGCTATTCAATTTATTCCAGCAACACAAATTTTATCGATCGAACACGATTAACAGTATAGTTACGTAGATCTAAACCCCACATACGAACCATCCTACAATCGATTATAAAACCCGAACCCCACCCTTACCTGTGGATTGATGGGAACTCGGAAATTCGATCGGAATTGGCGAACTCTCGGACATCCTCCACTAGCACCTTGTTTCCAACTTTCTTCTTTTCTCTCTCTTTTTCTGCTATGGTTTGGCTAGGTCTTCTCTTTGTTTTGCAAGCCATATTTTTCTCCTTATTTCACTAGGTTAATTCAATATATAGTAGCTTCTAATAAAATTGTTTTATTAAATAATTCTCCCCAAAAATACTAATTCTCTCTTATAATTAATATACTACATTTAATTTATTAATTCCAAATAATAGAATAATTCCATATTATTTTTATTCTAACTATTAGCCTTATATTTCTCCTTTTATATCTCTTATTTATTTAAACCTAATTCCTTCTCTTATAATAAAATCCAACTAATAATATTATTATTATAATAATAAAATAGTAATAATAATAATATTTCTATTATTTCTACTTAACTTAATTTTCACACCTCTTTCTATATTTCTAACACCAATAAATAACTCTATTAATTCCACACTTATTTCTAATATTATTTTCAATAATATTCTACCACCAATTAATTCATCACTAATTATTCTAGTTAATTAATCTCTACTCATAATAATAGTTCTCCGACTAAACTGATTATTTCACCTAAATAAACTAGTCCAATAAATAAATACTATAATTCTTAATATTAATCCTAATTACACCAACCAAATAATCCGGCTTAAACTTAATAATCCAAATATGTCTCTAAATAATGCCAATAAATCCAATTACTCCGATTAATTCTCAAACCGTCTAATTCCAATAATTAAATCTTTTAATAATTTAATTAACTAATTAATTAAATTCGGGCGTTAGATGCTCCTAAGGCAGAATGGTCCGAGGATGTGAGCCCCACCACGAGAAGGCGGTGAGAGAGGGATTTCGTTTGCTCGTGGGAACTAGGTGCATATGTCTGTGCCATTGGAATTTGTCACATTTCTTTACGTGTTCCTTGGTCGTACATGGTCGTGTAGTAACCGACCGAAGGGACTTTTAGTGAGTGATTTTCCCCTAGGTGTTGGGCGCTGATGCCTTTATGTATTTCTTTCAATATGTGTGACACTCTGGTTTCTTCGACGCATTTGAGGAGGGGGATGGAGAATCCCCTTCCATAGAGTTTGTCTTCGAGGATGATATATGAACAAGCTCTTCATCTGATAACGCTCACTTCTTTGGGATCGTTGGGAAGAGTCCCATCGGTCAGATATTTATAGACAGGCATCATCTAGGAGGAGCCCTCTTCGATAACGAGTATGTTGGGGCCCAAATGCTTTTTGTCAATGATAGGCTGATGGAGTATTTCTTGGATCACTGATTTGTTTCCTCCTTTTGTCCTCATACTGGCAAGCTTGGACAGAACGTCTGCTCGAGCATTGTGTTCTCGAGGGATGTGTTGTATCTCAACTGAAGTGAACTTTTTAAAGTGGTCTTGGACGAGGGTCCAATATTTGGCCAGATGATCATTCTTGACCTGATATTCTCCTCGGACTTGAGAGGCTGAGTTGCAATTTGATTTTGACCTCTTGCACCCAAATCCTCGGTGAGGCGGAGGCCGACAAAGAGAGATTCTTACTCTGCCTAATTGTTGGAAATAGGAAATGAGAGGGAGAAGGATACCTCGATGACGATCCCTTCCCCGTTTTCCAAGATAATACCCGCTCCATTTCCTATCGAGCTGGAGGCACTGTCGATGAATATTGTCCATTTGTTGGTTCCTTCTGGAAGTGCTGGGAAAGTCATTTCTATCACGAAGTCTGCTAGGATTTATGCTTTGAGGGATTTCCTGCTCTCATAATTGATGCCGAACTCAGATATTTCTAATGACCACTTGAGCATTCTCCCGGCCATGTCTGGTAAGCCTAATAATTGTTTGATGGGTTGGTCTGTTCGAACTATAATGGTGTGTGCCAAGAAATAGTGGTGGAGCCATCTCGCAGCATTGACTAGCGCGAGGGAAATCTTTTCGATTTGTTGGTATCTAAATTTTGGCCCATGTAGGGCTTTTCTCGTGAAATAGATATGTTTCTACCCTTCCCGTGTTTCTCGAATGAGTGTGGCGCAAACTGACTCGGCAATCACGGTGAGATATAGATACACCATCTCCTCTTTATAAGGTCGAGGTGAACTAGGGCCTGCTTTCATTCCTCGGTCTAGTAGAACATAACTTCCTTTCTTAGTAGTTTGAAGAATGGGAGTGCATGCTGGGTCGATCTCGTGACGAATTGAGATAGCGAGGTTAGCATCCCGTTGAGGACTTGAATGGATTTTTTGGACTTCGGAGTGGGCAACCTTGAGAATGCCCGACATTTGTCGAGGTTAGCCTCTATCCCACGTTCGATGAGGTATAAGTTGAGGAACTTTCCGGCCCGGACTCCGAAGGTGCACTTTTCGGGTTGAACCTCATTTTGACTCTTCTGACTTGGTCGAATACTTTCATGAGGCGTAGGGCATGACCGATTTCCTCTTGGGATTTCACGATCATGTCATCCATGTACACCTCGAGCATGTCCCCGATTTCGAATTTAAAGACTTTGTTCATCATTCGATGGTATGTTGCGCCGATGTTCTTCAGACCAAAGGGCGTCACGTTGTAGTGATAGTTACCTGATTCGGTCGTGAAGGCCGTATAAATTTTTTTAGCCATGGGAATTTGGTTATATCCCGAATAGGCGTTCATGAATGAAAGCAATTTAAAACCTACAGAATTATCAATGAGTTTATCGATGTTGGGTAGGGGATATACGTCTTTTGGACATGCTTTATTAAGATCAAAGTAATCAATGCACATGGGCCATTTTCCATTATTCTTTTTCACAAGTACAGGGTTCGATAGATACGTGGTATATTGGGCTTAGGATACAAAATTGGCCTTTAGAAGGTCCATAACAACTTACTAGGCAGCATCCATTTTTTTCGGGGTCTGCTTTCGCCTAGACTGTGCTATGGCCTTAAGGGAAGGATCAATGGTAAGATGGTTACATGCGACTTCTGGATCGAACCAGGAATTTCGGTCGTGCTCTAGGCGAAGAGGTCGACATTGTCCTTCAAGCAGGCTTTGAGTTGGTTTCGAGCTAACTCTAGGAGATCCACTCCGATCTTGACTCCTTTGCTGAGGTTGTTATCGAGTGCAACGAGCTCGAAATCCCCGTCTGGGATTGGGCGCATGTGCTGCTCTGAGGATTCTCCTGAACTGTTGGAAGTGGGCAAATCATCTTCGACCATCGGAGCTTTACCTTTCCTTATTTTCTCGGCCAAGTCCTCTGGCTTCAGGCGGCTTTCGAGGTCGATGGCATCAAATGGAGGGAGGGGTTCTAGATTGTGAGAGATTTCTGGAAGGTCGACTCTACCTTTGATCTAGGGTTGGAGGTTGATGGAGTCTAGGCCCTTTGCCGATGCCTCAAAACATCTTCGGGCGGCTTGGATGTCCCCGTGTAAAGTTGCCACCTTTCTGTCTACTGTGTAATATTTCATTTTCAAGTGTACCGTGGATGGTACAAAAATTAGCTCGGCAAGAGTGAGCTGACTGTAAAATACACTGATATAGAGAAGGGCAATCGACGACAAAAAACTGTGTTTTGATCGACTTGCCGGTCTCTCTGGCCCCAAAAGTTATGATCAACTCAACATATCCCCATGGCTTTGCTGTGGAGCCGTTGAACCCCTGCAAATCTGAGCCAAGGTAGGGAGTCAGGTGGGTCTCGTTGAGTTGTAACGTCCTGAAGATTTGAGTATACATGATGTCGGCCGAACTTCCTTGGTCGACCAATATGCGCCTGACATCGAAATTGGCCATTCGAGCATGCACGATAAGAAAGATGTTTGCATTAGGGGTGCCCCCAGGTAGCTCCTCCTTGTAGAAGGACAATGGATGAGACTTGCCTTGGATTTTGTTGAGGGTGGCGCCCAGATCTGAATTCGTTTTGACGAGATCGTCAAATCTTCTTTTGATTTATATGATGGAGTTCTTGGTGAACCCTCCATCGGAGATGACCATGGATGTTGGGAAGGACTCCCAAGGGCTATGGGCGGCGAAGTATGCCGGGGTGGCATCTAGGTCGGGAAAGATGAAGTCTTCCGGCCTAGATATTCTCATTGCTACGGGCATAAAAGACTCCTCAACAAGTTTTTCTTCCTCAACCTTGCTGGACGAGGGGGCTTCCTCTTTTGTAGACTCTTCCTTTTTGTATTGTTTGAGATGCCCGTCACTGATCAGGATCTCAATCGCGTCCTTTAGATAGATACAGTCGTTTGCCATGTGTCTGTGACTCTTGTGAAATCTGCAATATTTACTCTTATCTATCCCCGGCTTGGCCAGGGTATGTCAAGGAAAGAGTACTCCTCCTTGTTTGAACTTGGAGTTCGCAGAATCGGTCAAGATACGCTCCCGAGAAGTCGTCGGCATGGATATACTTGAGATTTTTCCCTGTTTCTCTTTAAATCGATGCGTAGAACGACTTGAAGGTATCTAACACTTGATCTTTTGTCTTCAAGGTATAATCCCATGTTTTCCAAGAACAATCGTAAATTAAATTCACAAAGTAATATGCCCTAAAAGTGATTGTGTCTTCCTAGGACCACACAAATTGGAATGTACTAAATCTAAAACTTCTGATTTCCTATTTGGTTCGGATGAGATAAAGGAAACTCGCCTTTACTTACCCTCTAAACAATGTGAACGCTTTCTCAACTTTGCATTGGAAACACCATACAAAAAATTCTTCCAAAATATTCAAACCTTTTTCACTCATATGACCCAAATGCTTGTGTCATAATTGAGATGAGCTATATTTGTCATAAGTGTTGATGAATCAATTAGAAAACCTAAGTTGGACGCTATACAAGTTCAAATTCCTTTTTCTTATAGCGACCACCATTTAGCCTTTTTATAACTTCCATTTATTTCCCGAAAAAGAATCAACATATCTTTATTATCCAACTTTCCGACGGATAAAAGATTGAATCGAAGTTCTGGAATGTGTTTCGGACCTTTGAGAACTAGAGTAGTCCCATTTTTATTTTCAACACAAATGTATCATATTCCAATAACGTTAGCTTGCCCATTTTTTCCCATACAAACAACCCCAAAGTCACCGGTCTCGTAAGTTGAAAAAATTTCACGTCTCGAGGTTGCATGTGTTGAAGCACCACTATCAACCACCCAATCCATTTCCTCACATGATATTGATATTATCTACATAACTATCCCAAATAAAGAAGAAATCATAAAAAATAACAACATCTTCATTATTGTTACCTTCCTTTTTGTCATTGTTGTATCTCTTTTTCTTGTTTTCCCTTTTCAATTCCGACAATACCTTTTTATTTGTCCCTTTTCCCTATAATGATAACACTCAATATGAGAGAATATATTAGATCCTCCTTGTGATTTACCACATGATGATCCACGATTAATCAAGCCTCTACTTTGATGCCCCCCTCGATTCAGTAACCAACATCTAATAATGTGAAGAAGAACCTTGTGACTTACGTCCCAACTCTTCATTCAACATATTACTTTTATCCTAGTCCATCGAGATGACACCATTCTAAGTGGAGTTAGAAAAAGATGTCCTAAAAGTCTCCCAGGAATTGGGAAAAGTACCAAGAATTCACAAACCTTGAATTTCATCATCAAAAATAAGATTCATTGTCGACAATTGATTTTGAATCCCTAGGAAAGTATTCAAGTGACTAGTTATAGGTGAAACATCACTATAACTCAATGACATAAATTGCTTGAAAAATAACAACTTATTGTTCTCCGTATATCTCACATACAACTCCACAAGTTTGGTTCACCAAGCTCACATTATTCAAAACATCTTCATCCACCCATTGACGAATATTGCCACAAACTTGTCTATGCAACATAGTCCATTCTTCATCACTCTTTCCACATGGTTTTTCATTAGAGAAAACCAGCAGGACAAAACCTTTCATGTAAATCAAATCTTCCATTTTCCTTTTCAAACATTATATTTGGAACCATTCAAATTCACCATCCTGATTGTGTTCGTCTCCATCGTTACACAAATTAAACCACGACTCTAGATACCACTTATTGGGAGGAAATTCACAATGCAACAAAATAATTCAACAACACAATCTCTCCAAAATATCAAATGAAACTTAGAGACAATCAACAAAATACACCAAACAACACAACATAATTTTAGCATGAAAAAACCTTCATTAACTAGGAGTAAAAAACTATAGAACCTGTAGGCCACTTAATATCTCCACTATAATCAATAATGGGTACAAACAAGATTCTCTCTACCACTAGTTAAAGGTACACGTAAACATCATCAAGATCTACAATCAATCTTGGAATACAAAAAGAATCAAGAGAGACAAAATAACCCAAAAACACTAAGAAATTCGCACTGCAAAAATGGACTCAACATATTAATTTAGAAAGCTCAGAATCCAATCTCCACCATTCAGAATGTGCTCCTATGAGTCATGAACAGTGTGACAAAATTTCAATATTATCCGACCACTGAATTATGCGCAAGCTCCAATTTCGTGGGACTGATCTGTGCTGAAATGAGGCAGCAGGATTTTCACTTTTCTCTCTACTTTTTTTATTGTTGTTTCTCACACAATGAATAATTGACTTAATCCTCTTTATTGGATAATAACAAAGACTTACGCACATAGGTCTCTAACCCATATCCATTTGGGTGACTTCAAATATGAGGGATAGCCCAACAAATGAGAAGTCCACTATTATTCAAAGTAAGACTATAATTGGTTGTCCCATCTGCACAACAATTTCCTTTATGCTATTTCTCACTTAGTGCGACCCTGTTCTTTTCTTAATGAACATGTCTTCTTGGAAGGTACTATTTCATGCTTGGTGAATGTTGTTTGTGTACTTTCATGATTTTTTTTTTATCTATAGTTAGTAAATACATAGTTAAAAAGCTCATACATGTATTTATCTCGTTTTAACAATAAATTAGAGGTTTTTTAATTGATCACTTATGAATTAAGTTAATAAGTACTTATGTATTTTACATATTTTTGGGACTCAATGTACATCTTTGTCGCTCAACTATATCATCTCACATATCACATAAATATTAAGATGGTCCGACTTAATATTTATGACGCAATAATATGTAATATAACTCATCTTTTAGTGTGTGCTTGGAACAATAGAAGTAGAAACAAGAGAGAGGTAAGATAGATTTTAAAAAGAAAGAAGTTATTTCTTTTGCTTGGTGAAACAACCGGTAGAACATCATCCGATAACTATATCAATGAAGTCGCCATCAAACATTTTTAATATCGCAAAAGGAGAAAGGTGAACGCATCACGAAAACCTGAAAGGGATAAGACACGGTCTTGCGACCGAGAGATAGGGTAAGGGAATCTATTACGCGAAGGGAAGTTATTAGCACCCCACACGTCCGTAGTACTCTACAGTATCCACTTCTATTTTTTGTCTAATGGGTGTATTTATATTTATTTACTGCTTAATTGCTATATTTGTATGCTAAAAGAGAATTCATATGAAAGAAAAGAAAATAAAGAAAACACGGGGAAAAGAAGGAAGTATTTACAAAGCTTGCTTGATCGAGCCCCGTGACAAGATGCCTACATATTCCCTCGTGCAATGGGAATGTTAGAGCGCCGTAGTTCGGCTCATATGTTTTGGTGGGTTATGTGTTTTTTACTTATGAAAAAGAGTTTTAAACACAAAAAGAAAACCTGTAGGAAAAAAGAGTTTACGTTGGTTGGTTGCTTTTACCTTGCAAAAAGAGTTTGAACCATTATTAAGTGTTTTAATTTTCAAAAGAAAAGAAAACAAGTTTTAGTTTTATTGCATGCAAGGATGCAAAAGAAACTAGAAAATAATCAAGGGAAACTATCTAACTCTATCCCCAATGTTATCATGCATGGATTACAACCTAAGGTCTAAGTCGAATTGCTACCTAAGATGAAGTCGATAGAATCCTAAGGGAACATGGCAAAGGTTTACAACCTAAATCTATGTCTATCTTGAATCGCTACCTAAAGTAGAGTCGAAGATGACAAAAAGGAATGGAAATGGTTTACAACCTAAGTCTATGTCAATCTCGAATCGTTACCTAAGGTAGAGTCGAAGACGACAAAAGGGATGAAGCAAACAAGTGTTGTAGCAGAAGCACACAAAGAATGCAATGCGCAAACAAATGTCAAACAAGCGTAGGCATAACCTACAGAGCAAATGATGCAAGTTCTGCAATAAATGCGAATCCCAGGAATGAGTGGAGAGTCAGAATAGGAAACTCTTGCTACTTTTTGGACTCGATGATGGGGTGTAACACGATTCGCGTGTGCGAGCAGACACGGACTAGAACTGCGAGAGTTGATTGCAGACCCCTTTCGCTTGCCCATCATATCAATGACTTGATAGCAGGAAATATAAAAAGCAGGACTTTGCTTGGTGGTGCCACGTTGGATGTCCTAACCACTTCTGACCTATGCAAGCACAATTGTAAACACAATGAAAAGTTCCTCCCTATGCACGGATGAGGACTTTAAACAAACTAAACACAATTAGAAAACAGAAGCGCCCTAAACGGGTTTTTAAATAAACCAGAGGGGTTCCTAAACATGCTCCAACTACGAAAGCCCCTTTATACATCTCTATTCCAACTTCCCATGGCAAGGAAAACGGTAAAACCCTATTTCTCATGCTCTCTAGAAAAGCGGTAAAAGAATGCAGTAAACAAAGTAAAATTAATACCAAACGGATAATAAAATCTGAAGAGCACTGCAAGCTAAAAATACTCCGGAAAATTTCGAGTAAACTGCCATCAACAAAGCAATAATAAGAAACGGCTCGATCAATATAATCCACAAGGTGATATCGTGCAACATGTGTGTGTAGAAAACAAGTCCTCATAACAATCAGAACACTTGCACAAAGGTACATATCCATACAAAATAACAGAATGTGTGTTTTTCGTAATATGAGAAAATACAAAGCAAAACGCGTTTAAAACGCAAACAGAATCACGGGAGGAGTGGTGTGTTAGTGTACCAAGATTAGTTACTTAATCAAAATATCTTCAATGTACCTTGCACAAGTCAACAAACATGTCAAAAATAACAAGGGGGAAAGAATATGATTGCATACTCAAATCACAAGTCAAAATATGATCCAAATATGAAGAAATGGGATGTAAACACGTATAGCAACATGAGAATGGAAAATCGGGAAGCCACACACACATAATTCAAAATAGCCCATGAACAATATCAACATCAAGCTAAGTCCATCACAATAATCCTCAAATGCAATGCTAGACAAAGTTAGAGACCTAGAGTAGTTGGAAACCAAAAATCTACACTAAAATGGCTTAAAATGCATTATTCACAAAGAAATCTAAGCATGAAAGGTAAATTCCTAGTAGAGGGAAGCAACTGCATGTTCTAAAGTTTTCCTAAACATCTCTAAAGATAGAGGAAAAGATTTCAAAGGAAACATGCAAAAGCAAACTAGAAAAACTATGTAAGTATCTAACTTGTTCCTAGGAATTGAACTACTAAAGGTTAGATTTGAAGTTCTATTTATAACCCTAAGATGAGGATTACATTTTACTACAATTAAATGGGCAAAAATATCCTAAAATTTCTAAGAAGCACATGGTATTACATTCCTACAATTAGTCAATTCAAATGACAAAGGAGAAACATGCTTTTAAACCACACAACATAATCGAAACTTGAGAATTAAGCAAGTATTGAATTCAAATAGATGTAAAATTATACAACTCAGTATCTAATTCATATCAAATGACATCAAACAAAATGTACAAGAAAAATCATGATTGAAACATATTTGTGCACAAAACTAAGTCTAAAACGATCTATCGTCGCTCTAAGGGTTAACTATCACGGTACCCTAATCATATGACTCAATTTAAATTGAAAATCAAGGTTAGAACTACCTAAACATGTCAACATGTTAATCAAAAGTTATTTGAAGGTTAGAACAAGTATTAGACATTATGTGCAAAGAAATCGATTCCTAGCAAACAATTACCTATGCTTGTATCATACAAAAGGAAAATCGGATAAAAACTAAAAGGATCTAAACAAATACTAGAAAAATACCTAAAGACTCCTAATATCTAATAGAACCAGAATATCATTTTTAGGATTTTTTGTTGTTAAGAAACGATCAAAATTTGCATCTATATGCGAAGTATTAGGGGAAAAATAGCTTCTAAACATGTTATCGAAAACAATTATAACGGGACCGAAACTTAATTACAAAAAATCCCAAAAAATATGATAAAACCCTAAAAGTTCTAAAGTAACAGGAACCTATTTATTCGGATTTTTATAGTCGAGAAACGATCAGAAATCACATCGAAACGTGCACGGTATCATGGAGAAATCATTTCTAAACATGTAATCGAAAATGGATAAATAACTAAAGGAAATTAATTACAAAAAATTCAAAAAAAATATCAAAAATATCCTGAGATACTAAAAATTCAGAACATATTTTTATGTATTTTTTATGATTCGATGAAATCGAAATATAAGCAAAATTGAATCATGTTTTAATATAGTTTGCAAAGAAACAAGGGGGTGCATTACTGAATTTCATGACTGAAGTAGATTTAGTTATAAAGCAGAAAATTGGGCTTAATAGGGGTATGAAACTGAATTCTCTAGGTCTGGTCCGATATTGATCCATAATTCAAACAAAAAAAAGCTGAGCAACAAATTTGATCCAAGTGTCACGTTTTATATTCTATGTGTTCATGAATTTTATCAATTGGTCCTCATAACTTAAGTTATTATAAAAATCAAATTAATAAAAAATAAAACAAACCTGGGACCAATGAGACGTTGCCACCTCACGTTCTTGCCCAAACACCATGAACCATAACGATAGAGACTCATCTTCTCCGACGAACAAAAAACTTTGCTCACGGCGGCGATTGACACAGTAGACCACCGGAAACGAAAACCAAACATGCATTCTGACTCGATTTTGTGCCTAAAATCTGAATCTAAACTTGTATTGCACTAAAACTTTCTCAAACTCTATGAATTCTCGATATGAACATTAACATGTAAACTGAAAGATTCCCCTTCTGTCGAGTCTTTGGCTAATCGACAGAACGAAGAAAGTACCACTGTAATCCTTAGATTTGCAAGATAGTGATGATGATGTATTCATCTATCATGATTCTTGTTGTGAAGAGGAAGAGAATCTTTGACTTCTTGACGATTGCAAAGATATCTTGCTCCGAACATTAAGTCGATGATGGTTCGCCTCAGTTGGATAATGTCCTCGGTGCCGGATAAGCTCATACAGAGGAAGCTCTTGTAGAGAGAACGAAGAAGATCCTTTACTCCTTCCCAAGAATATACCAACCAGATCGTGAATGCATCCAGAGAAATGGTTATGGAGATGGATAAAGATGACAAAGATCGATGGTGTCGGTTGCAAGAGAGAGGAAGCAAGAGTTGGTTCAACGCGGGATAGCAGAGAGAGTTTGTTACGTTTTTTTGTGACGATTTTCTTGTGAGAAAGAAGAGAATGAGGTTGCAGGTGTGATGTGGAAGATTGGGGAGAATGGTGAAGAGAGAAAAAGGTGGTGTGGTGAAGAAGAAAGAGTTGAGAAAGTGATGGTTTGAGGTTGCCGGTGATGATAATTACGGTGGTTATGGCTTTTTATTATGGTTGTGGACGGTGAAGGTGCAGAGAAGAATGGAAGTTTGTTAGAGGAATGTAAGTTTTCTTAGAGATGGTGGAAGAAGAAAGTGGTTGAAGGTATGGAAGTTGTGATTCTGTTCTTTTTCTGTTTTTGAATTTCTTGAATCATCTCCGCGAGGAGAGTGAGGTAGAGGTTGGTTATGGTTCTGTTAGTTTGTTATATTCCCTTTTCTCTGTCTGTCCCGTCATCAAAATGGCGCACAATATCATTGAACACGCGCAGCATTGGAACAATCCCATTGGATGTCCCATATGTCCCAAAATGCAACTTCCTCTAGCACGAATATTGTGAATAGAGATAGTAATTCCGTCTGCTGATTTACTGATGACATCACACTCCTTCAAAGTATCACCTATACCCACTTTACTATCATCTTTCATGCATACTATAAAGCCACTACTCAATTGATCCTTAGGTGTACCAGTATTTAATAGAGTCATAGGCGCATGCGTAAACATCAGTTGCGACATCATGTGGTAAGTCTTGACAGCAGATTCTATATCTTTCTTGAAAATTCCAACAGCAACCCTCATCAACATGTGCTGATGCTTTTCCACAACCTTTCCTTGAGTCTTTAAAAGGTAGGATTCCTCTAGGGTTTTGAAACCGAAATAATCTTAGTCAAAATCCCCGTCATAGATGATCTCACTGTCCAAACGAGCAACATTCTTGATAATAATCTGATAGACATCATCAACAATCAAAGGAGCACTCAATCCAGACCCCTCATCAAAATTATTGTACAAGACCTTTATAGCCTCCGAAAAAGAATTATTCGTGTTCTTATGCAGATTAGAAACAGATATCCTTGTAGCCAAGGTAGCAAAGTCAGGATGGATGTCCGCCATGCCGGCGGTCGTTTCAGCAGCGAGTTCATCGAGAAAAGAGGTGGTAACGCCGTTGTAGACACCGACGCATACTTTTTGAGAAACCAGAACGGGATCACAGAGCTCGAAGTTCAATCCATGGGTGAGTTCCTTGATACACACAGTTATCTTGTCGAATTGAACATGTTCTTGGCTTCCATCTCTCGTGACCACGTACATTTTGTTCTTTAGGGTTTGAATCGTTTGATCGAAAATCGAAATGCGAAGAAGAAAGATATGGTTGAGGAGGGAAGAGTGAGTTTTGAAAGTTTTTGAAGAATTTTCTCTTTTTCAAAAGTTTTGGCTGCAAGAGCCTCACGATGCCCAATAGAAAATGCCCAGTTACCAACTTCAAGCGCCTCATTTTATGACTTCGTAGTTTCTTCGATACTCGACCAAACGATACAAACTTGGTGTCGTTGGAAAGAGTGAGTATGATAGAGCAACTTTGCAGTTCAACAAGAATCCAAAAAAATCCTTAATCACTGACAAAGAAGCGTTTGAACTTTGCCACGCGACTGTTCGATGAAAGTCCTGGCTTGGCTGAGAAAGTCTTGTACGTGACATCTAGCAATTTTCCAACTTCAAACAGCCAACTTCGAGGCTCTATATTTCTCGCTGCAACGTCCGAAACGAAATAATTCTTGAACAGAACCTTTAGAAGACATGACAAACTCCAACTTTCATGTTCAGAGTTTTTCTGTGCGGCGATCAAATCGATGAGAAAAAAGCCTCGAACATGCATACATCAACTGTTTGATAAAATGTTCTCGTAGGCATGGCAAAAATGTATATGCTATCTTGCGTTTTGGCAACTTCAACCTAACCACTTCGAGGCTTCATATCTTTTGCTGCGACGTCAGAAACGAAATAGTTTGTGAACGAAACTTATAGAGGACACGACAAACTCCAACTTTCATGTTTAGAGTTTTTCCATGCGGCAATAGAATCGATGATAATAACAGCCTCAAACATGCGTACAATAACTATTCGAATATTGCAAATATGATGAATTCTTATTTTCTAGGCTTTATAACTTTCGATCCGAATCCCGAATGAACTTGATTCCTTCAACAAAGTTGTAGATTGCCGCTAAATAAACAAATTTTCAGTTGTACATTTTTTAATTCGGAGCCAATAACTATGATAAAATCGAACCTGAAGTCGTCAGCCTGACCATATAGACAAACACACCAAAAAGTTTGTGTTGAATATTGTAAACATGATGAATTCATAACTTCCGAGCCTCATAAATTTTGATCTGTGCTCCAAATTAATTCGATTCCTTCAGCAAAGTTTTAGATTGCTGCGAAATGAATAACTTTGATTTTGAACTCAACTCGAATCGACGCCTCGAAACACGTGTTAAATACCTCTGAAGTCGAGCACTTGAACACATTGAAAAACACTTAAATTTCACTAAGTGTAAGCTTCAAAAGTTGTGAACATTAAACTTCGGAACCTCATAACTCGAAATCCGGGCATTTCTAGAGAAATCTTCACAGGGACAAATTCGGAGTACGAAATGCGCTATTTGCAAGGAATACAAATTTGAGAAATTTCGACCACAAACGAGTGAGATAGAGAGTCGACAACATAACTCCATGAACACAAAGTACTTCAAACAAATTTTTTCTAAGTCCAAGATTACTTAAATTGCAAGAAATCTTGTTTTCACCCGATTCTTCCGACTTTTCTCAACAAATGACCATATTTTCTCAAATGTCGACTTTTGACAATAATTTTGACAAGAAATTCCACTCAGTCAAACTTTGACTTTTGTTGACTTTTTAGTACACACACTCAAATATCATTTTATCCGACCATTCTTGATTTTCTAATGAATCGCGTGGATCGATAAGCCATATGCAGATACTTCAAGACTCACAGAAGGCCATAGAATCAATTCAGGCTCAAATATTCGGCCACAACCTGCTCTTACTCGAAACCCTCAATCAATATATTCAGAATAGGAAATCAGAACTCCAAAATCTTGGTTCTTGAGATAATCAGAAGCTTCTGGATGCACACATCTTGTACATTGAGATGACGCTTGAAATAACGGAACCTCAGATATTCAACCTCTATGAATCAAACGCTTATTCTGAATTGTACATGTTCATACGATTAGAAAATCTCGAACCCATGGCTAATGAATGAATGATATGCATGTAATGCTTGCCGATTAAGTGTAAGTCAATTATTTATTGAAAAATGAAGAGGGTGAATTTTGGGGTGCAACACTTGGTAGAGGAGAGAAGTTAAGGAGAGAGACAAAAATGACATGGGACCCACACTTTTATTCTTCTCTCCAATGTAACGAAGAAAGGCAAGAGAATGTCTAGATGCTTCATAATTTACTATTTTGTCCTCTTCATTTAATTTAAATTATAACATAAATACTGTTATAATCACTAATTCGAATAAAATGAAAAATAAATATTTAAGTGTGAATAATTATTTATATAACACATTTATTAATATACTTAATTAACTAATTATTAAAATATAAAAATTAATTTAACTAATAATTAAAATAATAATTAATATAATATTTAAAGAATATTAATTTAATATTTAACATAAGGATATTTTAGTCTTTTTCAAAATTAAATACACTTCTCTCTCTCTTCAATTTCTCTTGAATCAAACAATATCATAAATCTACTATATTTCTCACTTATTTCTCTCTTCTCTTATTTTTTCTCATCTTATTTTCTCTTCTCAATTTCTTTTCAGAACCAAACATATCCTTAGGGATCATTATCATGACTTAACACTAATTATCTATGGCTAAGTTTGGAATCGACATGTAATAATATATGTTTAGAAACACATTTAAGGTATTTTACAAATACAACAAAAGTAAATGAATGTTTATAAAAAAAGCTACATGGCATGTTATAATCGTAAATTAAATTCATAAAGTAATATGCACCACAAAGTGACTGTGTCTTCCTAGGACCACACAAATTGGAATGTACTAAATCTAAAACTTCTGATTTCTTATTTGGTTCGGATGACATAAAGGAAAATTGCCTTTACTTACCCTCTAAACAATGTGAACACTTTCTCAACTTTGCATTGAAACACCATACAAAAAATTCTTCCAAAATATTCAAAACGTTTTCACTCATATGACCCAAATGCTTGTGCCATATTTGAGATGAGCTATAATTGTCATAAGTGTTGATGAATCAATTAGAAAACCTAAGTTGGACGATATTCAAGTTCAAATTCCTTTTTGTTATAGTGACCACCATTTAGCCTTTTTATAACTTCCATTTGTTGCCCGAAAAAGAATCAACATATCTTTATTATCCAACTTTCCAACGGATAAAAGATTGAATCGAAGTTCTGGAATGTGTTTTGGGCCTTTGAGAACTAGAGTAGTCCCATTTTATTTTCAACACAAATGTATCCTATTCCATTAACATTATCTTGCCCATTGTTTCCCATACAAACAACCCCAAAGTCACCAGTCTCGTAAGTTGAAAAAATTTCACGTCTCGAGGTTGCATGTGTTGAAGCACCACTATCAACCACCCAATCCATCTCATCATATGATATTGACATTATCTACATAACTATCACAAATAAAGAAGAAATTATCAAAAATAAAAACATCTTCATTATTGTTTCCTTCCTTTTTGTCATTGTTGTATCTCTTTTTCTTGTTTTCCCTATTCAATTCCAACAATACCTTTTTATTTGTCCCTTTTTCCTATAATGATAACACTCAATATGAGAGAATATATTAGATCCTCCTTGTGATTTACCACATGATGATCCACGATTAATCGAACCTCTACTTTGATGTCCCTCCCTCGATTCAGTAACCAACACCTCATAATGTGAAGAAGAACCTTGTGACTTACGTCCCAACTCCTTATTCAACATATTACTTTTATCCTAGTCCATCGAGATGACACCATTCGAAGTGGAGTTAGAAAAGGATGTCCTAAAAGTCTCCCAAGAATTAGGCAAAGTACCAAGAATTCACAAACCTTGAATTTCATCATCAAAAATAAGATTCATTGTCGACAATTGATTTTGAATCCTTAGGAAAGTGTTCAAGTGACCAGTTATTGGTGAACCATCACTATAACTCAATGACATAAATTTCTTGAAACATAACAACTTATTGTTCTCTGTATTTCTCACATACAACTCCACAAGTTTGGTCCACCAAGCTCACATGATTCAAAACATCTTCATCCACCCATTGACGAATATTGCCACAAACTTGCCTATGCAACATAGTCCATTCTTCATCACTCTTTCCACATGGTTTTTCATTTGACAAAAACAGAAAGATAAAACCTTTCACGTAAATCAAATCTTCCATTTTCCTTTCCAAACATTATATTTGGAACCATTCAAATTCACCATCCTGGTCGTGTTCGTCTCCATCGTTACACAAATTAAACCACGACTCTAGATACCACTTATTGGGAGGAAATTCATAATGCAACAAAATAATTCAACAACACAATCTCTCCAAAATATCAAATGTAACTTAGAGACAATCAACAAAGTACACCAAACAACACAACACAATTTTAGCATGGAAAAACCTTCATTAACTAGGACTAAAAAACTACGGAACCTGTGGGACACTTAATATCTCCACTATAATCAACAATGAGTACAATCAAGACTCTCTCTACCACTAGTTAGAGGCACATGTAAACATCATCAAGATCTACAATCAATCTTGGAATACAAAAAGAATAAAGAGAGACAAAATAACCCAAAAACACCAAGAAATTCGCACTGCAAAGATGGACTCGACATATTAATTTAGAAAGCTCAGAATCCAATCTCCACTGTTCAGAATATGCTCCTATGAGTCATGAACAGTGTGAGAAATTTCAATATTATCCGATCGTTGAATTATGTGCAAGCTCCAATTTCGTGGGACTGATTTGTGCTGAAATGAGGCAGCAGGATTTTCACTTTTCTCTCTACTTTTTTATTTATTGTTGTTTCTCACACAATGAATAATTGACTTAATCCTCTTTATTGGATAATAACAAAGACTTACACACATGGGCCTCTAATCCACATCCATTTAGGTGACTTCAAATATGAGGGATAACCCAACAAATGAGAAGTCCACTATTATTCAAAGTAAGACTATAATTGGTTGTCCCATCTGCACAATAATTTCCTTTATGCTATTTCTCACTTAGCGCGACCCTGCTTAATGAACATGTCTTCTTGGAAGGTACTAGTTCATGCTTGGTGAGTGTTGCTTGTGTGCTTTCATGATTTTTTTTTACCTGTACTTAGTAAATACATAGTTAAAAAGCTCATACATGTATTTTATCTCGTTTTAACAATAAATTAGAGGTTTTTTCATTGATCACTTATGAATTAAGTTAATAAATACTTATGTACTTTACATATTTTTAGGACTTAATGTACATCTCTGTCGCTCAACTATATCATCTCGCATATCACATAAATATTAAGATGGTTCGACTTAATATTTATGACACAATAATATGTAATATAACTCATCTTTTAGGGTGTGCTTGGAACAATAGAAGTAGCAAAAGAGAGGTAAGAGAGAGATTTTGAAAAGAAAGAAGTTATTTCTTTTGTTTGGTAGAAGAGAGAAGTTAAGGAGAGAGACAAAAATAACATGGGACCCACACTTTTTTCCTTCTCTCCAATGTAATGAAGAAAGACAAGAGAATGTCTAGATGCTTCATAATTTAATATTTTGTCCTCTTCATTTAGTTTAAATTATAACATAAATACGGTTATAATTACTAATTCAAATAAAATGAAAAATAAATATCTAAGTGTGAATAATTATTTATATAACAAATTCATTAATATATTTAATTAACTAATTATTAAAATATAAAAAATTAATTTAACTAATAGTTAACATAATAATTAATATAATAATTAAAGAATATTAATTTAATATTTAACATAAGAATATTTTAGTCTTTTTCAAAATTAAATACACTTCTCTCTCTTCAATTTCTCTTCTTTTTCTCTTGAATCAAATAATATCATAAATCTACTATATTTCTCACTTATTTCTCTCTTTTCTTATTCTTTCTCATCTTATTCTCTCTTCTCAATTTCTTTTCAGAACCAAACATATCCTTAGGGATCATTATCATGACTTAACACTAATTATCTATGGCTAAGTTTGGAATCGACATGTAATAATATATGTTTAGAAACACATTTAAGGTATTTTACAAATACAACAAAAGTAAATGAATGTTTATAAAAAAAGCTACATGGCATGTTATAATAATATTTGTGAGTTTCTTATCTTGAATAATCAATTGCCTAGCCACTCATTTACGTGAACATCCTTACATAAATCTTACATTAATCAATACAAATATCAACATATAACATACATTAGTTATTAGTCTTAAACATCTTACTTTACTTGATACTTATGATTTTCCTAAATTGAATGTAAGAGCTCTATTCAAATTTGGTCTGCAATATTCAAGTATTTGGGATTTGTCTACACTGAGCTCATTCAGGTGCATAAAATATCATTTTAGTATAATATATAGTTCACATAAAAAAGAAAGAAAATCAAAGCAGAAAACTATCACATCATCACACCACAAAACACGATGACTAAATTTCCAGACAACAGATACTATTTTTTTATAGAAGTAATTCTAAATCATAGAAATATTTAAATCCTTCATTCACTTCAAAAATCTCTTGATGATTCTTTCCATCCTCCACTCTCCTCCCCTTCATTGTAACCATGTCCTTCATTTCTCTGCAACCAATAATCGATACCACATTTAAATAGAGACTTAAAAATCGACACAAAACACGAATAAATGTAACAGAAAAAACAGATTCTATAGCATTATTATTACCTCAGGCTTAAAAGTGAGAGCAACCCTAATCTCACCGCAATAATTTTCTTCCTTCACAAGTTTGTAAACACTCTCTGGAACACTACCCTCTTCAAGCACTGCATCCAAAGAAATTCTACACATAGAAATGAATGCATATTTAGTACGCCTGAATTTGCGAATTGGCCCTTTCTAAAGTAGATTTCTACTCACTTTGCTTCTCCAATATTATCATCATTGTATTTGTCCTTTTCCATTATCTTTAGATGTAACTCCGAAGCAGAAGAATCAGAAATAGTGAAAAGAAATGTCTCATTCCATTGAGGGTTGGATCCAACACCTAAAATTTTCATAACACAATAATCAAGCCACTAAAAGAGAAAATTATACAATACTAGTAATATTTTTTAGAATTTTACCTTCTTGCACATTACTCTTGTGCTCTTGTGCCCTATAAGAAAGGATCACGTAAGGATCTACGCTAGCTGCAATTTGAGAACAAAGATCAAGACTTTAGACAACCCTATCTTTTTTTATTCGAATAGTTTAGTGGCTGAAATTCATCATTTAATGATGAATAAATATGATGTCACAATTTCGAATCCGCGCACCTACACCTTATGTCCATGCATAACTACCAACTGAGTTGGATTAACAGGACCGAAAACCATATCTTTATTAATTTGAGTAATTAGTTTGGTATTTCAACATTATATGATTATAGTTATAACAAAAATAGATTCAATTAACAAGTTTTATGAACAACAAATATCTAGATCTAAGTATCTAGATTAAATCAACTTTTCAATAAAAACTGTGAAATCATTGTCATTCGAATATCAAAATTTGAAATCTGCTATAACTTACTAAGAAAATCATTATCATCAAGGCCTTTGGCACTGATCAAAACAACTTCAAGCGTTCCACGAGGCATGTTTCTTTGCTTTTGGAATTCTAAATGGTAAGGGACTTTTGATTATGGTTTAGTAAAGGTTGATTGATTTTATTGGAACTGATATGCTAGATTTAAGGGTCACCTTTCTTTTTCTTAAGAAGATTGTTTGGCAAATCCTCATGTTGAATGAGAAAGTTCTATTTTTTTTTTTTGATCGAATACCCCTTATATTTTGATCAATACATAACATTGTTGCTTATAAGAAAAAGAAAAAGCCAAGCTATAGTATAAATACATTTTTTTGTAATAAAATAAATATTGAGTTTTTTTTATAAGAACAAACTTAATGACTTTCATTAAACAAATAATTGCTCAATACAGTGAGGTATTACATTAACGATACTACGTTTAGATTAAGAATTGACCGCCTTAGCTAAAGCATGGGCAACCGAATTCGCTTGACGCTTAATGAACTTTACCTAAAAGTTCGGGAAACTAAACAATAAACTCTTAATAGATAAAATAATAAGATTAAATTTTGAACTTCCTATATGAGTAGAGTGAATATCATGAACAACATTTTGACAATCACTTTCAAAAGTGACATTATTAAGATGTAACGAAATATCTCCTTGCACAACTTTCTTCAAGGCCAAGGCTTCAACTTCAATAGCAGACATAAGACCATAAACCCCCGCCACTCCTGCATTAACAAACCTACCAAGATAATCCATCACACACCACCCTTGATTAATAGTGTTACTATCTATATTGAAACTTGCGTCAATATTGCATTTTAGCTTACCCTCCGAAGGTGGACTCCAAACAGTGGGGTAGTTGGTGACATTATCTGAGTTTTTATCTTCCTTAGCCATAAACCAATCATTCCAGTTGAAATAAGCTTGTAAACTCATCTTAACTGCATCATCACGCTTATCATTCCAAACAATATTATTTCTACTCTTCCAAAGTACCTCAATAACCGCCGCAAATCAACCTGCATCCTTTTGATCCTCTCTACTACAAACATCAAGAGTAAGAAATTTAGCATCATGGAAAATATGTAATTGAGGTTCAATCATAGATGACAAACTTGCTGCCCGCCAACAGTGACTAGTGAAAACACATCCAAAAAACACATGTCACTCATCTTCTTCATCAATCTCACAAGTGGGAAAAACCAGTGGACATTGGACATAGTGTTGACGGAGATTAGATTGAGTCGGTAATCAACCCCTGCAAATTCTCCATAAAAGGTGTTTGGCTCTTGGGGTGCGGTAATGTTCCCAATTACCATCCACTTTATAGCTATGATTTTTTGTTTGAAATTTTCTTCATAATCTGTAACCCGATTTAACGTGTACACCCCATTCAACTCCTCTTTCCAAATTAAAAGATCCACTTCCACTTCCACCACCAAATGGATTCAAGTAATATCTTCAGCCACTGCATGATCAAACAACTAATTTAATTTACCCACGTCCCATTATTTAACATTTGGCAACATAAGGTTTGAGACATTAAAGATCATACACACCTTAGCTTTGTGGACCACTCATGCACCCTTCTTCTTTTCCCCGAAGCCAAGGTTCATTCATAACCTCCTTAATGTTACTACCATCACCAATGCTCCACCTACAACCAATCATTAAAACTTCTTTTCTTTCCAAAGACTCCTCCACAAAAAACTCGGATTAATTCCAATCTTAAAATCAAACAAAGAAGATCTAGGAAAATACCTTGCTTTGAAGACCCGCAAAATAAGAGATTGAGGATTTGCCATCATGTTCCAACCTTGTTTTTCTACCATTGCCAAACTAAAGCCTTTTAAATCTCTGAATCACATACCTCCTTCAATTTTTATGAAAGACAACTTCTCCTAAGTTATCCACTGAATACCTTTGCCATTACTACTCCTCCCCACCAAAACGAATTCAGTTTTTTTTCAATATCATTCACAACTCCATCTGGGATCAAGTAAACACTCATAATATACACAGGAATGGATTGCTAAACTGATTTTATCAAGACTTATTTCCATGATTTTGATAAAGATCTACCCCTCCAAAAGTTAATTCTTCTCCAGATACGGTCCTTGATAAAGGAAAAGGTCGCCTTTTTACTTCTGCCGATCATAGACGGTAAACTTAAGTAAAAGTCGGTACCTGTCACATGACACACTCCCATAATCTTATCTAGATCCTCATGAGTATCCCTACTAATGTTGAGACTAAAGAAAACTTTAGACATATTCAGATTAATTTCTTGACCCGTCGTAGTTGCATAAATATTAAGCAACTTCATAAGGTGTGACCCCTCAGAAAGATTGGCCTTACAAAATAAAAAACAATTGTCAGCAAAAAGTAGATGGGACACACTATGTGCCCCCTACAAATCTGTACTCCATGGAGGTCCCCTCTAGAAACCGATCCTTGAATGAGAGCAGAGATTGTTCGCGGTAAAATGTGATGAACAAGGGAATCGAATCGGAATTCGAATCTCGGGCTCAAAACGATGTACTCTTTTGATTTTTTTTTGTTTAAAAGATGCTGTGAGCACCAACTTTATTGTTTCCAAACAAGAAAGAAGATGGAAAAGGGGAAAGCTGAAATACCTTAAATATGATATGCAATGCGACTAGCGTGAACTAGATGCAACGCAATGGGGAGAGACCAGGGTAAGAGGTTGTTTATATAAAGGGAAGGTATTAGCACCTTTTATATCTATAGTTTTTTATAGGAACTTTTTTATTCATTTTTTGTATGTTTGTGTGTTTTATTTGCTATGATATTTTGGAAAAAATTCTCATTTGGGATTTAAGAAGGGTAGGTTATGCATAAACCTAAGTTTATTTATTATTATGCTCGCAAGGATCATTGGGATCCTCTACATACATATCCCCTAATGGGAATCAGAGTATCTGTAGCTCGGATCTAAGAGAACTAGGGTTTGTTTGGTTTGAGGGAGAAAGAAGTATGCTCGCCAAAGGTAAGACCTTGTACCTACGTATTCTCAAAAGGAGGTTGAGAAAGTTAGAGCAATCGTAGTTCCCACTTATGTACTAGTGGAAGCAAAAATTAAGAGACAACGACAAATGTCATCTTAATGAAAAATGTATCTAATCTATTTCATCACGTACATTTTTGAAAAGAAGTTGATTAAATATTTCATTGTAAGCATTGAGTATTTTTCTTGAGTGTACAAGCGTTACCACTTACAGTTAAGAAAGGTGTTTGAAAAAAATGTCGAATCTTTGATTGTAAGCATTGGGCGTTTTGCTTGAGTGTACAAGTGTTGCCACTTATAGTTAAGAAAGATGTTTTGTTTGAAAAAGTGTTTGTTTTGAAGAAGTGTTTGTTTTGAAAAATGTTTGATTTGTATGTTATTCTATAGATGAGATAATTCTTTCATAGAGATGATTCATGTCTAAATCTCTTAGAAGAATTATTTTGTTATTGTTTAGGGGGATGCTTTTAAGAAGCCTGTGGGTCCTTGTATTGTAAGTCCAAGAGGAGGCTATTCGAGGGACATCGAGGGTCCTTGTATTGTGAGCCCAAGAGGAGGCTTTTCGAGGGACATCGAGGGTCCTTGTATGAAGCCCAAGAGGAGGCTATAGGGTATGGCTGGCTTGTCTTTAAGAGTGATTTCACCGAGAAACCATACTCTTAGGGTTCTATCCTAGCGATGGTGATTCTTTGTATGGGAAGCCCAATATGAGGCTGTTAGATATTTCCAGGCCTCTTTCTTGTATGAGGCCCAAGAGAAGGAAAAACTCAACGAGGGAGTTCTTTTGTAAAAATCCCAAGAGGAGGCTAACTCAACATGGGAGTTCTTCTGTACGAAGCCCAAGAGGAGGCTAACTCAACAAGTGAGTTCTTTTGTACGAATCCCAAGAGGAGGCTATGGGGAACCTAGTTATTATACTAGTTGTTATGACATTAATAAACATGAAGAAGTATATGAACAAGTATAAATATGACAAAGTGTGTGTGTGCATTCACAGGAGTTTATGAAGGAAATATATAAACAAGTGTTTAAAACAAGCAAATAAAAGATGGCGTACTTGGATATATACAAAGGAGTGTGAAATCAAATATATAAACAAGTGTTTAAAACAAGCGGATAAGCTAGTATACTTGGATATATACAAGGGAATGAGACTTACATCTTAAGGGAGACCCACTAGTTTAAGAGAAGTTTCACCGGGAATAATGCTCCTCTTAATACCAGTGGAATTGATGTATAAACAAGCAGAATAAAACTAGCGAACGATACTAGTTATACTTGCATATTTTCTACAAAGTTGAATATGTACAAGGAATTTAATATGTACACAAAAGGTTGAATATGTACAAGGAAACTAAATATGTACATAGGAGGGTTGGGACTTACAGCGTAAGGGAGACCCATGATCAATTTTATTTTTGAATTTGAAAGATTTTCGAGGAAAAAACCTAGTTCGGTTTGTATTTTCAAAGATTAATCGAATCGATCATGGAAAAGAGGTGTGTAAGTTTAAAAGGTTTTTTAAAGTTTGAAATGATTTTGAAAAGTGAAAGATGTTCACAAATGGTTTTGAAAAAGATTAGGTTTGAAAAATCGGAAAGAAAACATTTTTTGAAAAGTATTTAAAATACTTAAAAACGTCTATTTTAAACCTAATAAAAATATATCAAAAGAAAATATTTTATGGGTTTTTTTGACATAATCATAAAATAGATATATAAAATGACAAGTGTGCAAAAAATCATCTCAAAATGAGAAGTTTTGATTGGTTTTTGAAAATGTTGAAGTTTGATAAAAAAATGTGAAGAAAACAAGTGATAAATATTTGATTTCGGTCCTAAGGAGTGTTAAACTCATGACCTTAGGCTTGGAAGTGAAATTTTTTACCACTGAGCCATGTGATTAACTTGTAATTTACACACCTCCATTTGATTATATCTTGAAATAAATTGTAAAAAAGTTTGAAAAATAGTTGAAAAGTGAAGGTTTTGAAAAGTTGGAAAATAAAAAGGTCTCAGGGGGATTCAAACCCTGGAACTTGGGCAAGGCAAAGGACTAAGAGCGCGCATTCTACCACTGGGGTGACTATACATCCATTCATTAAACTAACTTCATTTAATTATATTACAAAACGAATATTTGAATTTTACAAAAAATCAAAAACCGTGCGTAGCTTCATCTTTTTCCTCACATCTTCATTGATTCCTATCTCTTTCATTTCTTGATGAAATTAAAAGATGTAAAGATCAAACTTGCTCGTTTTGAACTCAGGAACACGATGATAATGATTAATTTCATTTATTTTAACCTTAAGAGGACTGATTTTGTAAAAAAATAGATGAACCCTAGTTTATGAATTTGATCATGAAATTGTGTTTGGACAATAATTTATGCAATTGATTGAGTGCTATCACTCGGTATGAGTGCAGGAAATAGACAACCAAGCAATATTTGAACTAGAATGCAAGAATCATAGAGTTCAAAGTTCGAGCACTTACCTCTTCAAGTTGAAATCAAATTCTTTCTTGGAGGTATTACATAGCTGGTTTGATGATCTGGATAGCTTCATTGGACCTTATGGAAGGTGTTGATGTGCTTAGCTTGGATTGAAACCTTCTGGAACTTCCTACCCGACCCCTAACGCAACTCGAGCAAGTTGAACATTGAGATGGTGATTCTGGATTTACATAAGTGGTTTGATGCTATGGATCACTTCTATATGGTATGTAGATGATGTTTGAATGATTAGAAAGTGAAACTCACGAGTGGATTGAGAGATGACAAGTTAAGGCTCAAAATGCACACTTATGGATTTTTCTTGGAAAAACTGACTTTTGGTTGTTTTATGATGTCTTGATGATTCTAACAACTTCCTAAGGATACTTAGATAGTGTTTGAAGCCATGGATTGCTCAGAAATTGCAAGGTTTGGAGATTTGCAAATTCTCACATTTCGGAACTTTGAAACTTGGAAAAGACGAAAGAAGTGAGAAAGCTTATTTAGGCTTGATTTGATGTCCTTTTGAAGTGAGAAATGACTTCTATTTATAGGCCAAGAGGTCTGAAGAGAAAGGCAAGTGTAGAATTGGAAGATTTGTGCAATTTGCCTTAAGTGGTAAGAATGGAATCTTTGCCATAAATGCATACGGTTAATTTCTAAACCATGGTTAACAATTTCAAGTGATCTTATCCTCCTCTAAGCCAAGATCATCAGATATTTCTCTCTTAAATCCTATCTCTTTTGGTGACAAGGCTTCTAGAAGGAAGAAATTGCAAAAAGACTTGAAAAATTTGAAGAAATGGCTTGAAAGTTATGGTTATTGACTGATCTGAATAATTGACTTTTTGTCAGATGATTCAGAATTTCTCTGATGATGAATAATGGCTTTTGAAATGTTTTGAACCAATAAATTAGGTCAAGATATTGCGTTTGTGATTTTGAGATCATGCTCCAAGCAATTAGTTCATTCATTGATCAGAAATTCAATGATACACCATCCTCGATCAAAACCCTAATTGGTCGATTCAAGATAGATCTTGAGGAAATGATGGGGATTTGAAGATCAAATGTTGATGATTGATGAAGATAGATCATTATAAGTGAGTGAATACTCAAACCCTAATTGATCATATCTTGAACAGATGAAAGATTTTTGATCAAAACCCTAATTTGGCTCAAGGAACACACACAATCTATCTTGTGCCGAAATTGTTAGTGATGCAATGATGCATATGTGAATGATATGAGATGGAATCTTAGGTAAAAAATTGGGGTATTAAAGATGCCCCTATTTAAGTTTCTTCAACCTGAGACATGAAGATGAAAATCTTCGTCTCGATATGTGTGAAGAGACTTAAATATCAAAATACGCAAATTTTGGACCTAAGATACAAAAATAATGCGAATGATGAAAAGTGATTGCAGAAAGTTTACCTAGGAGGTACCAAAGAGTGACATGCTGGGGAAAAACATTTGTGAGGATGTCTCAATCTGTTTAAGAAAGAAGAATCATGTTTGTTGGGAAACAAGTATATGTTTCACTGGGAAAATAGATTCACAAAGGAAGTGAATATCTGTTTTGCTTTGGGAAACAAGAAGATTACCTTCTGTCAGCCTTGTGACAATGTTCTAGGTAAGCAAAGATAATATTACCAATTATCAGCCTGGTGATAATTTATGGTAATTTGGAATGAAGACTTATTTACCGATTATCAGCCTTGTGATGGTAAATGACATGAGTTCTGAAGATATTACCAATTATCAGCAAAGTGATAACTATAACAAGGTAATTCTTGAGAGATTTTTACTGAGTATTCAACCTTGTGAATGACAAACAGTGATGGAAACAAATCACAAATAAGTTTTCTATTTTCACGCTTGAAATCGTGCCAGAGATCTTCTTTTTTTGAGAAGATGCGGGCATTTTGATTGTAAAATACAGGTTTCTCGGAGAGAAAGACAATTGTGGGGATTTCTTGAACTTGCATGATTGGACTTGTTAGGAAGAATAATCGTTTTATGATAAGTCCAAAGATGAAAAGGAAATAAGCGGCTCAGATGACGAGGCTATTGCTTATTATTTGCAGGTAGATGTTTTTTGTGAAATCTAGACCTGAATTTGTTTGGAGATGAGGTTTTATCCATGAATGAACTGGAAAGAAACAGTCAAACAAGATTTTGGATCCAATGAGGAACAAACTCGATTGGGGAATTGGAGAAATAATGTTTTCTTTCTGCTTAAAGGTGACTGTCTACTGGAGAGATGTCACACCCTTACTTGTTTTCGGGATTAAATGCAACCTAAACAAGTGATATTGAAGCAAACATTGAGAAATGCAAGAATGCATTAATGATGCAATTATGTATGATTAATGAATATCATGAATGTCATATGCATGCTGACAATACTTGACAAGATGATAAAAAATATTTGGAAAAAGGACGACTGTCACAGTTCAATCAAATACTCAGCAAAATCTTCAACAATGGTGTAGATGTCACTGGTGATGAATCAGAGTTGCATGCTTAAATTTCTTCGAGGAGAAAAAGAATTTTACTGGTAACCCTGTTGGGGGATTCTTTTTGGATAAGAATACCGTCTTTGATGATCTCTTTCGAGGAAGAGAGAACTTCTCAGCAGTTGTTTATCTTTTAGAGGTCAAAACACTCATGGAGATAATTGTTGTTGTTCCTTCTATGTTCACAATTCAAAGGAAATTTCGCTTTTAATTTGAAAAGTTTTAGAATTAAAAATTCATTTAAAACTTTTTTCTTTTCCAAAAGTGATTATCACAAGTAAAATCATTATTTTGAAAAATAGAATAAAACAAGAATTGCAAACAAATGGGCACAAGGCTCAAATTTTATTGATAGAATGGTAATCATCCAAAGGCGTGATTCCATGGACTATTTACAAAAGTTGGAAATGGTAATATATTAGGAAAATGCTACATTGAAAGCAATAACCTCTATTCTCCCTAACAATTTTGAGTTCCATCTGTGCTTGTTGCTTCAAACGATTTGATTGAAGACCCGTTGATGGAAGATTCTTCAGATTGATGAAGTACAAACTGATGTAGTTACTTTGTCATTTTGATCCTTAATTTTTGCCTAGACTGCCTTTTCAGGCTTTCAATCTACTAGGATAAATTTCTGTTTATTGTCTCTAATTTTTGCATGGACCGCCTTTTCAGGTTTTCAGTTTACCGAGACGCTCATTTTTGCCTAAGCCGCCCTTTTCGGGTTTTCAGTCCAACGAAGGATTTCTTTAAGAAAACCCCAATCAACCATGTCATAAACCTTACTAATGTCAAATTTGAGAGCAAGGTGCGCCGTATTCCCTCTAGTCTTCCTCTTTAGAGCATGAATAATGTCCGTAGCAATCATCGTATTATCAATAATAGATCACCCCTCTATAAACGCTGATTTCTCCCCAGACACACATTTATCCAAAACAAACTTCAAACGGTTAGCCAGGAGCTTAGATATTAACTTGTACACTACATTGCAAAGTGAAATTGGATGAAGCTCCTTCATCTCCTTCGGGTTTGCACATTTAGGAATAAGGAAGATATTCATATCATTAAGCTCCGTTGGGAAGAAACCTCTCTCCAACCAATTAGATGCAGCCTTAAAAATGTCATCACCACATAAGTCCCAAAAATTCTGGTAGAAAGCCGGATTGAACCCATCTGGCCCTTCAAATTTTTCAGGGTGAAATTGATGAAGAACAACGTGTAATTTCTCTTTTGTGATACCCGAAACTAATTTTTTGTTGTCTTCAGTTTTCACAACTAGATTGATAAGACGCAAGACCGGATCATAATAACCACTCTTTATCGAAACAAGCACTCAAAGTAATTCGACATAATGGCGCATAAACCTTCTTGGTTACAGACTTTTGTACCATTTTTGTCCAACAACATGTCAAGCTTTTGGAATTTTTCCTTGTTGTAGCAGATTTATGAAACAAAACTGGTATTCAAGTCATCGTTCCGCAACCAGTGCATTTTTGCACGTTGTTTCCAAAATATGTCCTCCTTGATGAGAAACTTATTATACTCCTTTTGCGCATCAAAAAATTGTTAACTGATTCGAGATCATGACCACTACGATTGCTTTCCATAACCGCCAAAAGATCTTCCTGAAATTATGGTATTAGATATGAGATGTCGAAGGTAATGTCTGTAATACGGTGAACTGACTTTGTAGGATTTTTGTATCCAAATGTGCGGATAGCAAGAGTCGCCACCGACTTTTATTTTTATCCAATTAAGGGAAGGTAAAAGTAACAGAAAAAGACCTTCGTTAGATTCTGAGTTCGGGAGAATGGTTATGAAAAGGGAAGGTATTAGCACCCCTTTCCATCCGCAGTTTATTCTACGGGCTCTTAGTTGCTCTTAGATAACTTTTTTAAAATTGCTTTCTGTGTGTTTGACAAAGATGTTTTGAAAAGGCATTTCGCTTTGACTTTGTAATGACTCATGTAGGAGTGTATACAAAGTGTTCGGAAATGTTTTGTTTTGAAAAGAGAATTTGAACTTTGAAAAAGTGTGTAGTGTGAAAAGCATTTGATTTAGAGCAAGCAACTAAGAGACTTATTTACCCACTCAGAATTGGTCGTTTTATTATACTTCTACATTCCTTTAGAATAGCGCTAGCCATACCATTAGTTAGTAGGTAGCTCCATTCGTTGGATGTAAGCGGGACATTCGAAGGGACATCGGATGGTCATTGAAGGCAACTTGTAGGAAGTATCCTAGCACATTCGAAGGGACTATCATCATTTTTCGTAGGCGACAATCGAGGGTCAAGATCATGTATTCGGAGGCGACATCGTGGGTCTTATGATCTTTGTATCGAAGGGACTATGATGATTTGTTTGGAAGGCGACGGTGCTAGAATACCTCTACGTTCGAGGGACATGACCATTTTGAATCGAAAGGCATCGAGAGAGAATTACCCTAAGGGGTGCGTGTGTGAAAGAAGTGTGTTGATTTCAGAGTATGTTATCTTGAAAATTAGTGGGCTATGTTCATTATTATCTTGCCATACACGCCTAATTACTAGCAATTGATAAGGGTGCGGAAAGTAAAATGCGGAATGTAAAGTGCGGAAAGATAAACCTACGCTATTACATGGCTTTGGGGCAGATACATAATTTAAACTTGCGGAAAATAAAAGCCTAATTTAAACTATTACATCCCATGAGCAGTTACATTATTGGAAAATAAAAACGATAAAAGAAAAACGTCCGAATCGGTGCAACCTGTGAAAAGTATAAGAAAATCGGGAAATATGATGAAATTGAAATAAGAGAAAATGTTAGAAAAAATGCAATTTTTAATATGAGAAAATTTATGCATGCTGGAAATAAGATAAATAAGTTAAAATAATTTTTTGGGATTTTTTGGAAAAGATTTAATAATTAAAATGCAATTTATAATGATTTAAATGCTAAAATAAAAATAAAATAAATATGCATGCAAAAATTATATTTTTTTAATTTATTAAATTAAATAAAGGTTTTCTGAAAATAAATGCAAAAAGAAAAAATGTTTTTGGTAATTTTCTAATGCAGAATAAAAATATAGAAAAGAATTAAAATATGATGAAAATATTAAAATAATGTAAAAAATATAGAAAATATGAGTTTTGGAAAAGTGAAAACCCAGATTGGTCTCAGTGTGATTCGAACTCGCGTCCTGATGCTCAAACCTTGAAATCCCACACGCTGACCAACTGAGCTGGCATGTTCTACTGTTTGGAAACGGACTGAGTGGGTTTTACACGCGTCGCCGCCTCCTTCGCCACGAACTCGCGCCAACCATCGTCTTCTCCAATTCAAATATTTGAAAGTTAGCGTCGGCTTTGGCTCGACGCTACAGGCCCTGGCAAAATCAAAAATGCAGCACACACAATATAAATAAAATCTAAAGCCATGGATCGATTCCTCAAGGTCATTCCGAGTTCAATGGTATGGGTCTCGAAGTCTAATTTTTCCTGTACAACAATGCCCTAATTCGAAACCAGGAACCCTAAACATGGTGAAACACGATTCCAGCCATAGCAATCTAATTGGCTTGCCCAGAAAGTTTGTAAACTTGATGCTAAACACAAACAAACAATCAAAACAGGTTAATAATGCATGAATGTGAGAAATCGAAATTTGAAAATTCAAGAACAAACCAAACACGGATTGCTTGATTCTTGATGTTTTTCGATGAAGTAGGTATCTGGAATCACTCCTGAGGTATCAAGGAATGTGTTTGACACCTTAAAATCGATTGAAAACGGCTGTAGGATGGATTGCCAATTGCTTCAAGAACACGGTTTTGGAGCTTTGAGAATAGGGTTTGTGAGGCAATTTTTCTGTCCTCTTTTGATTGATATGCATTGTGTATATATACTGGAAGGATTTGAGATTGAATTTGGAAAGATTTGATCAATAATCAATGATAATCAAATTTGATTTTTTTCATGAAAATCAAATTTTCAAATTTGATCAATTTCAATCCAATCTTGCCTTTTTTGCTTCAATTCTGATTTGGCTAGCATTTGTGAGTTAATTGGACATCAAGGAAAGAATAAAAATCAATCTTTCAATTAATTTTGATTTTATACTTTATTTTTGAATTTAATTTGTATTTAAATGAATAAATTACAAATTAAATAGAAAAATAAATCAAAAATTCGTGGCTTTGGGCTTTGATGTTCCAAATTGTATGAGGAACAAGTTTGGATGAAGAAAAAGTAGGCCCATTTGCAAAGTTTTGATTTTAGAAGTATCTCTTTTGTGCATTCTTCCAAAATTGCCCAACTTGTAGATGGTGTAACTTGCTCCATTTTCCACATTTTTGAGTGTTCTTGGACTTTTGAAAGCTCTAAGAGTCCTCTAACCAATGTCTTTGGTCTCATCTCAATTGGAGTTACCATGCTCAAAATATCTTCAAAACAAAAGTTGACTTTTGTTGACTTTGAAAATGACCAGAATGTTTTGAGCTATACCTCTCAAATGAAGCATTTTTGGACATTCTTGTGAGACATGAAGTTGTAGAGAATTGAATTTCCTTCAAAACAAGATTTGGTGGAAAAATTTCGAGAAAGTATGAGAAAGTTATGACCAACAAAGTTCATTGACTTTTCACCTAGAAACCCTAATTTAGAAAGTTTGACTTTTGGGCAAATCTTGAGTTTTCTTGATGAATCATGATCAACCCTTGATCAAATGATGAATGTTACTTCAAAATGAGGATGTTGACCAAAATCGAAGTTTTGACTGTATGTTGACCACAGTTGACTTTTTGTCCATACACTCGATTTTCAACCATCCGAGCAATTGTCCGAGGAAACTTGACTTGAGGCTTGAAACTTGACATGGAGAATCTTTGAAGCATATGAGGAGGCATGAAGGCCATTGGAGATGTTGGAAATCCATCTTGACTTGAGAGATACCAAACCCTAGTTTGGGTTGATTGTCTAGAGAGTTTATCCGATCAACTCTTGAGGAATCCTTGAGTATGGATGTATGAAATCTCTTGAGTAGATGGAGGGCAAATTTTGGGGTATGACAGCTGCCCTGCTCAATCTTCTTGTACTGGAAGGTTAGATTGACATGCTTGTCTTTCACGAAGGTAGAAGATGATTGAACACCGAGTACACCGAAAATTTGCACTCGCTATTGGTCGATGCGGAATGGGCTTACAGATGCCATTTGGAGAAGTTGGAGGCTTCGCTGGGGAAACGAGTCGTACGCTAGACTCGAGGTTGTTAATAGGAGAGCTGACGGAGATGGGCTTAAGATGCCATCTAGAAAGGTCGATGTTGGGGAGTGAGTCGCATGTTAGACTCTGTAGATGTTCCTGGAACGGAGAGGAGATGGGCTTAAGATGCCATCCGAGGGGAGTCATACGTTAGACTTCGTGTTCACTTTAAATGAAGTTATTGGTCTGTATTGATTTTTAACCATATATGCAGCATTCTGAAAGCGAAGAAATGTTGACAAGTAGTCGGAGATGGGCTTAAGATGCCATCTAAGGCAACTGAGTCGTACGCCAGACTCTGTAGTTGCTGTTGATAATAAGGAATCGAATAAATCTTCGTACTGATTACTCGAGGAGATTGTAGTTGGCAAGAATGTGGATAGCTTCCGTTGTGCATCGGTGTTGATCCATTGCACATTATCGGAGGATAACCGGGGTGGTCTTTCGGATAGTTTTCCGTCGGTTCGGGGCTTAATCTCGACCGTCGTCGGAGGACAACCAAGGGTCTTTCGGATAGTTTTCCTCGGTTCGGGGCTTAATCTCGACCTTTTGCGGCGGTCTTTCGATAGTTTTCCGCCGGCTCGGGGCTTAATCTCGGACTGTTGCGTCGGTATCATTACTGCTTTGGGAAAACAAGAAAATCTTTGATAGAATATTTGTTAGTCTTATGCAAAGTATGATGCATGACGGTGTATATGAATGACATATGCATGAATTATGACTTTTATGAGAAATGTATGAATGATGAATGTTGTGATATTTCAAAACATATCCATCTTGAAGAAGATGCGGATATTCATTTGAAGATTTCTAACTTCACTGGGAATCGAGTAGGTGAGAACCCCTTTTGAAGGAGAAGAAAGATATCTTGGATTCCTCCGATGCACTATCCGACCAAGTCTTGGGCCTAGACGTTGTTGAGGAAGGTAGAGATTTGAGGCTCGTTGTCGGAGATCTCATATAGACCCTGCGAGGAGAGTCTGGGGCGATCTGTGAGGACCTTGTATGTAGATCCCGCTGAGGGAATTTAGGAGACGCCCACTGGGATTCCGAGTGTAGATCTCACCGAGAACATTTGATGGTTGAGAGACCGGCTAGAAGAGTCAGGTCGCTTGTAATCTTTGTTGGGAATAAAGGTGTATGTTTCCTCTGATGCACTATCTGACTAGGTTTCGAGTCTGGATACCGCGGGAGAAGGGAGGATTGAGAAATATCCGCTGGGGATGAAGTGTTACTGCTTGGAGACTGATGTAACGTTGCTCGGTTGAGTGGAATTGCTGCTCGTGGATTCCCTTATACTTCGCCGGGGAAGGTGTGTTGCGGGTGACACCTTTATACTCCGTGAGGAACTATTCGTTGACTTTCGTCGTCATCCCAATTCCCGGAACCTGTAGTAAGTACTTTTGCATATTCACTTTTCGTATGTTTGTGATCAGATTCTTATTGTCAAATGCGTATAGTCATTCAAAGCAAACGTTGGACTTATTGCAAATAACAACAACAGAAATTGTAAAGAGAAAGAGGTTGTATATTTTTTTTGAAAGATGGCGTATGGCCAAGTAGTTTGTACACAAGAAAGGTAAAAAAAGCTATGCGGAAACAATCTCGTTAAGTCCCAACTATGCTAGTACTCATATATTTCAACTATCTCATCTCTTTGCTGTCAGTAGAAAGTGAGTAGACTGATCTTCGCCATTTGAATCTTGAATGTTGATAGTAGTCTGGAAGCAGATGATCTGGAAGAGACATGGTCGTACGCTTAAATCCCTAACTTTTGCCTAGACCGCCCTTTCGGGTTTCGTCTGGGATACCCTTTTGCCCAAGCCGCCTTTTCAGGTTTTCGACTTGCCGGGTGTACATGTTTTGTATATATCCTTTATTTTTGCCCGAACCTTTTTGGTTCGCCAGGATGCCCTTATTTTTGCCTAGGTTCGTCGACCTAGCGGGTCTCTTCTATGCGTAGTATTTTTTGACTATGTCTGCGTTCACAGGGTGTGGGAAGTCTTCACCATCCATGGTGCTAAGTATCATAGCTCCGGAAAATCATCTTGACTACAAATGGTCCCTCATAGGTGGGAGTCCATTTGCCCCTGGGATCACCTTGTGGAAGAATGATGCGCTTGACTACTAGATCACCGACTTGGTAGACTCGGTGTTTGACCTTCTTGTTAAATGCTCTGATCATTCGTTTCGATAAATCATCCATGGCGATGGACGCGAGTCGTTTCTCATCGATCAAGTTAATATGGTCAAGGCGAGTCTGGACCCAATCGTCTTCGCCTAATTCTGCCTCCTGGAGGACTCTGGTTGAGGGTATCTGGACCTCGATGGGTAAGACGGCTTCCATACCGTATCTGAGAGAAGGGGTTGCACTCGTTCGTCTTTGTAGTGCGATAACCATGAAGAGCAAATGGTAACATCTCATGCCAATCTTTGTAAGTGCTCATCTTCTATAATCTTCTTAATGTTCTTATTGGCGGCTTCCATGCGCCATTCATCTTAGGCCGATATGGAGAAGAGTTGTGATGCTTGATCTTGAACTGCGTGCGAGTTCGGTGATCATCTTGTTGTTGAGATTGGAACCGTTATACGTGATAATCTTTTCGAGTGCCATACCGACGGATAAGATTATGTTTGATGAATCGAGCCACAACATTCTTGGTAACAGATGCGACGAGGTGCTTCTACCCACTTGGTAAAGTAGTCAATTGCCACAAGGATGAAACGATGTCCATTGGAAGTGTGGGCTTAATCTCTCCAATCATGTCAATGCCCCACATTGCGAAGGCCACGGAGAAGTTAAAACATTCGAGGTACAGGTACGTGTACTTTGTCGGCATAACCGCACTTGTGACAAGATCGAGCGTAAGCGGTGACAATCGCTTCCATGGTGGACCAATAGTAACTGTTCTCAAAATCTTCTTAGCCATGGTGTGTCCACCGGAGTGGGTACCAAATTCTCCTTCGTGTAACTCTTCCATGATACGTATTCTTTTTTCGGTCTACACTGGAGTAAGCACAAATCGTGGTTGCGCTTGTATAAGATGCCATTGCCGAGAAAGAATTTAGAAGCAAATCTTCTCATGAACTTCTATCATTAATGATGCCCTGCGGATATTCCTGCGTCTCAAGATACCTCTTCACGTCATAGTACCAAGGTTTCTCTTCCGTCAAGCTCATAACAATCTGTTGGTTCGTCAAACCTCTCAATGATGATCCGGGAGCCTCGTTGTCCCATCTAACCTTGATCATAGACGACATAGTAGCCAATGCGTCTGCCAACTGATTCTCTTCTCGTGGAATGTGATTGAAAGTGATCTCTTCAAAGTAAGAGATCAAACTCGTAACATGCTCGACACGGAATGAGATTCGGATGCTTCGTATCCCACTCGCCTTAATCGATGATCACTAAAGTGAGTCTCCATATACTTGCAAAACTTGATTCTTAAGTCAATAGCACTTTAAGACCCATGATGCACGCCATATTCGCCATGTTGTTCGTGCAATGAAACATAATCTGGCGTGAAAGGAGTATGTCCGTCATAGGGATGTAATGATGGCGCCAATGCCATTGCCAAGTGCGTTTGAGGCTCCATCAAAACCATAGTCCATCGGGATCCTTGTTCGGGTCCTTCGTCCGCCCGGTTCTTCGTAATCAGAACTAGTAGAACATCTTAAAAAATTCGCATAGATCGATAGTCATCGACGGCTTGATGAGCCAAATGATCGGCTACCACACTTCCTTTGATCGCTTTCGAGAAGTGTACTTGGATGTCATATTCGGTCAAGATCATTTGCCATCTTGCTATTCTTCCGGAGAGAGGGTTTCTCAAAGATGTATTTTATCGGATCCATCTTGAAATCAACAAGGTAGTGTGAGTCAACATATCTGCCTTAGTCGGCGACAAAAGCGTTGCAAGTTTTCTCGTGAGTATCTTGTTTCACGATCGGTAAACTTTTGCTAAGGTAGTATATTGCATGCTCTTTTCGACCGACTCGCCATGTTGCCCCAACACACACCCCATTGAGTTCTCTAACACTGTCAAGTACATGATAAGAGGTCTTCCTTCGGCATGTGGCATCAGGATAGGAGGATTCTGTAGGTATTCCTTGATTTTGTCAAAAGCGATCTGGCAATCGTTGTTCCATTCCACTACTTGATCCTTTTTTAGCAACTTGAAGATTGGCTCACAGGTAGCAGTTAGGTGTGCAATGAATCTGGCAATGTAGTTCAATCGGCCCAAGAAACCTCTGACTTCCTTCTCGGTGCGGGGAGCTGGCATCTCTTGAATAGCTTTTACCTTCGCAGGGTCAACCTCAATTCCTCTACCACTGACAACAAAACCTAGGAGTTTACCGGACCTGACTCCAAAAGTGCACTTGTTAGGATTAAGTCTCAACCTGTATTTCTTCAATCGGTCAAACAGTTTCTGCAAATGATCAAGATGTTCTTCTTCTGTCTGTGATCGAGCTATCATGTCGTCGACGTAGACCTCTATCTCTGATGAATCATGTCATGAAATAATGTAACCATAGCACGGTAAGTGGCGCTGCGTTCTTCATCCGAACGGCATAACCTTGTAGCGAAAGTGCCCCACCGTAACAAGTAGTCTTTTCCATGTCTTCGAGGCCATTTTGATTTGATTGTAACCGAGAAACCATCCATGAAGGAGAAAACCTTATGCGGTATTGTCAACCGTAACATCAATATGAGGAAGTGGGAAATCGTCTTCGGACTCGCTTTGTTCGGATCTCGTAATCCACACACATTCGTACCTTACCATCCTTCTTAGGCACGGGTACCACATTTGCAACCCATCGGGATAGGAGGTGACTAAGAAACCAGCGTTGAATGCTTCATAACTTCGGCTTTGATTTTCTCGACATCTCGGACGCATGCGACGAACCTTCTTTCATCGAGAAAACCTTCCTTTGTCGGCAATCGTGTACCACAATATCAATGTCTAAACCCGCATGTCTTCGTAGGACCAAGCAAAACCTCAACATAGTCTCGTAGCATCCGAATTAACCTTTCTTTAACACTGCTCTCAAGACCCGCTCCTATCTTGATCTCTTTCTTGTCTTCACAAGACCCAAATTCACAACCTCAACTTGCTCTTCGTGTGGTCAGATAACTCGCTCTTCTTCTGTAGCATCGGCAAGTTCTCCGGCACTTCACAATCTTCCTCACTTTCGTCTTGGCTTGGTAGATCGGATTATCGAAGTCATATTTAGCACTAGCATAGTCATATTTAACTAGATTCGGAGTGATTCTGCAGTATCACGTGGGTGTGTGTAGAAACACATAGCTTTTGAAGGGGTGATAAAGTAAAAGAAAGAAAACAAACAATTGAATGCAAAAGTCCAACGAATTTATTGAATGAAAATACGCAAACGGATAATAACCCTCACAACGAGCCATGATGCCGGGTAAGGCACTAGGCTTTCAAAGTTTATTGTTCAAACATAAAGAAATACGAAAAGCAAAACAAAACAAGAGCAATTACTCGGCTAAAGGAGATTGGTATGACGCCTTCGCCTTCCAATTGAGCCCGTGATCCGAGTCGAAGATCCATTCTTGATGTCGAAGCCGTTGTCATCGCCTTCTATAGCATGGATTCCACTGCGATGCGGAAAGGAAGTTGGCCGCACGTTCGCGGTATCATCTTGACCCTTGATGGTGAAGCCTAAACCACTTGTCGATTTGAAAGGAAGATCGAGGACCCCAAATAGTACTACCTTCTTCAACAGCTTGAGCATCTTTCAATGAGGCCATCCTAGGCGGAACTTGTGTAACTTCAAGAGGCAGGAGAGTCAACGCATGACTGGGTATTGTTTCAAAAGCTTGACAGGAGTCTCAAGAATTCCCTCCATCTCGAGATAGCGGAATGACCGTAGATGACCGACCATATACTCTTCTTCACCACATCCGTAACAACCTTCCCTTTCACCGGTATTTCACACGATGTAGGTAGAGTAACGCCGCCCATGTATCCAAGGGCGTCCAAGTAGGCAAGAATAAGTGGGACGGATGTCCATGACAAAGAAAGCGGAATCAAAAGTCCGGGAACCGACTTTAACAGTGAGTGAGCTCTCCAAGTCTGCGCTTAGAACCATCAAAGCTCCAACCCTTCGACATCGAGTCGATCAAAAGCGCCTTGGTAGGATATTCGAGCGAACGGTGTCAACCAAAACATGAGATAAGGTAGTACCCTTGCATCCAACGTAGATGTGCAAGGCTTTGTTGTGTTTCTTTCCTAGGAGTTAAATCAAGATCGAGAAGCCTAGGCCGTTGTTGGCAGCCGTGCTAGCAATACAAACTTCGAATTGATCGGAGTAGTGTCTTGCGGCACGAGCATTCTTCGAAACTTCACCAAGGCATTAGCATGAGCCTCGAGCACAAAAGCGAGCAAGCATGGAGATCTTGGACTGAGTCTGTCCCAACTGCTCCACAACATTGTAGTCACTCTTCTTGATAATTTTCGAACTTCCTCCATTTCTTGTTTGAGGTGTCTTCAAGAACTTCCTTTGGTACTTCTGAAAGGGATGAGTTACCGGTTCTTTCCTCTAGTCGGGGATATTGATTGAGTATGGAATGCGGTGGAGTCGCATGTCTTTGGAGGAGAGATCTGGAGAGAATACCCTTCCGGTTCGGGTCACCTTACTAGATCCGTGATGTTGTTAATGTCGAATAGAAACTTCAAATTAAGATCTTCAATAGTCATAGGGTCTTGCTTGACACCATGATAGTAAACATCACCCATAATTCCAAGGGATAGCCTTGTCGAGGAATATGGCCGGTCTTGGAGAAGTGATAATGAGAGGTGCCACTCTAGGCACGGAATCGCAGAGGAAATCCTTATAGTGTTAACATCAAAGATAGTCTTGTGGAAATCGCCACCCCATCGGTCGCCTTAACATCTTCAATAGGAATCTTGTAACTATCGTGACAGTGTACTTCACCATGTAATCATACTTTCCACTTGGCTGCCCCAAGGTATCCCACACGATGGTACAGCGCATTGTCAATCTTCAACTTAGACATTTCTTCACACGTACGCACGGTGGTTTCGTAAATAGTATCTCATGGTTATCCATCATGCGAACACGTCTCCTCAACCAAGCGCAACCATCGGCAGAGGGCACCAACGACAATCCTCCGGGCATCCCGGATTGACACCGCTTGCAACAAATTCTTCTTAATCATCGAGGAATGGTCAAGTCATCTATGTTGAAAACATAAGTATCGCCACCAACAAAGATTGGAACTCTTGTCATGGTTAGGCATAAGGCGTTGATTACATTCGAGTCTCAACAGAGGATCAAACTCAATCGCTTAGCTTCGATCATATCCTGAATCTTGTTCTTCGTGAGCCCAACAATTGTCGATGTCGTGCCGGCTGTTGGAATGGTAAGCACACTTAGCTTTTGGATTGTACTGGAGAGGAAGTGTTGACATTCGAGGAGGATCCTCAAAGTAATCACCGCTTTCAACATGTGTTGCAAGGCTTGCGATAATGGCATGTTGATCTTAACCGCCTTCGTGCGCGTTACGCTCTGCGCGCTGTCTCACCGAGGTTGTCTTGATGTAGGATCGAGATCACAACCCACGTTGAGCACGGTCGGTCTTGGCTCGGCTTTTCGACCATACACATTAGCTTCTTTCTTAGCACCAAAGGATCTCTTCGCATTTGAAGATGTCTCCACATGAATCTTCCCACTCTTGATACCGTTCAATCGCGTCAATATCACCGGTGAATCCGGATGAAGAATTTCCAATCGATGATTGAAGAACGGGCTGTCGGTGTTCCCATAAACATATCAACCAACTCCCTATTGGACAAGGGTGGTTGAACTCACTGCTAGATCTCTCCACTCGAGCATACTCCTTGAACTTCTCGTCACGACCCATAGACATGCTTTGTAGTTGCATGCGAGTGGGTGTCAATTCACGTTGTACTCATCATGTAGAAAGCATCAACCAAATCACCCAAGCACGGATACGGTCATTCTCTAGGCGATAGTACCATTCCAACCGAGTTCGGACAAACTCTCTTGAAAATAGTGCATCCACAACTTTCATCATCGTGTGGGGTTGATCTTACGGACATAGGACTTCAAATGCACTTAGGACAAGACATGCCATCATATTTGGAAAAGTAGGAACTTTGAACTTGGGAGGAATCACCACACCAGAACAAGACTCGGTCATCAAAATTCAACCCGGACATTTTCAGGTTTTCCACAGCATTCAGACGGTCTTCAAGTTGCTTGTACTTGTCATCTTCATCAGAGTGTTGGCCATAGTCAGAATGATCCTCTCCTCCTTTCTTTGGCTCACCTTCATCACCCTTGGTACTCCCTCGATGGACACTTCCTTGAGAGCTCAATACGGCTGACCACCTTAGGACCCCCTTTGAAACGTCTACCCATGTTGAGGAGACCAACAACCTTCTTCTTCTTGTTGATGAGCTTCTTCGATCTTCTTGGCCTTGGACCAAGTTGGTGGACATCTCTGGCCCGAGCATTCGAGCCGAGATCTTTGATCTGCTCAAGAGCCATTTCGCTAAAATAAATAGCGAGCAAATGAGAAAACCAATCTCCAATGTACCTGTGATGCAATGTTATGATATGATATGCAATGTTTATGCGAATGCAATGCAATGTTTTCAAGGACCTAAGAGATCTAAATTTGTTAAACAAGCAATGAACAAACATTTATTAGTACTCCTTTTTATTATTCTTTTTTCTTTTTAAGTACAAGAGATAATTCAAAACAATAAAAGAAAAGCATAAAAAATCCTAAAGCTCTAAGTCTCCCATGGGCGCTTCCTTTTGGTGCCGATATAGGCATTGATGTTTCGCTCCTCATGAAGTAGCTTGGTCAACTCTAAGACTTTCTTCTCACTTGCATAACACTGAGCTTCAAAGGTATCCCTCTCTTTTTCGAATCCGTGATCTCTTCAAGTCTTCAAAATCGGTAGGCATGTCGGGATGGAGAACGGTATAGGTACGCCACCTATAGCAACAGTTCCATAATTACCGGTAAAGCAGTGTGAATGGCATCATGAGGTTTTGAGCTCGAGCTCGCACCCATTGAGGTAAGGTTCCCAAGGAATGGAGTTCGGTGCCCCAAAGTCTTGGTATCAGTCTTCTTTACCATGCCCCAAGCATGTATGAACCTTCGTCGGTAATTATGGAGATCGTGATTGTAGTCGAACACAACATCTTGGAGAAGCATATCATGTGGACCATCTCTTCGAGCAAAACCAAACTGACGTAGAGCTAGAGAAGGGTTGTAAGTGATACCTCCTCTTATACCGAGTAGTGGTACATTAGGAATTCTCCACAACTCAATGAATGTGAAGTCCTTTTGAGAGAAAAGATTCCAACGGATGTCGGAATGAGAGAGTGACATCAATCTTTGAGACCATCTCAACCTTTGTTCGTTCTTCAAAACTGATGGAGGAAGGTGCGAAATAAACCACCTTGAAAGTAACGGGACACAACACATGAGAGTTCCTTGTCTCTTAGTAGTACAGTGTGGAGAATGTAGGATGTCTCCAAGTAAGGTAGGCACTGGATTGCGGGTAAGGAACAACTTGATGGCATTGATATCTATGAATTGATCCGAGTTAGGGAATAGAACCAAACCATAAATTAGCAAGGCAACAATGTTTTCAAATGCATGGAAACTCATAACTTTGAGGAATTCTCGGGCTTTCTTGATTAAGAACTTGGAAAGTAAACCCTTAACTCCACTTCTAGTTTCCCAATTGGCTTCAATGTCGAGCTTAAGGTGTAAGGCGGATGCGATGTCTTCGAACTTAGGAACCTTTTCCAAACCGGTGAATGGCATTTGGTCAAGAATAGGTATCCCAAGTAGCTTAGAGAATTCTTCCATGGTAGGAACCAACTGATAATCTGGAAATGTAAAGCAATGGTGTTTCGGTCAAGAACTGAATAGGACATGCATCATATCTTCTTCAAAACCGAGATAACCAAATCAAGTAGATAACCATGTCTTTTAATGAACCGAGCATGGTCGGAATTTCGAAACCAAATCTTTGAGTTGAGAAGGGATACCCATGAAGTTGATTCGGATAGTCTTTCTAGAAGCCATAATCCCTACAAAACAGCAAAGATAAATCCTAGGTCCTTGAAATAGTTAGAAATGATATGCAATGCGGATGATGTCATGATGTCATGTTTAGCACACACAAACAATTCACACAATGAGCCTAGGGTTAAGGCTTGCATGAGGTATAGGTGATTACCCACCAAAAGTTTGAGTTGGTTCATCCCGTCCTATAATAGTAACCGGTTCTAGGAATCTCATATCACGATCTTTCTCGTGGCGCTTATTTCAATCGACGCCAAGTGGTCGATCGAAAATATCCCAAAGTCTAATCTCAATGAGCGTAGCATCGAGTATCAACCAACCTCGGTCTACACCAAAGCCGGCCATCTCACTACCTTCTAATGGCCAAGATGGGTCAATTAAGGTTCTAAAAGTTTAGTTAGCGCTTGATGACACCACGCAGAAAAATACTTTCTTCAACTTGGGAATGAAGAGTATCGGGCAACCAAAGTGTCACGCTAACGTAGCCATCATGTTGACCGCGTAGTTATCGTCTAACGGTCGCGATGATCTAATGCTACTTACCTAAAAAACCCGGATCCGGTGTAGGATCCCCCAACAATATAATACCCAAGCAACCCTTAAAGATAAAGCATACAATTCAAATAGAAAGCAATAAAGGTTATCTAGAAATCCCTAAGGCAATTCTCTCTTTTGGGTATGTCCCAGCAGATTACATGTCTGAATGACTTTGTAGGATTTTGTATCCAAATGTGCGGATAGCAAGAGTCGCCACCGACTTTTATTTTTATCCAATTAAGGGAAGGTAAAAGTAGAAAAAAGACCTTCGTTAGATTCGAGTTCGGGAGAATGGTTATGAAAAGGAAGGTATTAGCACCCTTTCCATCCGATTTATTCTACGGGCTCTTAGTTGCTCTTAGATAACTTTTTTAAAATTGCTTTCTGTGTGTTTGACAAAGATGTTTTGAAAAGGCATTTCGCTTTGACTTTGTAATGACTCATGTAGGAGTGTATACAAAGTGTTCGGAAATGTTTTGTTTTGAAAAGAATTTGAACTTTGAAAAGTGTGTAGTGTGAAAAGCATTTGATTTAGAGCAAGCAACTAAGAGACTTATTTACCCACTCAGAATTGGTCGTTTTATTATACTTCTACATTCCTTTAGAATAGCGCTAGCCATACCATTAGTTAGTAGGTAGCTCCATTCGTTGGATGTAAGCGGGACATTCGAAGGGACATCGGATGGTCATTGAAGGCAACTTGTAGGAAGTATCCTAGCACATTCGAAGGACTATCATCATTTTCGTAGGCGACAATCGAGGGTCAAGATCATGTATTCGGAGGCGACATCGTGGGTCTTATGATCTTTGTATCGAAGGGACTATGATGATTTGTTTGGAAGGCAGTGCTAGAATACCTCTACGTTCGAGGACATGACCATTTTGAATCGAAAGGCATCGAGAGAATTACCCTAAGGGCGTGTGTGAAAAGTGTGTTGATTTGATATGTTATCTTGAAAATTAGTGGGCTATGTTCATTATTATCTTGCCATACACGCCTAATTACTAGCAATTGATAAGGGTGCGGAAAGTAAAATGCGGAATGTAAAGTGCGGAAAGATAAACCTACGCTATTACATGGCTTTGGGGCAGATACATAATTTAAACTTGCGGAAAATAAAAGCCTAATTTAAACTATTACATCCCATGAGCAGTTACATTATTGGAAAATAAAAACGATAAAAGAAAAACGTCCGAATCGGTGCAACCTGTGAAAAGTATAAGAAAATCGGGAAATATGATGAAATTGAAATAAGAGAAAATGTTAGAAAAAATGCAATTTTTAATATGAGAAAATTTATGCATGCTGGAAATAAGATAAATAAGTTAAAATAATTTTTTGGGATTTTTTGGAAAAGATTTAATAATTAAAATGCAATTTATAATGATTTAAATGCTAAAATAAAAATAAAATAAATATACATGCAAAAATTATATTTTTTTAATTTATTAAATTAAATAAAGGTTTTCTGAAAATAAATGCAAAAAGAAAAAATGTTTTTGGTAATTTTCTAATGCAGAATAAAAATATAGAAAAGAATTAAAATATGATGAAAATATTAAAATAATGTAAAAAATATAGAAAATATGAGTTTTGGAAAAGTGAAAACCCAGATTGGTCTCAGTGTGATTCGAACTCGCGTCCTGATGCTCAAACCTTGAAATCCCACACGCTGACCAACTGAGCTGGCATGTTCTACTGTTTGGAAACGGACTGAGTGGGTTTTACACGCGTCGCCGCCTCCTTCGCCACGAACTCGCGCCAACCATCGTCTTCTCCAATTCAAATATTTGAAAGTTAGCGTCGGCTTTGGCTCGACGCTACAGGCCCTGGCAAAATCAAAAATGCAGCACACACAATATAAATAAAATCTAAAGCCATGGATCGATTCCTCAGGTCATTCCGAGTTCAATGGTATGGGTCTCGAAGTCTAATTTTTCCTGTACAACAATGCCCTAATTCGAAACCAGGAACCCTAAACATGGTGAAACACGATTCCAGCCATAGCAATCTAATTGGCTTGCCCAGAAAGTTTGTAAACTTGATGCTAAACACAAACAAACAATCAAAACAGGTTAATAATGCATGAATGTGAGAAATCGAAATTTGAAAATTCAAGAACAAACCAAACACGGATTGCTTGATTCTTGATGTTTTTCGATGAAGTAGGTATCTGGAATCACTCCTGAGGTATCAAGGAATGTGTTTGACACCTTAAAATCGATTGAAAACGGCTGTAGGATAGATTGCCAATTGCTTCAAGAACACGGTTTTGGAGCTTTGAGAATAGGGTTTGTGAGGCAATTTTTCTATCCTCTTTTGATTGATATGCATTGTGTATATATACTGGAAGGATTTGAGATTGAATTTGGAAAGATTTGATCAATAATCAATGATAATCAAATTTGATTTTTTTCATGAAAATCAAATTTTCAAATTTGATCAATTTCAATCCAATCTTGCCTTTTTTGCTTCAATTCTGATTTGGCTAGCATTTGTGAGTTAATTGGACATCAAGGAAAGAATAAAAATCAATCTTTCAATTAATTTTGATTTTATACTTTATTTTTGAATTTAATTTGTATTTAAATGAATAAATTACAAATTAAATAGAAAAATAAATCAAAAATTCGTGGCTTTGGGCTTTGATGTTCCAAATTGTATGAGGAACAAGTTTGGATGAAGAAAAAGTAGGCCCATTTGCAAAGTTTTTGATTTTTAGAAGTATCTCTTTTTGTGCATTCTTCCAAAATTGCCCAACTTGTAGATGGTGTAACTTGCTCCATTTTCCACATTTTTGAGTGTTCTTGGACTTTTTGGAAAGCTCTAAGAGTCCTCTAACCAATGTCTTTGGTCTCATCTCAATTGGAGTTACCATGCTCAAAATATCTTCAAAACAAAAAGTTGACTTTTTGTTGACTTTGAAAATGACCTGTAATGTTTTGAGCTATACCTCTCAAATGAAGCATTTTTTGGACATTCTTGTGAGACATGAAGTTGTAGAGAATTGAATTTCCTTCAAAACAAGATTTGGTGGGAAAATTTCTGAGAAAGTATGAGAAAGTTATGACCAGTCAAAGTTCAGTTGACTTTTCACCTAGAAACCCTAATTTAGAAAGTTTGACTTTTGGGCAAATCTTGAGTTTTCTTGATGAATCATGATCAACCCTTGATCAAATGATGAATGTTACTTCAAAATGAGGATGTTGACCAAAAATCAGAAGTTTTGACTGTATGTTGACCACAGTTGACTTTTTGTCCAATACACTCGATTTTCAACCATCTGAGCAATTGTCTGAGGAAACTTGACTTGTGAGGCTTGAAACTTGACATGGAGAATCTTTGAAGCATATGAGGAGGCATGAAGGCCATTGGAGATGTTGGAAATCCATCTTGACTTGAGAGATACCAAACCCTAGTTTGGGTTGATTGTCTAGGAGAGAGTTTATCTGATCAACTCTTGAGGAATCCTTGAGTATGGATGTATGAAATCTCTTGAGTAGATGGAGGGCAAATTTTGGGGTATGACAATGTCACGACACTTATATCTGTTTCAAACAGAGCTTACAGAACAGAGTTATAAAGTGCAGAAAACAATAAAAACATAGAGAATTGTTAACCCAGTTCGGTTCTAACCAACCTACGTCTGAGGGCTTCCAAGCCAGGGATGAAGTTCACTATCAGCAATATTAATTCAGAGCTAGGCCTTCTTGTTTACACTCCTCACTTAATCACCTACCCAATGACCCTTTTACCTAAGATACCTCACTTAGATATGAGAACCTCTGCTCACTCCCTAAGTCACACACTGTGACACTCAACAATAACAAAACTGAAGACACTCTTCAAAGACATAGAATCACACTTGCTTCAAAGCTTATGGTGATTGACAAATTACAACTCAACAAACGTCCTACTCAAGTATGAAAACGAGAGAGGCTCACAATTAACAATGAACAACCAACAAATAAAATCTAAGTTTCTAAATTTGGAACGGCCAAATTGCAAAACGGGGTTTGCAACCTTTAAATAGAGTAACAACAACTAGGGTTGCTTTACTCACAAGTCTTCAGTGCTTCCTTTATTTTCTCCATGAAAGCAGGACATAAAATCTCCAAGTATATTGCTGAAGGCGTTCTCAAGCTTCCTTAATCGAAGCATACAAATAACAAACAAACTGACTTCCTAAAAAATTTGAACTTAAATCACTTCTGTCAGTTTCACACATGTCAGGACATCTGCTGTGACATCTGCTACTTCAGTATTTTTCATGGCATTTTCTGAGCAGAATGTTTTACCAAAATTGCCGACAATCAATAGAACTAACAAACTCCCCCTTTGGCAAATTTTGGCTAAAACATTACTCGGGGTACAGGCCATACAAAAAACAACATCACAATTAATATAGACATTTAAGCACACATTGTAGAGCAGCACAGTAAAATCAGCATCACACACATATCAGAGATATAGTAGCGGATAAAAGAAAATAGATGTTTAAACATCAGTTAGAACATTCACAGATGCTGAATTTTACTCCCCCTGCACATAGCACACACAAATGCACAATTGGCCAATTTTTGCTCCCCTTGCACAACAGCTTCTTCTCTTGTGGAAACACACGGTGGTATTTTCTATTGTTGAATATGTTCAGAGGGTGACTATTTACTCTGATGGTAATTATATTGTTTCTTCGGTGATGTTTCGTTTTATTGATGACCGTGTGGGTCTTTGATACTTGGTTCCACGACACTTGGTTCTCTGGCATTTTCTATGGTATCTTGAATTGGTGTCGAACCTTTGATCCTGATATATTCACGGGATTATGTAGCAATTATCTAGAGGATTGTACAAATGTCATCCATTTGTACATGTGCTACCCGTTGTTACGCAGAACTTTGGAACCCATGATCAATGCACTTGCATCATAGCATGTTTATTTTTCCATAAGAAATGTCAGAAAAAAATACATGTGTATATATCTAACCTGCATATGCATTCATTTCATGCATCCATAACAAGAACTCAAAACCGGGGATATCTTTTATTCAGATCTGGTATTTTTTGTTCAGAATTGCAAGTCTTGACTTCTCACCACTCCTTAATCAGATGGAGAAACTTCGTGGGGAATTAGACGGTTTGAAAGTTCAGATGGGGATGTTTATTATATACACGCAAGCTGCAAACCTTGACCCGTGTTTACGGACCCTTGGAAAATCATCGGTTGAAGATCAGTTGAGTTTGGTTATGAGGATTCCGAAAATAGTGCCAATAAGTGAAAATAATCTAATAGATGTTGATTGTGACAGATGTTGTTACTTCTCCCCATCATGTGCTATCTCATATGAGTCATAGAGTAATCAGTGGATCTCTTCCATAATGTTGGTTTTGTGAGTTTTCTCGTCAGCAGCTGGTTCCTAATCTCCAAGTGAATTCGTAGGGAAAATCTCGCCATCAGATATGGAAGAAGCCCAAGAAGCATGTGGATTTATTTCCAATTCCTTACTTCCAATTACTTCGTCTCCTATAGGAAGTTCAGTGATTAATCTTTGTGCTTTGGGTCCTCCACCAATAAACCTCTTCCTGATTTTGGTGCAAGTTCTAGATGTGTCTCTTCTTATAGGGAACTTGGCCGTGATATGGAAGATTGCAAGAGGTTGAAGTTTAAAGTCCAGCAAGCGTCTGACGTCTTATCCAAAAGTCCAATTCATGTTTAGAATATTTCTTCAAGACTCTTATCTCCCCAACTGAATATCTCTTCCGTGAAGTAGAAGATGCTTGGTAATTCAGTATGAAGTTCGCTTGGTAAAGCATTCATCCCGGTTTTTGAGAGAACCACCTGTGAATGTCATTCAGAGGCACTTGTTTCCTGTTGTCAAAAGTTGAAAAGACATTGAAGGCCAATATCCAGGACTCGCTCAATACAGGGGCATTTATGGTTAATCCAAATATGGTGGACCTACAAGTCAATCATATTTCATACCCAACCAGAGGCCTGATTATCCATTCTCAAAGAGTATCTTCCGAATCTCATGCATGACCAGTGTGTCCAGAAGATCATTTCCAACAATTATTGCCTATTCCAGGTCTTGATAATTAGATGATTAATTAGGATGAGTATCACCCGTATGCTCGATCAAGTCATCTGGAGCTAACAAAATCGTAAAAAAGTTTGGTGCAGCGCCTATGACTCTAAATCAAGTGTTCCCTCCCTTGTTCGAGCTTCCAGTGAAGTAAACCAAGCGGATAGATCATTCCATTTATCATTGTTATGAGGGATTTGATCACGATGCCAGTGTGATTACCATGTAGGGGCAGCTCGCCATTCAGTTGAAAATAGTGTGTCAACTTGAAACAAGATTTACAACTTGATCAATTCAGAGACCGTTGTGTTCACACTAAATCTAAAGGAAAATTTATTCCTTAGTGGTGTCCAGACTAAAAAGTTCATCGTCAAAAGCAACAAGTCTATACGGAGACTAGTCTCCTCAATGTGGCAATTTCAAAGTTCATTTGCATTCTCATTCGTAATCTTGTCTGTTCTGTACCTACTTGTATGCAAAATGTTTTTCATATTTTGAATGTTAATCATAATTCATTGAATATGCTTGCCTTGAATTAATCCATTCGTTATTACTCTTGATTGTTTTACTATGTTTTTGATACACAACTCTTGTTAATAGAGCAAAACCTCTGGAGGGAGGATGACAAATAATTTACCAAAATTTCAATTGGTATGACTTTGAGTAAAAACCTTGCTGATGATGTACATGCATTGTTTCAAATTCCCAAACACCAGAGATATAAGGGAGATAGACCCTCGTTAACCTAATTGAGCCTTGAAGTAGGAGTTTCTTTTCTGTTCAGAAAAAACCCTCATTTTTAACCCGGGGAAGGGTAATGTTCAGTTAATCTGATCGAGCTTTGAAAACTCATCAAGAGTACGTAATCAAAGGATACAACAATGGTTATCCTCCGAAGGGTTGAGAAACCTCAATAGTCATTCTTCGTCTGTCAATGGGGTGCATCAAAGGAAGACGATACCCAAATGGGTATCCCTCATCCACCAAGGATTCAGACAGTCATAATCACTTCTAGCAAATCAAATATGATGTAGGGATCAACGACTTGTTTAGTGAGATTGGAGAATTGAAAAAAGAGAAAAGGACTGAAAGCCCGTTAAGTCGAACTTGGTAATGAGTCGCTTAGGCAAAAAAAGAAAGGGCAAATGTTGGGAAAGCAAACTGGAAATCAAGAAAGGCGAGGATAATCAAATAAGATCCTCGGTGAAGAACAAAGTCGTGTGATCAGACACCAAAGTAAAAAGGGTGAGTGATTGTCGTGTCCGAGAAACCTCGTCCTCCACAAAAGTCAAAGTTGTGTGACCAAGAAACTGCAGTGGTTCCTCAACCATCAAATTCCTCTTATGAGAGATGATTTCTCGTATCGAGTTAACTGAACTTAGGGTTAGAGAACATCATGAAGGGGGTGGGCACCAAATATTTTGAGCCTTAAAACTTTCTTTCTAAAAAACCGTGAACCAGGCCACGTTATAACCCTTAAAAGTCCTAACTGAAGCAGGGTTAATTCGAAAGCAAAATCGTAACGAGAGCACGGTAACCTGGCTCCTAGGAGGTCTGCTATAACTTTTGAGTTGGTATCACTCCATCTTTTGTTATCTATTGCATAGAAAAATGCGATGTTTCGACATCTTTTTAATAAAAGTTTTTGTTTCAAAACAAGCATATGATTTACATTAGAATTATCATTCTAAGGATAAAATATTCTTTGCATATGAACATGTGCTTAAACATCAAGGAATCTTGCATAATGAGCATCAGATGAACATCTTGATTATCATGAGGGGAAAATTTCTTCGAAAATCTGTTGGATTGTATGTTGAAGAATCATCTTAATCTGGGGCATATCGTTTAGTGACTCTGTTGAGTAAAAGATGATCTAAAACAAATTGTGTGAGAGTTTTGATTGCCCAGAAATCTCTATCGAGAAACGGTGTATTACTTCCAGTTGGTTTGAAGGGACCAATCACTTCAAGTATCTGTTTGATAACGAAGCACTCCAAGTTGAGAAGCACGGTTGTGTGCTAACTTACTATCAGGATGTAGGTCAATTACATTGAAAAGATGTTGTCGTCCAATGACTCTGTTGATTTCTCATTCCCCTGTGAACATATGGTGAGGATTTGTTTGCCAAGACTCCATCGAGCAGAGGTAGTTAATTCAATGGTAGTGCTCTATTGAGCAGAAGATGAAGTATCAAAATCTGATTACCCTGAAAGGAAGAAGCATGTGAATATTTTGTTGAGTTAGAGCTAAGCCAATCTGGGGAAATCGAGTTAAGAAGAATCTCAAGTTTAGAAGATCTGGAGCAGTTGCGCCAATCAATCTCAAATTTTCACTGATATGGGGAAGTTATGTCGAGATTTAAAGAATCTCTCAAAGTATTGAGTAATCAGGGTTCGTCACTCCAGCATGGTTGAAACCACATCCAGGTTTGGCTAGCCAGGGGTAATGCATCAAAGTACATTATACTGGGGCAATTTATCTTGATGATACAGATCTCAGAAAGTCTTCTCGACACAAATTTCTTCGAAAGTTCCTACATACTGGGGCAAGACATTATGCAGGGTCATACCCCCACTTCATAGTTGATCAGGCTAAGTCTGTTCACGAGATAAATGATTTGTGAATCTGAAGAGTATTTTGGGAAGTCATGATGGTTATCTTCAGCTCATCAGAAATGTAAGTCCAGAGTGTTGGTATTTCTTCGTCAAAAGTTAAAGATTTTTATCTCTAAGTGTAGTCAGGATTTTTATCCTCAGCACATATCAGGAAGTCCTCTCGGGGTGAATATTCTCAAAATTCGATCAATTCGAAGCAGTTATGTCGAGATTCGATAAATATCTATGTGGGCTCTTTGTGTTGCTACACCTGGGACATTCCACTAACAATGTGTTGTAGGAATATTTACATATTTACAGGTAGTCAACGTACCAGTGCAAAAGCCAACGATCTTTCTTCCCTAGTGAACACTGGCGGAAATTCCCCAGTGGAGTCTATACTTTTCAAAAAGGGTCAGATTCAAAGGTTATCATCAGCATGGTATCGTCGATGAAATTCCCAAGTGAATGTCCGTTGTATTTTTGAATCGTCCCCGATAGAAGATTCGAGCCTTTATCTCCGATAAAGATGGTGTCTAGACTATCGACAGAGGATGGTTATCCTTGGTGAAAGATACTGATGATCGGATGCTTCCAAAATGAAGTTCCCCATGGATTATGCATCCAGGCATTTCTCGCATGTTCCTGATGAGGGAATTATCTCCCCAACAACTCAGTATATCAATCGATCCCTCCTTGGGAGTTCTCTTTCTCCCTAGTGTATGGACATCAGATTATTCTGATTTTCCCCAGTGTGTCGGTGCCAGGAAGTTTCCTTTGATCTCTGTTCCGATAGTAGAAGGTCTACTTGTGATTTTCTCGGAAATTTTTCGATAAAAACCCATACTCTTCAATCAGATTTGAAGTAGACTACTCATAATGTCCTCAGTGAGGTTGCACCTTGCTTTATTCCCCAGTAAGGCCAATTACAACAGGGAGTTCAAGGTCTTGCGCCCTAACCAGAGTGTTTGGATGAGAATCCCTAGTGGAGGCGTTGCTCTCCAAAGTTTGAATCATATTCTTTCTAGTAGATTGATATGCGAACAATTATCTTTATTCCCACCCAAAGCCATGTTGTGGATGTGATGTTCCCGATGGGAGTGACAGTGGGAATTCTTCGTCAAGTGTTTCCGATCATTCTCCAATCAGTCACTATGCAATGATTAATTTCCCCAGGAAGTCGTATCCCTAAGGAAGTTGTATTCCCCAGGAACCCATGTTCCCCAAGAAGTCTGTTACTGAATTTCCCCAATGATCACCGAATCAATGGTGTTATTCTTGCTCCAACAGCATACTTCACCTTCCTCTAGTGAAGTTCATAAATTTGAAGCCTGTTCATGATGTGACCCGTGATCACCGGTTACTCATTTTATCTTTTGCAAACATGCATCATCACACTGCATTACTCTGTAGCAAATTCATACATTGCATGGACTTGTAAGCCAGGAACAATGGTCTTTGTCTCCAGTGATACTCCTGTAATCCCTTGATAGGTCTGGTGTTTTGAAAGTCCCAACGTGGATGAATTATTTTGATATGTCTAAATCCTTTGAAGTCTAGTTGTTACTAGTATTTATTGCCTTGTTGTGTTCCCAGTTCTTTTATGGCGCAACATTTTTTGGTTAGGTAGTCACCTGTACCTATGGAGAACAATTACAATACTTATTTCTCTTCTCAGAATACGGTGTTCTGTGTAGTCTGATTGAAGTCTTGTTGTTACTAGTCTTTATTTCCTTGTCGCGTTCCCAGTTCTTTCCTGGCGCAACATGTTTAGGTCATGTTGTCACCTGTGCCTATTGAAGGCAAGCCCGACACTTGTTTTCTTCCTCAAAGTTCGGTCGTTACTGGTCTTTGTTTCTTTCCCTGGTGAAGTTGGAGTTGGGTCGCAACCAACTCCTTGTAGGTCACGTATGATACTTGTTCCTTCGCTTAGTATGCAGCGTTTTGGCATTCTGAAAAGGTCTAGTTGTCACTATTCCTTGTTGCCTTCCCAGTGGCACAAGAATTGAGCCGCTACCGATTCTGGTTATGTTAGAGTACGATACTTGTTCCTATTATCATGGTGCAGCGTTCTAGCACTATGTGTGGAGTCTAGTACGATACTAGTCTTCGTTTTGTTGTGTTTCTAGTTCTTCCCTGGCACAACCAGTTGATTTGGGTTGCAGCCAAGTCCTCCTAAGGAGCATGTACGATACTTGTTTCCATTCTTAGAGTACATCATTCTGAGTTTTTAAAGCCTCGTTGTCACTAATGTCTATTTCGTTGTTATGTTTCCAGTTCTTCCCTGGCGTAACGCGGTCGAATCGGGTCGAGGCCAATTCTTGTTAGGTTCAAGTATGATACTTGTACCTATTGAGAAGTATGATACTTGTTTCTATTTTTAGGATACAATGTTATGTGTATTCTGTTGAAGTTCGGTCGTTACTAGTCTTCTTTCGTTGTGTTTCCAGTTCTTCCTTGGTGCAACATTCCTAGGTCAGGTTGTCACCTGTACCTATTGAGAACAAGTACGATACTTGTTTCTCTTTTCAGGATAAGGTGTTTTGTGTATTCTGTTGAAGTCTGGTCGTTACAGGTCTTCTTTCATTGTGTTTCCAGTTCTTCCTTGGCACAATATGGTTTAGGTCGGGTTGTCACTTGTACCTATTGAGATAAAGTATGATACTTGTTTCTCTTTTCAAAGATACGATGTTTTGAGTATTTTTGAAGGTATAGTCGTTACTATTCCTTATCCTCTTCTCCAGTGAAGTTCAGTTGAGTCAAAAATCTTTTCGCGTCATTTGGTACGATACCAGAAGTTCACATTCATCCGTGTTGATACACATGGTCTGAGATTCAGAGTGTTAATTTTAGAGTTCATATTTTTATTCAATCACCTTTTACCTTGTCGCTTGGAATGCGGGAGCCAACCTCGCTCTAGGTTAAAGGATGATTGAATAGGGGCAGGTGTTGTACCCCAAAATTTACCCTCTTCATTTTAAACCTTTTTGGCTTATAAGTCAATTATCATAAACATACATGCATATCATTGATCTCAGGGTTTACGATATTAAGAGCATAGCAGGTTGTGGAAGAAATTGTGCGTTTCGACTTTTTCGCACTATTTTGGACCAGAAATTGATTTTTTTTGGTTCGTATGCTTGATGCATGATCTTCTGGTCAGAAGGTTATCTCGGGTTGGTTCTATAGACGTTGGAACCATATCAATATGTTCCCCAATTTATCTGTTCATATTGAAGGCCATTTCGTCAAAGGAGGACTTCGATAGTTCATTTCTTAATAAAGTGGAATTTGGTTTCTTGTGTGTCGGACGCTTCGAGATTCATAACTCTCACCTCGGTGGGTATTTTTGGATAATTTTTGAATGGCGAGACCTGATAACACGAATTTATATAACATATTTGACTTAATTTTCATGAATAATGTTACTATTTTTATTTAATTATTCTGTTTTATTTTTGTATTACGTTGGTATTTCTTTTGTTTCAGGTATTTGTACTAAATAAAGATCAATTGAGCAAAGAAATAAAATTGAGGAAAAATCGTATTAAAAGCCAAAGTAATGAAGCAAGGGGTGATATAACAAATTGAGGAGTTAAAAAGGAGAAAACAATTATGTGAAAACAAAGCAAGCCAGGCCCAGAAGTGAACCCCAGCACGCATGTCCCACAAGCTGCGATGGCCAATCCTGACCAGAGGCGTCTCGATCGACCACTCAAGTGAGACACACGTCTCACTCTCTTCCTCTAAAGGCCCGCCTCCCATATAGAACCCACCATCTTGGTTTGTGAGACCCACGTCTCATGATGCTTTTATGAAGTGAGACCCACGTCTCACACTTCTTCTCTTCAATGAGACGTCCGTCTCCCATGTTCTGGCAGTTTTACACACGATCACCACTTGTTTTCATACGAGATTGAGAAAGACAGTTACTAAGTGAAGCTATAAATACAACATACAAGGCACAGAGCAAGGGTCGGCAAATTCTTACCGAACAACCGTTATTAAGTTTTTCTATTTTCTATTTTCTTTTCAGTTTTATGTTTCTATTTTATTTTTCATTTCACTTACTTTGTTTAGTTTTTATTTTAGTTTAAGTTATTATAATTTTCTCACGACAATTTCTACACCGGAAATTGTTGTGTATTTTTCACTGATCTAACCTTACGTTAGATCTAGTGCCTTTTTATTCCTTGTCGTATTTTTCTTTCAATTTGAGAAGTCTCGGCGATCCATCGATTTGTGGTGGAATATTCGTTTGTTTCGAAGAACAAGATTATTCCAGTATTCTTATTTTCAGGTTTTTAATATAATTATTTTATTTTATTTTGAATATTGGTGCTTGATATTTATTTATTTGATTATGGAAATGTTTAAATATATTGAACCTTATTATTTATGCATGTCCGAATTAATAAATATGTCCGGCTAAACCGAGTAGGTATCGGTGTGTAATAGTAGTAAGAGTAGGAATTAAATTGTTCTTAAGCTAAAATCTTAATTAACTTAAATTCTAGTTATGACTTTTTGTAATTAAAATCAATCTTTTCGTTACGAAAGTAAGAAAAGTAGAATAGGTTAGGATCGAGACCACGAAAGTGTGAGGTTTTAACCGGATAGCTAAAGTTAAGTGAATTGCAACGGTGCCAAAAAGAATTATTCGCCTTAGCTATATCCAGTAACTTAGGATAACAATAGATTGATTTATAGTCTCTGTGGGTTCGATATCTTTTAAAACTACGCGATAGGACTGTGCACTTGCAGTCTCCCGATTAATAGACGATAAAGTCGCGATCAAGTTTTTGGCGCCGTTGCAATTCACTTAACTTTAGCTATCCGGTTAAAACCTCACACTTTCGTGGTCTCGATCCTAACCTATTCTACTTTTCTTACTTTCGTAAAGAAAAGATTGATTTTAATTACAAAAAGTCATAACCAGAATTTAAGTTAATTAAGATTTTAGCTTAAGAACAATTTAATTCCTACTCTTACTACTATTACACACCGATACCTACTCGGTTTAGCCGGACATATTTATTAATTCGGACATGCATAAATAATAAGGTTCAATATATTTAAATATTTCCATAATCAAATAAATAAATATCAAGCACCAATATTCAAAATAAAATAAAATAATTATATTAAAAACCTGAAAATAAGAATACTGGAATACTCTTATTCTTCGAAACAAACGAACATTCCACCACAAATCGGCTGGATCTGCTCAGAGACTTCTCGAATTGAAAGAAAAATACGACAAGGAATAAAAAGGCACTAGATCTAACGTAAGGTTAGATCAGTGAAAAATACACAACAATTTCCGGTGTAGAAATTGTCGTGAGAAAATTATAACAACTTAAACTAAAATAAAAACTAAACAAAGAAACTGAAATGAAAAATAAAATAGAAACATAAAACTGAAAGGAAAAAAAGAAAATAGAAAAACTTAATAACGGTTGTTCGGTAAGAATTTGCCGACCCTTGCTCTGTGCCTTGTATGTTGTATTTATAGCTTCACTTAGTAACTGTCTTTCTCAATCTCATACGAAAACAAGTGGTGATCGTGTGTAAAACTGCCAGAACATGGGACACGGACGTCTCATTGAAGAGAAGAAGTGTGAGACGTGGGTCTCACTTCATAAAAGCATCATGAGACGTGGGTCTCATAAACTGAAGATGGTGGGGCCCATATGGGAGGTGGGCGCCTTCATGCTAGAGGAAGAGAGTGAGACGTGCGTCTCACTTGAGTGGCTGACTGGAGACGGTCGTCTCAAGGCTGTGACGGTCGTCGCAGCTTGTGGGACATGCGTGCTAGGCTTCACTTCTGGGCCTGGCTTGCTTTGTTTTCACATAATTGTTTTCTCCTTTTTAACTCCTCAATTTGTTATATCACCCCTTCCTTCATTACTTTGGCATTTTAATACGATTTTTCCTCAATTTTATTCGATTTTATCTCCAACTTTCATCCTCAGGACGGAGGCTAATTTTGTGAAGAAAGGCTCCAGAAAAATTAATCTTTCAAGTGGAATAAACCTAATTTATGGTTGAACCGTGTTTACGGGACACTAAAAATTCATACCTCCTGGATGGAATATTGAAATTGAGAGGGGTCAGTGTCTAAAATTTTGTCTCGAAGTCCTCTTCGACTTTCATTCACAATTCGAGAGCTAATTCCTTATGGATCAATACCATAATTTTATTCTTTGAAGAGGTATTTGAGCCAAACCGAGCATTATATCATCTATGCACAACGCTCAAAAAATCATATCTCGCTCAATTTTTAACAAAATATGATGGGACTGGTGTCAAAAGTTCACAAATTCCGTTGACTTCAATGTTTGCTCACATCCCTTGTTCGGATTTTGATCGGAAGATCCCCGTTCGAAGCATTTTCCCCAGGTGGTGCAAATAAAATTCTGCATGTGTCAGATGCCCGAAATGTGATCTGAAACTACAAAAATTCATATCTCTTTAACCGTTTGTCCAATTGAGTCGAAATTTTGTCTTGCACGACTAATCTTTCGTTCCAGACATGTTTCGCGTTGGGCCTGATTTCAAATTTCGCATTTTTCTCGAGGTTTGGGGATATACACGAAATTTTATCGGATAAAGGCAATTTGGGCCTAATCTTTGATCCAAGGCACTCCAAGCCCAAAAACTCCACCTCTAAATCAAATTTCACTCTCACAATTCAAAAGAGGATTAATTTGTCAAATTTCACCACAAACTCACTCTTTTATTCTCTCTCAATTCTCAAGAATCAAATAAGGCTTTTCATAAAGTTTTCTCAAGAACACTCAAGAACATTGAAGAATATTCAAGGTGTCGAGGTGAAGAGTTGAAGCTTATCCTCTCTTTGTCCCCAAACTCGCGCCTCCATCTCCTTATTATCTCTTCTTTGATCTTCGATTCGACATCAACGATCTCTTCTCCTCGTTCTCCTCTTCGTTTCGACGGTAAGATTTCTTGATTTAAGCACTTTTTCATAACTGATTCTTGAAATAAGAACTTTTATAGAATTGATAATTAATGGATTAGGTTGAGAAATTTTGATTTGATGTGATCATCATGATGAAATCCGGAATTTGATGAAATAAGCACTGATTGATTAACTGATTTTCATGAGAAAAGTGCTTATTCAAGAGTTTAATTGTTGATGCTATTGACTTGTTGATATGAAACCTTGAATTGCATGTGATTAGCCTTAGGTTAGAACCTTGATTCAAGTACAAAAACCATGTGTAAATAGACGCATTCTAGGTGTTTGTGAAAATTCTTAAGCCATCGTGCTTTGATGCAGTGCACAATTTTCTTCAACCTTTGTGTGTACAAATTATCCATTTTGCCTTCTATTCGACAAAAAAATATTGCCTACCAAACATGTCGAAGCTTTAAACAACATATGGAAAATTCATGTGTCGACACGCAACCTTCAAGGAGAATTTGTCACATGATCACTCTTCGATTTGTTTCTCGTATAGTTACATGAACATTCTACTATTTTCAAGCTTTCCAACGATTCGAAGGATACGCGAAATGGATGCTCGATGCAAAAGTTACGTTGTTTCAAGTTTTGGATGTTACGCACCAACCCGTAGGTCAACACAAGTCCACTTAGGTTGACTCAGAGCCCAATAAGGTCGACGCAAACTCTCAATTTTCTGTTATAAACCACCTTCTGGATGTTACGTGCTAACCCTTAGGTCGACGCACCAATTTTTTAGGTCGACGCATGCTGTCAAATTTTCACATTTTTTTTACTTTTCTTTGCTCAAATGCAATGCTTTATCCAAAATTTCTTCCACTATTTCTTACCTATGTTTTCCTTGTTATTTTTGACATGTTTGTTGATTATGTAAGGAAACGTTGGGGTAGTTTCCGATTACGTAATTATCGCTTGATTATATAATCGGAAAACTCGTTCGAATTATCATTTTGTGATCCGGTTTTGTCTTCGACACGCAATCTCTTATCCTATCGCCCGATATTTTTGCATGATTAATTTTGTGCAATTTGTTGTACGGATGTATACGATACACATTTTGTTCATCATTATGCATTGGTTGATGTATTTCTGTGCAGGTTTTGTTACGGAGGTGTACGATACACGTTCTGTTAGCCGTTATACATTATTTAATGTATTTCATACATGTTTTTGTTTGACTTGGATGTGTACGATACACACTCCTTGTCTTATGCACATGTCGTTGTGCTTTATTGGCTTGCATTGCCAAGGATGGTTATCCGGTGCAGGTGTCCTGCGGGACGTATGTGTACGATACACGTCTTATATTTTGTGCATATAAAATTGTTCTTTGTTTACTTGTATTATCTAGATGATTATCCCTTGCAGGTTATTTGATTATTTCATATGTGTACGATACACATTCTGATCGTGAATACGATATGCACCCCCTTTGTCTGCATTGTCTAGATTGTTATCCCTTGCATGTTTATTTGATTAGTGCAGATGTGTACGACACACATTCTAATCACGCATACAATATGCGCCCCATTTGTCTGCATTGTCTGGATTGTTATCCCTTGCAGGTTTATTGGATCGTTCCGGATGTGTACGATACACATTCTGATCTTGCATATGATATGCATCCTTTTGTCTGTATTGTCTGGATTGTTATCCCTTGCAGGTTTTATGTTGATCTTCGGATGTGTACCACACACATTCCGATCATGCTTATTGATGTTTCTACGCATTGCTCATCGGATTTATTTATTGCTTATCAGCAGTTCACGAAGTTTTTCGGAGTATTTTTGCTTGTTGTAGCTTTTACGGATTGTTATCCGTTTGGTATTCTCTTACTCTTTTTACAGCTTTCTTTTACCACTTTTCTAGAGAGAATGAGAAGTAGGGTGTTTACTAATTTCCTTGCCATGAGAAGTAGGAATAGAGATGCATGATGGGGCTTCCGTTGTTGGAGCATGCCAGGAACTCCTCTGGTTTATTTAAAGACCCGTTTAGGGCAATTCTAAAAATTGTGTGCTAAATTGTGTTTAGTTTGGTTAAAATCCAGTTGTGCAAGGAGGTAATTTTCAGTAAGTGTTTACTTTTGTGCTTGCATAGAGTCATGGTGGTTAGGCAACCTAATATGGCACCATCATTAAATTCCTAATGATGATAACAAAAGGCACGCGGAAAAGGGTTAACAACCAACCCCGCCCAGTTCAGTCTGTGTCAGCTCCGCTCACACGAATCGTGAAGCTTTCTTTATTAAGTCATATAGTGGCAAGGGTTCCATATTCTGACCCTCCACGCTTTGTCATGGGGTTCGTATTGATACGTTGATACCCACACTCATATGCTCTTCACACTTGGTAATTAATATCAAGACGTGAGTCCCTTTCTCCCATAGGAAACTCTTGTTTGACGTGGTTAATTTCATTTGTGACTATGGTTTTCCTCTGAGAGAAGGTTCCTGGTTGACTCAGGTGATTCGCTACCTTTGAGGTTATGGGACTTCTTTCATCTTCCCTATGCATGTGTGCATCATTTGTTTGTGCATTGCATTATTTATGTGCTTCTGCCAAAGCACTTGCTTGCTTCCTTCCTTTGTATCCCTTGGTTGGTCAACCGAGGTGGATATTAGAATAGTTTCTGCTCGGTTAGGGTAGCTTTCGAGCTTAGACATTAGGATTGTCATCCTTTGCATGTCAACATAGGTAGAGGTTCCCCTTTCATCCTTGACTTAGGGCCATTTTGTATGATAACATTAGGGATAAAGCTAGATAGTTTTCCTTAGATGTTTTTCTCCCCCTTTTGCATAATAAAACTAAAACCATTTCTTTATCAAATATCAAAACATGTTAATAAACTCAAATCCGTTTTCAAAGGTAAAAACAACTCACCTCACTTCAAACCTTTTTGTCTTCGGACCTTTTTCTATGAAAACCTTTTCAATGAGGGTGTTCCTTTTCAAATCCAAGAAAGTTGTTAAATGTGCGAGCGGTCGAGCATAAGTCTTACGATAATCTGCAACGCCAAGCACGAATTGCAATCATAAGGATGCGAATTGAAATTTATCATAAAAAACATTGCAACCCACCAAAATTTTTATGGAGAACTACTTAGTGCTTTGATCCCTAATTGCACAAATGGGGTATGTAGGCACTAAAGGTTAGCAACCGCGGAAAGCACAACTAGAAAAACTTTATTTTTGTACATAATACTTTGAATTCATTCATTTTGCTCTAGACATAGGTTGTAAATAGATACCCACACCCAATAGATAGAAAGTAGAAGTGGATACCGTAGAGTACTACGGGCGTGTGGTGTGCTAATACCTTCCCCTTGCGTAACTGACTCCCTTACTTGATCTCTTGGTCGTAAGACTATGATTTCTCCCCCTCAGGTTTACTCAATGTTTTCCTTTCCTCTCGCGGGATAAAAAACATTCGATGGCAACTTCATTGATATTCTATCCGATGATTTCACCAGTAGTTTCAGCCATTCCAGAAGAACTTAGACTTAGAATTTACATTGTTGGTAGTTTATTTGTTGGTTGTTAATTGTGAGCCTTTCTAGAATTCTTTTATACTTGAGTAGGACGTTAGTTGAGTTGTACTTTGTTAATCACCATAAGCTTTGAAGAAAGAGTGATTGCGTGTATTTGAAGGGTGTCTTCAACATTTGTTCTTTGGTTGATTGTCACCGCGTGTGACTTAGGGATATCTAGGATAGGTTTCTTAGGTAGAAGGGTCATTGGGTAGTGTAAACATGGAGGTTTAACTCTGAATTAATACTGCTAATAATGGACTTCTTCCTTGGCTTGGTATCCCCCAGACATAGGTTGGTTGGAACCAAATTGGGGAAATAATTCATCGTGTTCTTGTTGTTTTCTGCACTTAAAATTCTATATTGTAAGTATTCATAGGACAAATATCAGTGTCTTGACATTACCTTCGACATCTCATATTTGATACCGTAATTTTAGATTATTTCTAAAGTCCTTTCCTAAACCACTTCCTGTTTAGTATGTGAAAGATAGATAAGACATTTCTAAATGAGATTGAGTTCCACCCATATCCAAGTTAGAAAGATGTTATTTGCTTCTATTCCATTTATTTATGCATTAAGTTCGGATTAGATATCAATATATAATTAAGAAATTATAATAGCTCTCTGTTTTATAAGCTTCATCATATTCAGTGAGAAGAGTATAAGTAATATTTTCAAAGTAACTCTCGAGGGAGAATCCAGGCTATTAAGGAATAATCACAATAATTCTCAATCCTAACGAAGTAGTTCCTCCATAATCTAATGAATAACAACGATTACTTAGGATCAATTTGTGATTATGGCACCATAGTAGAATCATTACCAATGGCACGTTGTGGGCCTAAGTTCAAAAATACAGTTCAAGCTTTGTGTTATACCCCAAAATTTTCCCTCCTATTTTTCAGGTCAATGCACATCTCCATACTCAAGAGTTCCTCAAAGGTTGACCAAATGAACCCTCTCCTAAGCAATCAACCCACAACTAGGGTTTGATTCTCTCAAGTAAAAAATGGTTTCTATTGCCTCAAGTAAGCATCATGCATCCTCATAGGTCTCAAGGTATCACCATGTCAAGTTTCAAGCCTCATAGCTCAAGTTTGCTCAGTTAAATGCTCAGATGGTTGAGAATCAATTGTATTGGACAAAAAGTCAAATGTGGTTAACATACAGTCAAACTTCATAATTTTTGGTAAACATCAAGATTTTGAGATCACATTCATCATTTTATCAAGGATTGATCATGATTCATCAAGAAAATTTGAAGAATTGATCAAAAGTCAAAGTTTCTAAATTAGGGTTTTTTTATAAAAGGTCAACAGAACTTTGACCAAGCATAACATTCACATACTTCATCAGAAATGTTTCCACTAAAGCTCACTTTAAAGGTAATTTAATTCTCTACAACTTTATGTCTCACAAGCTTTTCCCAAAAATGCTTCATTTGAGAGATATGAGCCAAGACATTATAGGTTCTTCCAAAAGTCAACAAAAAGTCATCTTTTTCCAAAGACGTGTACATGAGCATGGAAGCTTCAATGAACATGAAACCAAAATTATCATTTAGAGGACATCTTAAGCTTTCTAAAAAGTCCAAGAAAACTCTCAAATGATAAAAATTGATCAAGTTATGGTTTGGGCAAATTGGAAATTTTGAAGAAATGCATGAAGAAAATATTGACCAAACTTGAAAATTTTCCAAATGGGCCTATATTTCTTTGGTTCAAACTTGTTTCTAATGTTTTCAAGAACCTCTAAGCCCATCCACACGCCATATTTGTAATTATTTTATTTATTTTTAAATTAATTCACTCAAATTCAATTGTAATTAAAATAAAATACAAAATTAAATGGGATAAGTGCAAGGCTGTAAATTTGAGTTGCTTGAGGTCCAAGATAGTCATGATAGCTGGCCAAATTCGTGCAAGATCTGATTGGCATGAGATTGATGCAAGATTGAAGAAAAATTAAGTTTTAATTCAAATTGGAAAATCAAATATTTATCTCATGAATGCAAGATATTCTCTACACATTTGTTGACCTAAATCATTCCTCTATAAGTACACAACACATTCAGATCACAAGGAAAATTTGCAGCCAAGAAAACCATAACAAAACCTCAAAAATTCGTGACTTCCAAGTTACTTGCATACCAATAATTCCATCGATTCAAGAAATTCTAAGGTGTTCACTAGCTCCATCGGTGCTCTCTGATCATTTCCAGCCATTCACAAGCCATCAAAACATCCAGAAACGTAAAATCGCGATTCCAGTTTTCATTCATACTTTTGATTTTCGTTTTCGTATTTACATGCATTTTTAACATGAATTGATGATATATTTGTGTTCATAATGAGGTTTCGATGCTTTCTGTATGGTTTAATTGGAGTTTGAGTGCAGGTACATGAATCCACCATAGCTAGGGTTTGAAGCTCCGATTTGGGGTCTTCTTGTTTAGGCAAAATTAGACAAAACGATGAGTAACATCGTGCTCAGGACGTCAATTGCAATCGAACCATGGTCTCACAAGTAATTTATATTGCTTGTATTTGATTTTTGAAAATTGCAGGTGCTATAGTGATAGACGCAGTCGTAGGTAAAAGGTTTACCCACAGATTGGCCGTCGGTAAAGGCTTCAGAAATTTGAATCGGGGAATATGACCCCTGCGCGCGCTTTTGGATTTTGAATAATTTTCAAAAAATAATTTTCATATATATTATTATTGTTTTATTCCAATGACAACAAAGGCAAGTAGCTTAGATTTCAAGTGGCGCGCGTTGGTAACCAGGAGGGCATGGGTTCGAATCCAGCCTCCTCACTTATTTTTTTACCATTTTTTCAACTAACCCTTATTTTTCTTATTTTTCTTTTCTAATTTAATTTTCTTTCAATTATTTTTTAAAATACAACAAAAATCATAAAAAATATTTTCTTTTTAGAATTAGGTAATTAAAATACTTATTTAATTTTTGTCAACAAAAAATTCTTTTTTTCCTTTTATTTTAATTAATTATTTAATTAACCTTTACATTAAACTTTAATTATTTTTCTCAAATAAAATCAATCCAAAAAAATACAAAAATATTTTTTGTTTCTAGAAATTAGGTTTTTATTAATCTTAAACGTTTTATTAATTTTTAAAAATCTTTTCTTACTAACACGAAAATCTTTTACTAACGTTATTTCCTCTTATTCCGATTTAATCCTTCTCGCGATATTTTTCCGATTATTGTAACTGTTTCCAGGTTATAATAGCTAGGTTTAATTTCTCGCACATTTTTCCAATATTATGTATCTTCTCATAGGATGTAATAGTTTAAACTAGAGTTTACTTTCCGCATTTACTTCCCGCACCTCCAATTATGTAACTGCCCTGAAGCCATGTAATAGCATAGGACTTTACTTTTTCGCTTTTACTTTCTGCACTCCTATAAACTGTATATACATTTCTTAGATGTATGGCTAATAGGATTGTATAGAAATACTAATCAATAAATCATAGATAACCCTAATCTCAAGATAACATATCTGAATCAACATACTTTTCACACTTGCACCCCTTAGGGTATCCTATCTTGTTGCCTTGCGAAACAATGGTCATATCCCTCGAACATAGGGGTACCATTAGCAAAAGACCCTCGATTTAAAAATCATCACAAAGATCATAGTCCCTCGATGGCCCTCGATGTTTTCTACGAATATATGATCTCGTCCCTCGGTTGTTGCCTACGAATAAGTGATGATCGTCCCTTCGAATTGCTAAGGTACCCTTCCAATGTTGTCTTCAATGACCATACGATGACCCTACGCTCGTCCCTTCACATACAACGGATAGAGTTATCTAACAACTAATGGTATATGGATAGAATTGTCCTAAAGGAGAAGGAAAATAACAAGAACGACCCTTTCTGAGTAGGTAATAAGACTCTAAATTGCTTGCTCCAATATAATCAAAAATGCTTTTCACACCTCACACTCTCTTCAAAAATATTTTCAAACAGACAATTTGTATACATTCCAACAAGAATCATTACAAAGTTACATTTTTCCAAACAAACATTTCCAAACACTTCGTATACATTCTTGAGGATGGATACAAGAATCGTTACGAATTCAAAGCGAAATACTTCTTAAATACTTTTCAAAATACTTTTCAAATCACACACACACACACAAATAGGGAAATTTTCAAAAAGTGAGCTAAGCAATTAAGAGCCCGTAGATAACTACGGATGGAAATGGTTCTAATACCTTCCCTTTTCATAATTACCTCCCATACTCAGAATCTATCGAAGGTATTTCTTGTTCTTTTCACCTTTCCTTTATTGGATAAAAGAAAAGTCGGTGGCGACTCTTGCTATCCGCAACATTTGCAATAAAGCACGAAACAAACAAGTCAGTTCTTCCACTGTGTTACACTTTGTTTTGTCGAAACATAAATGTTAAGTCAACAACACTTCCAAATGCCACTTATTCTTGTCGCATCCGCCTATAGGACGATCTAGGCACAAAGTTTCACTTATTAGTTAGGAGGAGATTTATTCTCCCAATGTATCTTGAAAGCAGAAAAATATAACTCATTCGAGAGAGTTTGGTGGTCTTAAAAACAGGAATAAGCAACAAGACTTATTTTTTAGTTAGAGATTTCAATTTATTGGTCAGTCATAGTTGTATCTATAACTGGTATAAATTAGTTCTATTGGGTCCGTTTGAGAGTTGATTTTTAGAGGATTTTGGAGGAAAAGGCTTTGGAGAGTTGCATTTATATTTTGAAATGTGTTTGATATTTAAAAAAAAATAAAAAATAAAGGCTTTTTTTGGAAGATTGGAGGAGAGGGGAAGAGAGAGCTTCGAAAAAGAATGTTTTTTTAAATATAGAGAAATCCTTAACATTTTTTTTTGAAAAAATAGATTTTGTTTGGAATGATTAAAAAGAGTTTATCATTTACATATTTTTAATTTTTTGAATACTATAACAACGTCAATTATATTGGAACCATTTATCTAAATCCTCCAAAACCACATATAGCTTGATAATATGCGCAACACATAGAACCAAAAGTTCTCCTTTATTCAAGTTTGTCCTACAACTCCTCAGGTAGTTAGGATTTGCCTATATTAGATATAAATTATTGATTTATAAAGTGTAAGAGTATCTCCAATGGTATAAATCATTTTTTGGTTCTTTGTGGGACACATTAAAAAACATCATCTTAAAACAACTTCTCAAATTTTCATTCCAATGGTGCAACTCTAAAGAACTCATATTGGGTCCCACAACTTTAATTTATATATTAATATTTTATTCATATTAAATTTTATTTTATTTAAAATGATAATTTAAATTTAAATTAATATGAAAAGGATAAAATTTAAATTAAACATAAAATTTTAAATGATAATTAAAATTAATCTCAAATACATTATATATAATTAAAAACAATAAAAATAAATAACATCACATAATTAGTCATTTAAATTTCATCATCCTCATGTCCAAAACGTTCCCAAATATACTCTATTAGATCTCTTTGAAGTTGGCGATGAACTTGTTTTTCACGAAGACTTGCTCTTCTTTGTAATCTTGTTGTAAGATTCGGTTAAGGACGTTAAATATTTCTGTTGTTGAGTTGTTGTCATCCATATTATCATAAGAGTAATCAAAATCACATTCGTATGTGTGTCATTCGTCTTCAACAATCATGTTGTGTAATATGATGCAAGCATATATAGTATGCTTGAGGGTTTCCATGTGTCATGCACGCATTGGGCCATGTATAATTGCAAATCGAGATTGGAGCACTCCAAATGTTCGTTCCACATTCTTTATAGGAGATTCTTGATGTTGAGCAAATATTTTTCTCTTTTCTCCCTGTGGCATTGAAATGGTCTTGACAAATGTAGCCCACTCAGGATATATAGCATCCGCTAAATAATACCCTAGTGCATACAATCAATGGAACCCAACATACTTGGAAAGCCATGTGACTCACCCATGTGTAAAAGATGTTTGATATCAGTGTTGTTAGGCTTTCTCAAATACTCGGCCCCAAATACAACATTCACTCCCCGAACGAATCTTTCTAAGAACTCAACTGAAGTGCTTTCACCGATTTGAACATATTCGTCTACAATGTCAGTGGGAGACCCATATGCCAACATACAAATAACCGATGTGCATTTTCGCAATGGTGAAAGACCCATTTTACCAGTTTCATTGATCCTCATTTGGAAATATTCATCATGATTTCCAAGTGCGGCTACAATTCAAAGAAACACATGCCTACGCATTCTGAACCTTCTTCGCAATTGAACATCTGTGTATACTCAATTTTCAAAGAAATAGTCATTGAATAATCGATTGTGACATTCTCACAACTTCAATCAATCACTATTATTCTTTTTCGCCTAGAGGAACTTCTAGATAGACGTTCCTTCTCGAGCATTGATATTAGTATTTCTTCCTCAGTGTTGTCCATAAATTCTTCTTCAATCAAGTCCCAAAAGAGATCATCTGAATTGTCAGAATCCATTAAAGTGAGTGAAGAATGAGAGAAGAATGAGAAAATAATGAGAAGAGTGAGTGAAGAATGAGAGAATAATGAGAAAAGAATGAGAAGAGTGGTAATATTTATAGTGGTATATGAATAATGACTAGTTTGAATAACAGCTAGTTTGAATAACAAGTAGTTTGAATAACAAGTAGTTTGAATAACGACTAGTTTGAATAACGGCTAGTTTGAATAACGGCTAGTTTGAATAAAGGCTAGTTTGAATAACGACTAGTTTGACTAACGGTTAGTTTGAATAACATCTAGTTTGACTAACGTCTAGTTTGAATAAAGACTAGTTTAAATAACAACATAATATTATATTATAAATTAAAGTGGTACTAATGACCATTATACATCGATGTTGATACATAACAAGTACTACAACTTTTCATCATGACTAAAGTCCACATTTTGCCCTCAACTTTTACAATATTTTTCATGAACATCCTGTTGACTGCCATTCTTCATAGAAGTGTCTTCCGTGATTAATTGCATTGCCTTAAACTTCATCTCTTCCTCCTTATATTGAGCTAGTCTTTCCATTGTTGCTACTTTTTTATTCTATGTATCTTGCACAATATTAAAAGATGATTCAAATGCATTTTCGTTTTCCTTTGCCTTATTCTTTCTTTTTTGGTGCTTGTTGTCCCATTGGACGCTCCATTGGTGATGACGAGTTATACTCATAACTTGAAGGCGTCACAGGGTTCGACGATGATGAGTGAGCCCCACTGGCAAGTTTTTTGTTCTTTTTGAAGAATTTTCGGTCGATGCTCCCATCCACTTAGGTTCATCTTTTAAGAATTCCCATGCGTACTCAAGATTGAATGGTGTACCTTCATCCCGAGAAAAAATAGCATATGCAGCGGCCAAGATATCTTTTTTTGATGTCCCACTTTTCTTTCCATTAACAACTTGTTTATAACACCCAACAAATTTTTGAACCAAGCCATTTATTTGATGCCATCGACATTTTAATTTCCCATGTAGCTTTTCCCGCGACTGCCCACGATACTGATTATAATTTGTAGCGATTTTTAACCAAAAACTCCCAGCTTTTTGATCAACTCCCATAATTGGATTCTTTGAAACATTGAGCCATGATTGGATAAGAATTAGTGTTTGGGCTAACTCCAACCCATCAAAATCGCTTTGTAAGATGATGATTGTCCTCACTTATAAAAATATGTTCAAGTCATACATCATTTTATAAGTCTTAACATATCTCTCACGCTCTACATTATTAGACTAAGCGCATGGATATAAATTTTGGTTGTTTTGATAGCGGAAACTTGATAGAAAATAGTCCAACAAATTTTTAATGAGTTCATAAAAAGTACTTCCATTATTTGTAGGAAGACATCTGAGGGCTTGTTCATTCGTGCGAGACCATGTCCATCAAACTCAAATTAATTAGATACCAAAGTAAATTTCTGAGCATAACTTTTAAAATTGATAATGTTTGCCTATGATGATAGAAGGATAGATAAATCATAGGATTCTACATGGGCTATCAAATTAGGAGTTTAATGAAAAGGAACTTTTAACCCCCGCATAGTTTAACTCAAATACACTGCTAATGCAATTTCAATTGTGAACCCAGAGACATCAAAAACCTTGATACCATGACCCTGGTGGCCGTGATCTCAGACCATTTTTTAAAACATTGATCGCACGCCTCTATCATGTTCTGCTTAATCATAGTTAACAATTCAATTGATTCAATGTATGTTTCTTTCATATGATGATTCTAAATCATCCAGCTCAGGTGAAAGTACTTATGAGAAGGAAGATGAGGATAATGTGCCCAAGCAAGATGCTACTGTCTCTAAGAAGTAAAAGACATAGCGACTAATTAATCAGCTACTAGTTGTTGTTTGTTGTTATGATTCTGTTTACTCATAACTTCTTGTATATCCATGGCTTACATGCCAATCATACTGGTGCATAAAACATCATTTATTCAGCATAACATTGTTTACATCAAAAAGAAAGAAAATCAAAGCAGAACACTATCAATCAGATCATCACACCAGAAAACATAATGATTAAAATTCCAGACAACAGATATACTATTTTTTTTATTTCAAAATTCACTAGCTGATTCTTTCCATCCACCATAAGTCTCCTCATCTTGATTGTAGCCTCGTTCATCATTTCTCTGCAACCAATAATTGATAATACATTTGAGTAGAAACTAAAAAATAGACACAAAACATGAATAAAAGTAATGGAAAAACCGATTCTATAGCATTATTATTACCTCAGGTGTAAAAGTGAGAGCCACCTTAATCTCACCACAATATTCATCTTCTTTCACAAGCTTATAAACACTCTCTGGAAGACTACCCTCTTCAAACACTGCATCCAAAGGAATTCTACACATAGAAATGAATCCATATTTAGCAGTTATTTTTAAATTGCAGTTACAAAGTAGGTTTATCGGCCAATATCAGAGTTCTCGGATCGGTGTAAAACTATTGAAAAATACACATATTTAGTATGCGAAAACTAAAAATTTCCCCCTTTTAACCTCAGTTTAGTGTAAATTTTCACACAAAGTGCACCACCAAGGATTAAAAAAACGGTCAACTACAAAACAATATTAAGATACTGATATTGATACCGTTATTCACTGATTTTATATTAAATAACAAATTGTGGTTAGTTCACTCTGCAACAATTGCAATCAGTGTCACAACACTAGTATTGACCGAAATCGCGAAAGCCTTTATGCGAAAACAACCGTTTTTTAAAACCTTGTGCATCATTATTAAACAATTTTATGTCGAGAAATAATGCATCAGTATTAAACTCAAAAGAAGATCCATGAAAGCAAAATCTGCAAGTTAAGGAAAAATTTAACTCACATTGCTTCTCCAAGATAATCATCATTACTAAACTTATCCTTTTCCATTACCCTAAGATTGAGCTCAGAAGCAGAATCAGAAACAGTGAATAAAAAAGTCTCATTCCATTGAGGATTAGATCCAGCACCTAATATTTTCACAATACAATAACATTAGGGTTTCTCACAATTATAAATCAGCAAAATAATACTACAAGCATTTTTCAGAATTTCACCTTGTTGCACATTACTCTTATGTTCTTGTGCTCTATAAGTAAGGATCACATAAGGATCTATGCTAGCTGCAATTTGAGAACAAAAACTGAAAGTCAAACTCTTGGATCCATTGTTTTTATACAGAAATTTCAATGGTATAACTTACAGAGAAAATCATTGTCTTCAAGGCCTTTGGCACTGATCAAAACAACTTCAAGTGTTCCACGAGGCATCTTTCTTTGCTTTTGGAAGTGAAGTTTTTACAACTTCTAAATGATAAAGGAGGTTTTATGGTTGTTAAAAGATGAAATAAAGGGTGAATTTATTGTAGCAGAAAATGGCTGAATCAGTTGGAATTTCGCTGGATGCAACTTTTTCCTTTTTTATACGTTAACTTAACACCCTTTACACTGCTTTTGTTTTTTGTTGAAACACAACACTTATAATAGCTTATGTTATTTTTCTTTCCTTTTTTTCATTTTTTTTGAGATATTACTTCCAATTCAATCATGCGACCAATCAGGACAGAATTCAGTAAATGTGAGTATAAGACAATATTTAGAAAAACTTTATTCTCTTCTTAGAGCTTCAACGCGCTTTTGGTCTTCTATTCTGATTTTTTTATTAGTTTTAAATCTTCTTTAATAAAATATTGATTTTTTTTTTCAAAAAAAAAATCATCTTTTCACACGTAACTTTCAAAATAACAATCTTTCTCAATTATATATCAAATTATTTATATTTTAATATATAAAAAAATTGCAGCAAAGAGCTATTGTCAAACCAATTGGCAATAACTCTCAAAATTGTATTTAGATGCAAGTCAAAATGGGGACAATATCACCACTAATGCGCTAGTCCAATTTGTTATAAGTAATTTATGTAAAAAGTTCTTGGTTTTAGAAGGTGTTATGACTCGGAAGCAGAAGTTTTTGAGACTGTATAAATTGTGCCTAAGCTTTTGGATTTAGTAGTTGTTGTTTACATGACAGTTTAGTTTTATTGTTAGCTTTAACTTTGCCTATGTGACATTTGATTTTGTTGTGTATTTAAACAATTATGTAGCTAGTTTTTCGTAATAGGAACTTACAAGTGTTCTCCACAATATAACTTCTCTCTCTAAAAGTTTGTTATAACTGTTTTTCTCTCTCTTTCTTCTCTTTCATTTATTCTTACATCTTCATCTTCAACTCCTTGTTCCAACAATTGGTATATAGAGTTTTGGTTCGATTCACATGAAAACGGTGTGCGTGAGGTGTGTGTAATTGATTTTATTTTTCTTGAATTTGTGTTGATTTCACGATCAGAATAGTAACAAAATTGCATTTCTTGATTTGGCGGGATCGGGAAACATAAGTGTTTGGTGAGATATGAGATATGTTTAAGTTTTAGTGCATAATAACGAAGATGAACAATGAAAACAATTTGAATACAAAACTTTCAATGTTTGATGGATGATTCAAGTGCGTGTATTGTTCAGTGCAAGACGTTATTGATATCGTCACCAGAATTACGAGGTCTCTAGAGAATCCTCTGAAGTTGAAAAATTTACGACACAACCATATATTAGAAAAAACATGTAGATAACAAGTTGGATTACTACCACGCCCATTGGGTCGTGGAGTGTAAGCTCTTTGGACTAACCCTAGCGAGGGACACAATGGTGTAGTTTAGAACCCTTTCAAACAGGAGTATAAATTCGTTAAAGTACTTGTGCAACACATTCACTGTCTAATTTACCGCCAATAAGAGGCAACCCACAACCAAGACCACACACATCGAAGTCACTTAGAAAAAGAAAAAACATGTGTGAGTATATTGATTGTTTCACAAAAGTGGTAAATGAGATAGGGGAGCGAATGACAAGATAAAATGATGGATGTTCAATAAGAGGTTGAGGATGGATTTCATGTACCAGGAAATCATTGCGGTTCAAGGGAGATTGTAATTTAAGTGATTTGTTGAATAAAGCACAACCATATATTAGTTGCATATAAGAACTTCATGATGAAGAGGAAGAGAGAGGTTGCATAGTAGGGAACTCTAGATACAATTGGGTGCATGAAAAAGACAACAACTATTTTAGAGAATACGAGGTCCACATACCCCGATCCAAGTTCCCCGTCCATACTCCTCTAAACATTTCAAGGGAAAAACCTAGAAAGAGTGGGCTAACACCGAGTTTAAAACAAGCATCAAGAATTCTTACCTGGTTAAAAAAATTTCGAGGACAAATAAGTAAAATTAAGAAAATGGATGCATCCCTTATTCACCCTGGAATGGTTAAGCCCAAAAGCGAAAACAAGGAAACAAGTATCGGAGACTCCTTCGATATAGGCATGTTTTTTAGGGCGATTCTACTCTTCCGTAGACATAAAATCTAGCTATATCTATTAGGTGAGTAAAGGAATTACCAATGTAAGACACATATCTCAATCTTACATCAACCTTTGTCTTAGATAGATAAAGCCTTTGCATAGATTCCTTCCTACATTTTTAGTGGAGAGAAGAGAATATCTAGTTAGTAGTCCCACAAAAGCCAAAATCAACCCTATAGATTAGAAATTGTAACCTATAACATTATATGCATATCCTAACCAAGGAATATGCGCAACAAAATCACCTTTGTTTTCACTTTACCACTAGAATGTGATTTTTTTCCATCCAAACTCGGGAACCTTCCCTTTAGTGAAATGTTTTATCCCTGGTCAAAGAGAAAGAGATAGGGAAGACCAAGTACGAGATAAAGATCACTCGGATCGGGTAAGAGCTCAACAAGAGTGATACAGGAAACCATACAATCAAAGGCTAGAAAGAAGAAAAAAAAGCTATCAATTACAAGTTAAGTCTGGGTAGTTGTAGTTAACTGGGGGAGGGAGCGGCTCATCCGTCATGATTGGATCCCTCTACTTCACATTTTTTGCTTTTATTTTTCTTGCGTTGACACTTCCATTCCAAATCGAGAGACTTGGTATCTTCCTTAGCCTTCTCCTATCCCTATTGGGTATATCCGAGGACTTGAGCTAAGTAATTGTTTACTGTATGTCCCATACTTGACCTATTTCTCCAATCGGTGAAGTGCCCCGTTACATTTCTTTATCTTTTTAGAGGTAAGAGGAATCAATATGAAATGCATGAACTAATGACTTTTTCTAATACTCTTCTATATAAAATCTATTACATGATTCAATCCTTCACACTTATGTGTGGTTAGAAATTTTTTTGGTCATCATTGGTTGATTGGATGAAACTTCCAATTATTGAGAGATAGATAAGGTCTGATTCTAAGTAAGAGTTTCAACTCGTGCTTACATCGAAGCCCTTGCTCTTGACAAAAAGTGGTGAACTACAAGTAAATATAGACTTCCCATAAAACTTCTTGAAGAAGAGATTCACTTTAGCTGGGTCTTGTAGACGAGAAGACATACCAACATGCAGAAAAGGTGGAGAGATTGGCTTACTAGGCCGAAGCGACAAACCTTAAAGAGTTTGTTTTGATTTGATTTCCGATCTCTATAGATTACTTAATCATCATAATACAAAAGAATATATCCTATATAATAAGTATCTGTAACAATATAATCTTTCATTCAAGTTACCTTTTGGGGTTAGTCGACAAAAATACGGTCGAAAGGATGGGAGACCTATGTTTTGACACCCTCTGTGAGGAGATTAAAAATTAAACAGAGGGGTTGATCCAAATATGTTTTGACACCCTCAGTATGTATTTATTTTGATCATGGGGTTTATATGCAATTTATGTTTGAATCATTATTGTTGCTATGTTTGTTTTACCATTTATTTAATGGACTAAATCAATATTGACAAATACGGTTCTAATCTCGATCCAAGATAACAACTATTAAATTCTAACTGCTAGACACAGAGTTAGGTTTAATATTCACTAAGTATTGAATCGTAATACTATCGTATTGTTTAATAGGCTAAGAAATCGCCGATTAAACCATAAGGTAGAATTCTCATCAAACGTTTAGACATAAACTTTGTGAGCAATATGTGATGATAATGAAACGTGCATAAGTTATGTATAACTGATCTGAGTTTTGCATATCGAATCGGAGAATGAAAACCAACTCCCAAAAAGTCTATTCTAATGAATCTTATCTTTCATTATTTACGCAATTTACTTTTCGGAATTCAAATCAAACAAACTTGAAACTTACGTTTAAAAATAGAGAAATTGTTGAACGATTTTAATATCACTTCAATCCCTATTGATAGGATAAAAACAATACTTTTATTTGATTGTACACAACATCACACTACTTCTATATCCATACATTTTGCTACGCATAACATTTTATATCAAAATAATATGATTTTGGTAGTTTCAATGAGTGAGAATAAAAGTTTTATTTTATCATTTCATATATCCCTTAGGCTCTTAGGTAGAAAGATTATAATAACAAAAGATAGTAAACAATCACCAAATGCTAAATAGAAAAAGGGGAAAAAATGCATTTCCTTGAGCCTTGCTATTTTGTCTCATCTTCTTACTTTGTATTGGATCCACTTCCGTTGTTAGTTGGGTCGCATCACAATCATTCCTTCTCAAACACAATAATAACTATGTCAATTTCAAATGTAAATTAGTATCATTTGATAAAAAATTATTATTAATCATAAATAATTGAATAGTTAAATGATATGTATTCAATAAAAAAATAAAATAGGTTAATAACAATTTCATATCATTAACAAGAAAACGATCAATACAATGAGAAATTATAGTCTATTATCAAATTTAAGAATTGATTGCCTAATAAGAGAAAGAATAATTATATTCGCTTGATATTTAATAAACTTAACTTTAAAGTTTGGATAAATTCTTAATAAATTAGAAATAGAATTTATAATGAGACTAAAAATAGAATCTTTAACAATTCTTTTAAAAAAGAAAAATATAAATTTACCTGAGGAGTAAAAGTGAAAGCCACATGAATCTCTCCACAATATTCTTTATTGTCATTTACTACACTGTAAACCGCTGTTGGGATGAAGCCTTCATAAAACACTGAATGGAAAGGAATTCTGCATATGAGAAATGAGTATTAGTAGTCATTTAATTCATCAATGTTGGAGTAAAGAAATTAATAAGGATTATTATTTTTATTTATTATGTCTCATTATTAATGATCATATTTGTAAAATAACTATAAAAAGTGTTATTTTTAATTTCATTATGATTATAATTTTTGTAATTATTAACCAATTTATTATATATCTTAAAATATTTTGTATGCGATACTACTAAAAAAAATAATAGATATTATATTAATTTTTTTTATAAATAAACTTATAATTTTAATATCCATGTGCATATTATTTCTACTAGATCATTTAGAATAAAAATATTTTTATAAAAAATAACTTTTATGACTTTTTTTTAAAAGTTAATTATTTTAAGTATTTTTATAACTTTACCATCTATAAAAAGTCACAATAAACAGAGAAAATATTTAAAATATTTTTTATGAGAAATCATTTTCAAACTTTTCATTTGATTTCTTTTTTTATTTTAAAAATTCTCTTTTAATGTTTTTAACAAAAATATATAGTATTATAAAAGTTATTTTTAAAAAGTTGCAACAAATAAATCTTATACAATTCAATTAATACCATTAAATCACCTTACAGTTATTATTTTTTACTTTATATTTACAATAATTTACATGCACTAATTTATATCATTCAATTAAAATCATTAAATCACCTTAAAGTTATTATTTTTACTTTATATTTACAATAATATACATACACTAATGATTAATAAAGTTACTTTAAATGAAAAATAAACTCACATTGCCCTCCCAAGAAAATCATCCTGAGTAAAACCATCTTCATCCATTAATTTCATATCAATTTCACAAACATCATCAGAAACTGTAAAAAGAAATACCTCATTCCACTTTGGGTTAGATCCTGCACCTGTTATTTACCAAACACAATTAACAAGAGTATTATATAATTTATATTGCATTAATTACCAGATTAATAAAAAAGATAAAGTTACAAAAAATAAATAAAATAAAAAAGGAGAAAAAAACACCTTGTGCCACACTGCTTTTGTGCTCCTGTGACCGATATGTGAGAATGACATAAGGATCTACATTAGCTGTTTTGTATATCAAGAAATAAAAATCAATCCAATGGAAAATAAATTTGACTAATTGTATATGTTAAGACTTAAAAAATAATAGTAGATAGAGTAATTAAAATTTGACACATATATATTACTTACTGAGAAAATCATTGTTGCTTAGCCCTTTGGCAGCTATCAAATTAACATGAAGTGTTCCACGAGGCATCTTTGAAAACTAGGTTAATTTCAACAATTACAAATAAATCTCTTACAATATAGTTTTGTTAAATTCTCTTCAAACTATTCTCTATTTATATACAAGTTGAATATCAACTTTTTGGTAAAAAAAGTAAATAAAAGTTGAATATCAAATTCATTTAATATGTGCCTATCTCAATGATATTATTTTTCCTTTTTTAAATTACAGTACCATATATGGTCTATCTTCAATCAAATATTTTCAAAAGTAGCTTATTGTCTTAAATGAATTTATTCTTTAGTTAACTAGTACTTAATGATTTCAAAATCGTAAAAGTTAAAGTTATATTAAATGGATATTTTATGTAAAAAAAATGACTTAAAAAAAAAATTTTAAGAAATAGTAAGAAAATTAAAAGATTAACAAAATTGAGTTGAGTTTTGTTGTATATGTACTTTTATGTTCAAAAATTACAAGCTTAAGTTTAGTCTTTCAAATAATATTTTCTTAGTTTCTTTTTTATTTTATGGAAACTATTTTGAGGAGTAAATTAAGGTTTTCTGAATTTTGGAATTTTTTTGGCAATAACCATGTTTTTAAAAAAAACGTAGATAATCATGTTTAAAAAATATTTACACAAATAACTGTGTTTCAAAAAACATTTGCACTTAGACGTCATCTGTGATGGCTCCTGCACTAGGCAGATACACTTAGGCGTCATTTCAGTTGACGCCTCCATTAAGTCCACATACTTGGTTAATCATAACCCGAATCATTCCTTCTCTCTCGGTCCGTCACCAAACCCCTTAAAAAACACTTTCATAATTAAAGTTCCAAACCCCGATCTAACGTCGAGTTTCTTTTCAAAATGTTTTCATAAATAAATATTCCACTTCTCTCTCTTCCCAAACGTATGGTAGTCAGTCCTGTTTCGACCCTCGACTGTACATTTGGTTTCTTTAATTGAATCTAATTAACGTGAACCTTGTTTCACCTCGCTTTTTCTTAATAAATCTTTTAGGTAGAAAAAGATGATTAGGATGTTTATGTCCACTCATTCGAGTACTTGGGACATTAGTCGTTGAACTCTTATGGTCTGCTGCTCGTCTCCCACATAAAAAATAACTCAACTCACTCAACTCTTTTTCGCTCATACGCGATCATCAAAACTCTTTTCTTACAAAGAGTGTGCGATAGCCATTTCAAATACGAACAAAGACTTAGCTTTTCAAACAAACTAAACAAGTCAAAGTTCGAATATTTGAAATGTCTAAATGCATGATTTTTCTTATAAAATCAACACAACCAACTTAAAACCTTTTCAAGAGGAACTGCGGAGTTTTGACTTTCCCGTTGCACGAGGGAATACGTAGGCACAAGGTTTTGAAACCGCGGCAAACTCAAAATAATAATAAACAAACCCCGCTTCTTTTATTTCTCGATCATAATTTAGAATTTAGCGAATACACACACACACTTAGAACTAGACGGGTCCCATCGAGTATGATGGATGGGAGGGGTGCTAATACCTTCCTCTTGCATAACAGACTCCCGAATTCATGTCTTTTGGTCTTGTAGACCGCCTTATCCGTCATTCGTGGGTTTTATCTATATTTTCCCGTTCTTTTTAGAACAAATAAAATTAGGTGGCGACTTCATTGTTTTAAAATAACCGATGAAAAAACTAGTCATCACAAGTAATTACTACAGGCTCTAGAAATTAGGCATGACAAATAAACCCGCACCAAGAGCCCGCCCCAAATTGGAAAACCCGGTTTAACGGGGCGGAAATTTTATTTACGAGTGCGGGGGCGGGTGATGGTAATACCCGCCCCGCACCCAGACCCGCCAACTAAATTTAATTTATTTTATTTATTTTTAATAGTTTTATTACTCACTTACACTTTTTAATACTTTTTAATGTTATAATATCATGTTTATTAGAATTATTATTTATTTTTTTGAAAATAAAATTTAAATAAAACTATCAAACTTGAAAATACTTTTAAAATAATTAATTGTTTAGTTTAATTATTTATTTTTAACTTTATTGAAAAAATAAAAAAATTTAAAAATAATAAAAAATTTATTCGGGCGGGTGCGGGGAAACCCGTTTCTTGTTGGGGGTGGGGGCGAGTGAACAAATTTTAGCCCCGAACGGGTTTAGGGGCGGGTGCGGGTCTGGGTGGCGAGTGTGGGTCTGGGTGTGGGTGTGCTTAAATCCGCCCCCGATCCACCCCGTTGCCATCCCTACTAGGAATTGAGATGACGACTAAAGTCACCAATACATCCTCATAGAGTCACTTTCACAAGAAATACCTCCACAAGATCATCTCTACAATCCCCGCAGAGCCCTCACTCTCCCTACAAAGACAAATCTTCTCCAACGAAGTATTACATTATCATCTCCTATAAACAGTGTTCAAACACTTCAAACTTCATCACGTTAGTCCCCGAGCAGTAATCCTATCAGCTTTATTAGCTTCATCTTCATCACGTTAGTCCCCGAGCAGTGATCCTATCAACTTCATCACGTTAGTCCCCGGTTAGTGATCCTATCAACTTCATCACGTTAGTCCCCGAGCAGTGATCCTATCAACTTCATCACGTTAGTCCCCGAGCAGTGGTCTTATCAACTTCATCACATTAGTCCTTGAGAAGTGATCCTATCAACTTCATCATGTTAGTCCCTGAGCAGTGATCCTATCAACCCCATCACATTAGTCCCCGAGCAGTGATCCTATCATCTTCATCACGTTAGTCCCCGAGCAGTGATCCTATCAGCTCCAATCAGCTTCAACTTCATCACGTTAGTCCCGGAGCGGTGATCCTCTATATTCATTACGTCAGTCCCCAGGCAGTGATCATATCAGACTTATCTAATTCTCAAGTCGTCATGTTACATTGGTCCCCAAGAAGTAACACATCAACCAATTACATCAGTCTCCAAGCAATAATAAGTTATTCCATATCACATCATCCTCTAGCAAGGCCTATACACAAGATATTCGTCCTCAGTTGAGCATCTCTCAATGACATCATTCCCCAAACAGCAACAATATTCAGACTCGAAACTTGGTCAGATAGTGCATCGGAGGAACTCACATCTCTTATTCCCCAGTCAGGGTTTTCAACAACTTCATCCCCAAGCGAAAATCAAAAAATATCCAGCAGAACGTTCCTATCTTCTTCAAGATGGATATGTTTTGAAATACCACAACATCTATATTCATACATTATTCATAAAAATCATGATGTGTGCATATATCATTCATAACATTGTCATACACTCGCATGCATAATAATCTGCATAGGACTAACCATATCCTGTCAAGATTTTATTTCCCCAGCAGGTAAAAGCTATTGTCCAAACGGGAGGTCAAAGATTAATACCCGAAGCAAGACGGGAGAACTATCTGAACGACCATACGAATTATTTCCAAGCAAAAGATCATGGATTAACACCCGAAACAAGATGGGAAAACTATCCGCATGTTGACAACTATTCATCTCAAAAATAGCCAAGACGAAGGTTCATTCTGACTCTCTCTTATTATCAACAGCCCCAGATGGCATCCTTAAGTCCATCTCCAACTACTCATCTTCATCTCTCTAGATGGCATTTTTAAGCCCATCTCCGATTTTTCTTTCATCCAAAAGACGAATACAGAGTCTAGCGTACGACTCACTCTCCAGCATCAGCTTCTCCATATGGCATCTATAAGCCCATTTCAGCGCATCGTCAACTGATGATCCCATCCCATATAACAGCGAGTGCAAATTTTCAGGTGTAATCGAGTGTTCAATCATCTTCTACCTTTAGGTCACGAAAGGCAAGCATACCAATCTAACCCTTCAGGTACAAGAAGATTGAACAGGGGCAACTGTCATACCCCAAAATTTGCCCTCCCACTTCTCAAGACAATTCACAAGGGTTGATCAGACAAACCCTCTCCTAAGCAATCAATCCAAACTAGGGTTTTGCTCCTCTCAGGAGAAAATATATTCCCAATGCTTCAAGTGGTCATCATACCTCATTACATGTTTCAAGGGATCACTATGTCAAGTTTCAAGCCTTATAAGTCAAATTTGCTCATCCAGTTGCTCAGATGGTTGAAAATCAGCTGTATTGGACAAAACGTCAACTGTGATCAACATACAGTCAAACTTCATAATTTTTGGTCAACATCAATATTTTGAAGTAATATTCATCATTTGATCAAGGGTTGATCATGATTCCTCCAGAAAAGTCAAGATTTGATCAAAAGTCAAAGTTTCTAAATTAGGGTTTTTCAGACAAAAGTCAACAGAACTTTGACCAGGCATAACTTTCACATAATTTATCATAAAGTTTTCCACCAAATCTCATTTTGAAGGAAATTCAATTCTCTACAACTTCATGTCTCACAAGCTTTGGCCAAAAATGTTTCATTTGGAAGTTATGGATCAAAACATTACAGGTCCTTTTAAAAGTCAACAAAAAGTCATCCTTTTGCAAAGAAGTGTTCATGAGCATGGAAACTTCAATGAATCTGAAACCAAAAGGGGTGTTTAGAGGACATCTTGAGCTTTCTAAAAAATCCAAGAACACCGAAAAATGTTGAAAATTGAGCAAGATACAAATTGTACAAGTCGAGCATTTTTGAGGAGGTGCATGAAGAGAAATAGTTGAGAAAATCAAAAAAATTTTAACTAGGCCTAACTTTTCTTGGTTCAAACTTGTTTCTTATCTGAATTAGAACCTACAAGCCCAAGCCCACGCCTTTTACCTTTTATTTTTATTTATTTTGGATTTTTATTCATTTAAAACCAATTTAATTAAAATAAAAGATATAAAATCAAAACATTAAGTGCAAGGTTGATTTTCTCTCATTCTTGAGGTCCAAGTAAGCCATACAAGCTGTCAATTTCGAAATTATTGAGGTTGGCAAGAGATTTGATTGAAATTGGCTCAAAAAAGGTAAAATAAAGATGGATTCCAATCAAATATTTTCACATAGATAAGGATATATTTTGTCATTAATTCTTAACCTAAACCCATCCTCTATATATTAAGAAGGTTTCTAAACCCTAGAAAATGAATTTTTGAAGGCATAAGAACCCTAGAAAAGCTTGCAAAAACCGTGGCATTCAAGGAACTAGAAGCCAAGGTTTCAGCTCGATTCAGGTCATTCCAATCAATTCCTTGGTGCTTTCTGAAGCTAACCAGGCCATCACCATCGATCAAAACATCCTAAAACTCAAAAACAAGAACACGGTTTGCACTTATATTTCTTAGTTTCGGTTTTGATAATATATGCATATTTAACATGTTTCGATTGTTTGTTCATACTTAGAATGATGTTTGCAAGCTATCTGGGTGGTCCGATTTGAGTTTAGATGCAGGGATCGAGCTACACCATTGTTAGGGTTTCAAACCTCCAAATTGGGGTTATTCAAAATATACAAAATTGGACCAAACCAAGGACATATTCGTGATCAGGGGCTTGATTGCAATCGATTCCCGCCTTCACCATGAATTTATATTGCTTGTACTAATTTTTTCCAAATTTGCAGGTGTTATAGTGACGGACGAAGCCGTCACTATAAGCTTTAGCCACGAAACGTCCGTCAGTATAGGTCTGAGAAATTTGAATCGGGGAAGAAGACCCCCAGGGCGCATTTTTTTAATTTATATTTTTTAATTAATAATTTCGCTTATAATCTATTAGTTCCATGTTACTAACACAAATTGCAGGATGGCCTAGTGTTAAGGCAGCGCATGTATGAAGGCAAGGGCAAAGGTTTGATCCCTGGCTCTGTCCATTATTTTTACTCCTTTGCCAAACTAACCTATTTTCTTATTTTTCTTCATATTTTCTTATTCTATTTAATTTCTTTTCAAAACATTTTTTAACACCATAAAAAAATCACAAAAAAAAATCTTTTCATAATTAGGTTAGAAAAACTCTAATTTAATTTTTTCATCAAAAAAATATTATTTTTCACTCATGTTTTATTTAATCGTTAATTAATCGGAAATTAACTTTTAAATCACTTTTTCCATATCAAATTAATCCAAAAAATTTCCAAAAAATGTTTTTCTAATTTAATTAGGTTTACTAACCCTAAAAAAATTTCCTAACTCAAAACTTTCTTTTTACTAACCTTATTTTCTATTATTTACAATTTGATCCTTCTCGCAAAATTATTTTTAATATTGTAACTGTACACAGGTTGTAATAGTTAGGACTTTAATTTCTCGCATTTTTTCCAACATTATGTAACTGCTCATGGGATGTAATAGCTTAATTAGGATTTACTTTCTGCACTCCTATATTATGTATCTGCCCCAAAGCCATGTAATAGTCTAGGGTTTACTTTTTCGCACTTTACATTTCCGCAATTTACTTTCTGTACATATATTAACTGCTAGTAACTAGGCGTGTATGGCAAGATTAAATCAAGCAATATAGATCACTTCTAACACAAGATAAAATATCTGAATACAACACATTTTTCACACATGCACCCCCTTTAGGGTATCCTCTCTTATTGCCTTTCGAATACATGGTCATGTCCCTCGAACATGGGGATATCTTAGCTAAGACGCTTACAAACATATCATCATAGTCCCTTCGATACAAAGATCATAGTCCCTCGATGACCCTCGATGTTGCCTACGAATACATGATCTCGTCCCTCGATTGTTGCCTACAAAAAGTGATGATCGTCCCTACGAATATGCTAAGGTATCCCTACATGTTGCCTTCTATGACCATCTAATGTCCCTTAGAATGTCCCTTTACATCTAACGGATAGAGTTACGTACCAACTAATGGTATGGATAGTGCTACCCTAAAGGAAAGCAAAATAACATGGAAACGACCATTCTGAGTAGGTAATAAGACTCTTTTGCTTGCTCAAATATCAAAATACTTTTTACACCTCACACTTTTCAAAAACTTTTCAAAACACTTTGTATATATTCCAGCATGAATCATTACAAAGTCTTTTCCAAAACATTTCCAAACACTTCGTATACATTCCAGCGAGAATCATTATGAAGTCAAAGTGAAATGCCTTTTCAAAAATATCTTTTCAAACACACACACAAAAAGAAATTTATAAAGTGAGCTAAGCAATTAAGAGCCCGTAGATAACTATGGATGGAAAGGGTGCTAACACCTTCCCTTTTCATAACTGCCTCCCGTACTCAGAATCTAACGAAGGTCTTTTCCTGTTCTTTTCGCCTTCCCTTAATTTTGGATAAAAGAAAAGTTGGTGGCGACTCTTGTTATCTGCAACATTTGCGATAAAACGCAAAACAAACAAGTCAATCCTCCCACCGTATTACAAAATGACACGAGTATATTAGACCCTCCTTGTACAGATTGACAAACCCAACAATTCTTTGTAACTTGCAGAAGAACCACTGAAAGCCATTTCAAACCCCTAACCATAGAACCAATGCATGTGCGTGCGATATAAAAAAGAAGATGGTAAATTTTGGGGTGCGACAGCTGACCCTATGCAATCATCTTAAACCTGATAAGTGATAAAGAGTGAGAGCTTTCGAACATTAAAGGTGGAAGAGGATTGAATACTAAAATAACCCCAAAAGTTTGCCCTACGCGGGATACCAATGCCAAATAAAATATCTTGACTACAGAGTCAAGGAAGAAATGTCTGAGGAGAATAAACTTGTTAAGCATCATCAGAATGTCTTAACAACAACAATAGCAATTGAGAAATATCAGGAGATCTCAACAACACTGGGGATAACCGAGTAACCAAAATGAGAAATAAACATCAAGTTTTAATGAAAATGCTATGTGAAGCGAACCGCACTTCTTAAGCGAAAAGAAATAAGATAAATTAAGTCATCTCAATGATGCCTTAACGAAAATGCTTAGAGAAGCGAACCACACTTCTTAAGCGAAAAGAAATAAGAGATTAAGACATCACATGATGTCTTAACAAAAATGCTTAGAGAAGAAAAACCGTACTTCTTAAGCGAAAAGAAATAAGAGATTAAGCCATCACAGGATGTCTTAACGAAAAATGCTTAGAGAAGAAAAACAGTACTTCTTAAGCGAAAAGAAATAAGATAAATTAAGTCATCTCAGCGATGCCTTAACGAAAATGCTTAGAGAAGCGAACCGCACTTCTTAAGCAAAAAGAAATAATAGATTAACCCATCACAAGATGACTTAACGAAAATGCTTAGAGAAGAAAAACCGTACTTCTTAAGCGAAAAGAAATAAGATAAATTAAGTCATCTCAGCAATGCCTTAACGAAAATGCTTTGAGAAGAAAACTGTACTTCTTAAGCGAAAAGAAAGAAAATTAAATTAAGCCATCTCAGCGATGCCTTAACGAAAATGCTTAGAGAAGAGAACCGCACTTCTTAAGCGAAAAGAAGAAAAATATAAAGCCATCTCAGCGATGCCTTAACGAAAATGCTTAGAGAAGAGAACCACATTTCTTAAGCGAAAAGAAAAAAAAAGATTAAGCCATCTCAGTGATGCCTTAACGAAAATGCTTAGAGAATAGAACCGCACTTCTTAAGCGAAAAGAAATAAGTTAAATTAAAAGATTCGATCGAAGATATGATTGAGAAATTGTCAGAAAAATCCCAAAGAGTTAAGGAATACCCGCAAACCTTAACGAAAATAAAATTGAGAAATTGTCAGAAAAATCCCAAAGAGTTAAGGAATAACCGCAGACCTTAACGAATATATAATTGAGAAATTGTCAAAAAAATCCCAAAGAGTTAAGGAATACTCGCAGACCTTAACGAAGATATAATTGAGAAATTGTCAGAAAAATACCAAAGAGTTAAGGAATACCCGCAGACCTTAACGAAGATATAATTGAGAAATTGTCAGAAAAATCCCAAAGAGTTAAGGAATACCCGTAGACCTTAACGAAGATATAATTGAGAAATTGTTAGAAAAATCCCAAAGACTTAAGGAATACCCGCTGACCTTAACGAAGATATAATTGAGAAATTATCAGAAAAATCCCAAAGAGTTAAGGAATACCCGAAGACTTTTTAGAAAGCTTAAGATGTCCTCTAAGAGCTCTCTTTGGTTTCATCTTTATTGAATATTCCATGTTCATGTGCACCTCTTTGAGAAAAGATCACTTTTTGTTGACTTTTGAAAGGACCTATAATGTCTTGGCCCATATTTCTCAAATGAAGAACTTTTTGGGAAAATCTTGTTTGAGACAAAGTTGTAGAGAATTGAATTCCCGTTAAAATGAGTTTTGGTTGAGAAATTTATGATGAAGTATGTGAAATTTATGCTTGGTCAAAGTTCTGTTGACTTTCCCTTAAGAAACCCTAATTTAGCAACTTTTGACTTTTGATCAATTCTTGAGTTTTCTTGATGAATCATGATCAACCCTTGATCAAATGATGAATGTGACCTCAAAATATTGATGTTGACCAAAAATGATGGAGTTTGACTGCATGTTGACCACGATTGACTTTTTATCCAATACAATTGATTTTCAACCATCTGAGTAATTGACTGGGCAAACTTGGGCTATGAGGCTTGAAACTTGACATGGAGATACTTTGAAGCATATGAGTAAGCATGACATTCACTCGAGCCAATAAAAATCACTTTCACCTTGAGGAAACAAAACCCTAGTTATGGGTTGATTAATTATGAGAGGGTGTATCTGATCAACCCTTGAGTAGTTCTTGAGCATGGATATGTATCTTGATCTCAAAATGGAAGGGAAAATTTTGGGGTACAACATAAACATACCTGAATTTGTTTTTGCTGGATAGTAATTAGATGAATGCCGATTTAGAACCATCAGCCTGTAATTTATCAAAAAGTTGCATGCTTTTGAGAGAATATAATTGAAGATGGAATTCCTCGCAAATTTGAAAGTTTTCGAGTATTTTACCAGTATAATTTGTCCATTATCATCAGAACACATGGTTTTATCCATGTTCACTTTATAATCCACCTTAAAATCGATAATAGAGAGCTTTCCATCACCAGTTCCAAATCTGGAAACTATCTTTACACATCCAATCACAAATATATCAATTATACATGACAGACAAAATCAATAAATTCAGTACATATTGCAAAGTGAATTTAATTTTCTAGAATTTGTAGTCGTAGCACTCTCACCTTATTTCAAATGTTTGGGTCTGAAGCAGTGATAGGATCCCACAAATTTTGTCGTCTTTCTTTAAAATTGAAGTCCAATAGAAAGATTTTGAATGTTCCACTTTTTGAATCGGTTTTTTATTTCCCTGTAAGAATATATCATATCTATCAAATTCATTTGCAATAAAACTTACAATGTGAATACGAATTTTTGGTGATAAATTAATAACGGAGTAAAAGACCTGCATCAAAGACAACAAATGCAATAAACACCAAAAAAAATTACCCCTTTTCATTATCCCCTTTTCAAACTCATCAAACTCAATTTCTAATATAAAAACTCTAACCACAAATTATCCTCTTTTCATTATCAACGCCAACAAAATGAAAACCTTTCTCAATTATTCTATATCTCACATAATCATACCTTTTTATTTCTGACGATGAAGGAAGTTAAAAGCCCATAGATTAATCTTGAAGAACTTGGAGAAAAAAAAACAGTGAAGATAAAAGCCAAATTGATATTCTGAAATAGAGAAAAGAAAGAAGAAAGAATAAAAACAAGAAGAAGTGGAAAAGACAGATCGTCGATGATGGTTTCACAGAGCTTTAAATCCTAAAACCAAAATAATTAAATTGAATTAAACTGATGATGAAGAAGAAGATAGAGGCATCATAAGAAGAAGAGAGATGAAAGTATCAGTGGAAGTTGGAAGAAAAAAGAGTGAATGTGAAAGTGGAATAGGAAAATGAAATAGTCGTAGAATAATGGGTGTTGTATGATTTATGTCTTGGAAGAGAAATTTTTCCAGTAACCGTCGAATTGAAGAAGGAACATGGATTGTGGATTGTAGAAAACAAATTATAAGTGGAATGAAGTGGAAAGAATAAAATGAACAAAAATTAAGAAAAAGTGAAGTGTGTTATGAGGCAGCCAGGTGACATTATGGGAGGAGAAAGAGTGACTTTTCTTATATTATAGATACTATTATTAGGAATGTGAGATTGTAATTCACATATTCCCTTGTTTGTTTCAAATTTTGATAAATTATGCCTGAATATACTTTTTATTCCCAGCAATGTGTTTTGTTCATAAATTTTTATATTTTTATTCTCGTGTCAAAGAATGAGAATCTTACATTCTCATAGAAATATAAAATAACCAAACATAACTTTCGATTCTCATATTATTTTAAGATATTTATTTTTTAATTTTTAAAATTTAATTATAATAAAATCTAAAAATATTTATGAGAATGTTATTTATTTGTCAAACACATTAATAGAAATAAAATTTCTGACAATAAAATTACTATGAATAAAATTTCTGAGATTATAATTATAATCCATCAAACAAACACGTCTGAATAGTATTTAAATAAAAAATATTTTTAATGAAAATTAATATAACAAAATTCAAATGAAACAACTAACTTTTTGGTTTGAGGGAAAATGAAACAACTAAGAGATTACAAAAAAAAGGATTAATCCCACTAGAGAGAGAAAAGTCAACTACCATGGCTACGAAACCTTCTCTCTCCACCACCACCACCACAACCGTGCCTGAAACTCCGTCGTTTGAAACACATCCGGAAATGGACCCAAAACACGTTTCAGAGACTCTAAAGTTTGCTAAGAATATGAACTTTGGCGCTCCCGTTCCTGAAAACTGCAACACCGACGGTTTTTTCGACTCTTTCCTTCGTAATTTCATCAAAGTCGATCTAATCCAACCTGGTCGAATCTCTTGTACTGTTACCGCCAAACCACCTCTCTGTGTAACCTCATTTCATCTCTTTCTTTCAAAAAAATTTACTTTATTCTAGGTTGTGATTGTGGTTTTTCCACGAATAGGAGATTTGAGTTTTCTCACTTTCTTTGCTGGAATTGCAGAATAGATATGGAACACTTCATGGAGGGAGTGTTGGATCCTTCGTTGTGGTTTTGGCAACTGCGTGTGCTAAAACTGTAGTTGCTGAGGACAAAGAACTTTTTCTAGGGGAGATTAGCGTTTCTTACCTCTCTGGCACTCCAGCAAATGTGAGTTCTTGTTTTCATAAATGCTTATTTCCTATGATGTCCATGGCAATACTTGCTTGTGTTAGTTACTATGAAACTTCTAGTTCTAGATGTAGTTACTATATTAGAAAATTTTCTTTCTTCGGTGAAAAATGAAAATGTCACAAAAAGAAAGCATACAATTTTGTGTATATAGTTAGTATCAAGAATGTATCATATCCAGAACACAATTTTGTCTATATTTGGAAAGAAGTATCAAAGATGTATGTGAGAAGTACTGGTATATGTCAGGAAGTATCGGATGCAAATCAGTATCATATAAGTATTGCACGGATACTTTGAGTTTGACCCTTTTGAAGTATATGTGCTTCATATATGTTAGAATGGTTCATTATGTTGTCTGAAGAATTGTGATGATTTATTTCAAAACAACAGAGCTAAGCTACTTAATTTGCTTAGCACTCCTTAGAACTCCCCTTGATAGCTCTTAGAAATAATGCTAAAGTGACATCCCTATTGTCAACTGGGAAGTCCAACTCTAATATGATATTTTTATGTCCATGTGCCTTCATCATGCTTGAACACTGAATAAATGGAATTTGCACTATATTCTTGTGCAGGAAGAAGTGGTGGCTAATGCCTCTGTGGTGAAGAGAGGAAGAAATTTGACTGTAGTTGCACTTGAATTCAAATTGAAGAAAACTGGAAATTTGCTCTATCTTACTCATGCTACCTTCTTTAACATGCCGCTTTCCAGCTTATGATCACTTACATTTCTGGTGATTCTGCAGTCACAGTAAAAATAAATTTACTTGTTATGTGCTAGCAATCCCACGGTGGCATGCATCAAACTAAGCTGGTTTTTGTTTTTGATAGAATAGCTTGTTAAATATATTTGAATATTGTGAATATTGAATATTGTAAAAAAACTGCTCCTCTTCTATGTCGTAAAAAATCAGATTAATATGTGTAGAAGACATTATAAATTGTCTTTTATATTGTTGTTGGTTCAATTAATTTGAATATATAAAATATGTGACTTCTCTTGTCGGTGGTTAATACGATAATTAGGCTTAATTTGATCCAGTGAGATGGTCAGGATATAAAACCACCAAATAATAGTAGAGATTTCTCAGCAGATTAACTAAAAAGATACGTTAAAGATGTGTTTGAAAAGTATTAGTGAAAATATTGTAAGATGAAATAAAATATATACTACAAGAAAATTATAAGATGAAATAAAATATATACTACAAGAAAATTAGTGTTTTAGGACACATAAATTGCAAACAGTTATTTGATAACTGTTGTAATTGGCACATAGAGACAGTGGCTACGACGGTTGACACCCACCGTCCCTAAAATTCATGTACTGTAAAATAACAAGAAAAATAACAAGAAAATTTATCAAACTATATACTTAAACTCTTCACTTTCAAGCCTCATTGTTACCTAAAAAACCATAAATGAATGAATGCATGGATACAAAAAGTTAAAGGCAGAAAGAACCTCTTTGGGCTTGTTGGCATAAAAGAGTAGCTTCTTTAACATACTTAAATGGAGCTCCAATATCAAAGTGAACATAAAAAGAGCTTCATTTAATTCTAGTAACAAACATGTGAATTATTTAGTACTAAGGCTCTTAGTAATGGATATTGGTAGTGTGATAATTGGTTAATTTTCTTTCTTTGCATCCACTTTACTAATACTTTCTAAATTGAAGTTGACAAGTTAGTTATAGTGTCTTGATAATTTAGTTAGCTCAATCTAATATAACAAAGATTTTTGAAACCAGCCTTTTGCAACATTGATTATGACTTGTCTCCTTTCAATGTGTAACGGATTCTATATAGTAAATTATCAATTATGGGTTCTGTATTCAAGGAGGTAAAACTCTCAATGTCATTTGCTACTTTATGGAACACATTATTGAGAATGAATGAAATTAGTTCTTTGAATTAAGTGATTCTTAGTCTATTGCATACAGGTTTCTAATTCTTATAACAACTGCGGTCATGCTTTTATCTTTCTCACTGATTAGTTTGATATGATTTTCTTAGGAGGTGTTTCTCATATGGGAATTCAAACTACATTTTTGCAGCATGATAATTCAATGTTGCAACTTTCATAGTAGTTTCATAAATAGTCAACAAGAATAAGTTGAAACTAATGATTTCTATCAATTATTGATATGCTGCTTTGGTTTTTGTTGCAGGAAACTTTTCTCTTCCAGTTGCTTCGCTACTCTTTGTTTGTGAATCTCAAGTCAGAATTATCTACAAACACTCGTGTGTCTTTGAAGTACGATTTCATCCTTAACTTTGAGTTTGTCTTTACTATATCACTGTTTAATAATAGCATTAGACTAAAGAACTTTATCTTGAAAATGGTTTTGCATGTGAATAGGATTTTAAGTCTAAATCATACATTTATCTATGCAGATGCGAAGTATTTAACCATGTATGTTTGTTACATGAAACTATACTTTAATGACAAGTGAAATGAGATTGCTGATGGATAAGGGTTATGATGTCAGCTTGACAATTTTTGTTGTTGTATGTTTCAGTTGTTTTAGTTGTGGATTGTTTTGTTTTGTCTGAGTGTTAACTAGTAAAAGCTCTTGAAATAGAAGCTTATTGTAATTTTACAATTCTGAGAGTTACTTTACTGAGAGTTCAGGTACTCTAAGGTAAATAGAAGCTTATTGTAATTTTATCACATTTATCAACAATTCTGATATATTCAATAAATGTAACTTATTTATTGAAGATAAATATAGAGAAAATTTACCCCCTTTAAAAGACATAAGAGAGAGATGCATATGTAACTTGAACAAATGCGACATGATCGCATGAGAAGACTTGATCCAACTCCATACAAGGTGTGTTGCTCTAAATTATTCTATACTTCACTTATATTATAACCTGTGACTTAATATATTTTCTTTTTTTAATTGGAGAGTTATCCTTTATCAAACATCACCTTTGAGATTGGTTTTGTTAGAAAATACGTTTAATGTGAATAATATGATTTGTGATAAGTTAATTGCATATATCTCTCTTAATACTTTGTAGTGATGCAGTGGCAGTAACTATTGTAATTTATATATTCACTAATATATTTTCAATTAATTATTTAGTATTTCATTGCTTTTTTCTTAAAATTAATATATTTAGCGGGGGTTATAAACCTCCGTAATTCATTTTAAATTCAATGTTGACGACATTTTGCGACGGTTGTAAGTGTCAGGATATCACATTCACGATGGTTTTAAACGGTCATGAATAACAACAAAAACAAAAATCAAAGGCACATCACGACGGTTTTCAATCGTCATCATTTCTAGTTTACGTCATTCTAACCCATCGTGAATTTGCGCGATGGTTGGTGTGATGGTTTTAGCAACCGTCGCGAAATAGGTGGAGACACGATTCTGCGACGGTACTGCAACTGTCATAGATTGTAAATTGCGACAGTTTTAACCGTCATAATCTGCCAAATTAACCGTCGCAATCCACTAATTTTCTTGTAGTATCGAAAGCAAAAGGTATTAGATATTGTCCTTGCTAAAAGTATAATAAATGACAACCTAAAAGTATAGTAAGTGACAACTCCTAATTGTATAGGGCTTTTAGAGGGTTTTATGATTGTTGGTGGTGTAGAGCAAGCTTACACATGGATGGTGAGAAGCTTTGTATCTATATAATTTTGTAACGAATTTAATGTCTTCTCTCAACCCAGTGGTTGAGGTATTTATAGAGATTGATTGGACTTGGAATCTTGGACTCGCGATGCTTATTTCGCTCTACTCAGAAGCGTAGAAACTATTATTTCCCCTATTTTTCTAGGAACCGTGGGCCCCTCTGTGAAACTTTACGTTGAGACTCAAGCGAGAATTTATGTTTAGTCCATCAGGCGAGAATTTACGTTGAATCCCTCAGACGAGACTTTTAAGTTGAGTCCCTCGGGTGAGACTTTGTGTTGAGTCCCTCAGGCAAGACTTTGTGTTGAGTACCTCTGATGAGACTTTATGTTGAGTCCCCCAGTCTTGACTTTTAAGTTGAGTTGCTTGTTTCATTGCTTATTATAGGATCCAACACATATATTTTATGATTCAACAAGAGGATCACAAAGTGAGAAAAACACAAGAATGAGGAGTTAAATTGTGCTAACTTTTTCTTCTTTTTCTCTTGAAGTACTCTTATTAGATTCTGAATTCATGACCAGAATCCGCGTCATAGTCTAATGAATAGCAGCGGATAAAATAATTAACAGTCAGAGAGAAGAGAAAGAGAGAACACAAGCAATTATCATGGTTCCTCCCACAAATTAGGAGTAGTACAATCCCTTTGCACTTTCAAGGGATTTCCAGTATAACCAGATCTGATTACAAATTGCTCGAGCACAAAAGAAAAAGACTTTCAATGCTCAAATGCACAAGTAAGATACTTTAATGCTCAAACACACTGTAACACCCCAATTATACCCAACGTTTATATGAAAATCAGAGTGCCAAAAGTTTCAAAATATGAGGCATTACATTCATAAATCAAAACCGTCAACTTAAAAAGCATATCATAATGGATACATAGCACATTTAATTCAAAGAGTTTATAATAATTATTTATCCTTCAATAATTCTTCATATTTATTCAAACCTACACAGCGGATTTATAATATTTTCAAAACTTCAATCGAAATATAGCATCTTTTAAACAACTTAAATCAAGGAAACAATTCTCAAAGTATTAATATCAACAATGCAACGGAAAATAATATAAAATCAAATATGCGTTCATTCCCCCCGGGTGCTACGTATCAGAGAGACGACGCCATAAGCTACTAGACTCTTTACTCCTCGTTACTTGCACGTTACCAATATAAAGGTAACGACCAACAAAAGAAAGGGTGAGATATATACCAATATAAATAGGTGTATGATAAATAATATATTCAGATTAAATCATACATAATTACCACGCCACAAATAAAACGTCACAATTAAATTCCCAATCCACAACAACACAACACATTTCATTCGTTAGCAACAACGTGTAATTACTTCGCAATTAACAACGACATGACTTCCAATGAGACTCAACAATGCACATGCATGTGGTACCGATGGAGTAAACTCCATTTACTAAATTGCCAGCTATCAGAGGCACAAGGCATAAGCCTTCTTCACAAATCCGCCAATACAGGCCTTCACAAATGCAAAATGAAATGCGATGCTAACAACATTCAATAACAACATAAATTCGCTTCACAAGGCATACGCCTACAACACTTTTATTACCAATAATCAGAGGTACTATCGTCACTGAAAATATCCTGCAACTTCACATAATTCATCATACAACAACAAATTCATCGCTAATTATTCGCAAACAAATCAACAACGCAATACCTTCACACAAATTCAGCAAAATAACCAACCATAATCATCTACTAAAATATAAAAATCATTCCGACCATTTCTAATTAATTTCGGACAACTAATTATACCGCTTTAATCGCTAACTTGGTTAATTCGGTGCTACTTTAAATCCTATTGTTACTATTAATTATTATGAACCTACTAACTCACTATCAGTCATGTTTCCAATATTAATTAATTATCATGCTGCCAATTTAATTGAACACATTATTATTACTACTCAGAATTACATTTTCATTCTTTAACTACACTACTAATATTCTATTTCCTTGTATTTAATTACACTGCAATTAATTTACTTGTACTGTTATTCCCTAACCATGCTACAGTACTACACTGCTAATCACTCCCACTGCTATTTCATTGAAATGTTGTTGTCCAATTGTTATCTACTCATCTTATTATTATTCAATGTTATTTCTATTATCCTACACATAAATATATAACAGGTACCTAAAACAAGTATGTTGTATGTGCAAAACAAACAGAGGCGCCCACCCCCTCCCAGACAGGGACGAACGTCCCTCCCATCTTCTCCAAGGGAGGCGTCCGCCTCCACTTCAAGCCACCTGGAGGGCGCCCGCCTCCAATCCCTCAAGGCCATCGCTTCCAAACTTCAAGACCCCCGCCCCCATTCGTTTGTTTTCCAAGATATGACTACCGTCTGATCGATCACCGTGTCACTAAATTCCAACCATTCTTACCCTTCGATTAACACCAGCAATACTACTATATACAATTTAATCATTTAATTCACATACGGTCTACACAAACACAGATAATTTCGTATAAATTCATCCCCACATACGATTTATTATAATCCCGTTTAGAAAGTTAGAACCCCACCCCTTACCTTAGATTTGACGGTGGTTAAAACTCCGATCAAATTCCTACTTTCCGATTCTGATTATGCACTTCTGGTATCCTCTCATAGCCTTTGTGCCTCCTCCTTCTTCAATTGGTTTTCTTTTTCTCACGTATAAACCCTATTCCTATTATTTCCTTCCTTTATATACTCCTTAATATCATACTCTATTAATAATTAATTAATTATTTTACTATTTTAATAATTCAATATTATTCTACCATATATTCTGTCATTTATTCTATCATATATTCTATTTGGCCAATTAATTAATACTTCCCATTTTATTTCTCACATTATAATAAAACTCACTAAATACTTTAATTAATTAATTAATTCCTACTCATAGTAATAATTATCCGACTAAACTGATTATTCATTTAATCCTCTTAAACCGACTTATAACTCCGTTAACGTCCCTTATAATTATTCCGATAATTTCTTCCTCGACTAAATTCCAACAATTATTTCCGTAATACTTCATTTAAATAATTAAGTGATTTCTGGGTGATACACACACAAGCAAGAGACTAATAATTACGCACACTAGCAAGGGACTTTAATTGCTCAAGCACACAAATAAGAGACTGCTGACTCTATAACAAACAATTAAGAGATTGTGAAAAGCTACACTTGATATACAATTAGAGTCTTAGATAGAATACAATACAAAAAACTCTAAACTTAGGAACTTCTAAGATGTACAATTGGTAAGAGTTTCTCGATTAAGCATGTGCAATAGATTTGACAGAGTAACGACTCTTTGTTTGTCAAGGCACAATGTTGTGTTTTTCTCCAAGTTTTCAACTCCTTTTATAGAGAACCACCAAAGAGACGTTAGAGAAGACTTGTTGCAACTCCATTTAAAACTCCTTTGCTACAAAAGGAATTATTAGTTGCAACTCTCAAGTCTTCTATTAGGATAAGTCTTCATGTGATTAGAAGAAGACAAGTTGACCTTAGAGTCTAATAGTAACATGTCATACTTTTCTTAGTTCTTGAGCTTTGACTGACATCAGGTTCTGATTCTTCATAGTTTGATTCTCAACTTCTGATTCTTAAGACTTTGGGTCTTTAGAGGTTGACTAGATCTTCCGAAGTTTATCTGATTAGAGTTAGGGAACTTCAAGTTTTGATCATTAGAAGTTGAATTTTCTTCAGACTTTAGTCTTCAGAAGTTGACTTCTTTAGAGGTTGATTCTTCAGAGCCTGATCTTCAGAATCTGTAACTTAGGAATTCTTTGTGGATGTTCAGTGCAGTATCAAAACTGACTTTCAACCACAATTTTAATCTATGTTCTTGCACACTCGAACACACATAAATATATCCAATTGTTCTTTAAATATTTTATGATCTTCAAAATCTTAGGAATGCGGTACAAACCAATTTTGTTCCAATAATATCCCTATTTTTTATGATGATAGTATTTAATAATAATGGTTGTTGATTTAATTAATATGTTGAATTCAATGTATGAAGATTGTAAGCCCCCCTAAGTCTGATAGTCCTAAGAGTAAGGTTTGTAAACTTTCCTTAAATTATATCCAGGTTAATTAAATTTACATTTAAATCATAATAACAAATCTTCAGATATTAAACAATAAATAATCTTAACCAAATATATTTAGATGTTTAAATACTTATTATCATACTCCCTCATCTATCATAAAAAAAAAAGAAGCAAGGAGAATAAGCAAAAAAATAAAAGAATCCTCAGATTAAAAAGTTTGAGATGTTATTAAATCTAAATAAAAATGATCAAAATCATATATTTGCGTCCCTTGAAATTATTGCATAAAAAGAAAATCAGGTTTCAAAGACTTTGAAAAATGATTAAAATGAATTCTTCAATTTTGCGAGGTTGCCAAAACATATCCTAACAACGGAGCATAGATCAGTAAGGGTTAAAGCTTTGAAGATGTGCATGAAGACCAAGACCAACTCTCTCATGTGTCCATTGGTGTAAAAAAATCCAAGACTGACTTAGCTTGATGATAAGTGTCAATTTGTAGTTATTTTGTATATAGTTTTGTGGCACTTATCGACTCTTGTTTGTTAACATTCGTTGAATAAATTCTAAGTTTTGTGTAAATACGTTTAGTTTGTGTATATTTTTGTTTCTGTGTATTTAGTGTATCGTTTGATAGTTTTCCATTCATTTTGTAAGTATTTGAGCATTGTTAGAGCATTGCGTAATAAAGGCTTCTCAGATGCACCTTTTGAAAGGAATAAGGAAAAGAAAAAGAGTCATGAAAAAGAAATAAAAAGTTGTTGTTTTGTCACCGTCATCAGGCAAAGTAGAGGCGAGGCAGGAGCGAGCATAAGCTCCGGGCTGTCATACCCCAAAATTTTCCCTCCTATTCCTCCAAACATTTCATACATCCTTACTCAAGGATTCCTCAAGGGTTGATCAGACAAATCCTTCTCCTAGACAATCAAACCAAGCTAGGGTTTGGCAATTCTCAGATCAAGATGGATTTATAACATCTCCAATGGTCATCATGCCTCCTCATATGCTTCAAATAATCTCCATGTCAAGTTTCAAGCCTTACAAGTCAAGTTTCCTCAAACAATTGCTCAGATGGTTGAAAATCAGTTGTATTGGACAAAAAGTCAACTGTGGTCAACATACAGTCAAACTTCATGGTTTTTGGTCAAAATCCCCATTTTGAAGTCACATTCATCATTTGATCAAGGGTTGATCATGATTCATCAAGAAAACTCAAGATTTGCTCAAAAGTCAAACTTTCCAAATTAGGGTTTCTTAGAGAAAAGTCAACTGAACTTTGACTGAGCATAACTTCTTCATACTTTCTCATAAATTTTTCCACCACCTCTCATTTGGAAGGAAATTCAATTCTATACAACTTCATGTCTCACAAGCATGGTCAAAAAATGCTTCATTTTGAAGATATGGATCAAAACATTACAGGTCCTTTTCAAAGTCAACAAAAAGTCAACTTTTTGTAATGAAGGTTTATTGAGCATGGAAACTCCAATTGAGATGAAACCAAAGAGGTTGTTTAGAGGACACCTAGAGCTTTCTAAAAAGTCCAAGAACACTTAAAAATGTGGAAAATTGAGCAAAATACACCTTGTACAAGTTGGGCATTTTTGGACAATGGCACAAAGAGAGATACTTGTCAAAATCCATTTTTTTTCCAAATGGGCCTATATTTTTATGATCCAAACTTGATCATAATATTATTTGTGACCTATAGATGCCTTGCCACGACCACCTTTTATTTTTTTGATTTATTTTTGAATTTAAAAGCATTTAATTCAAATTTAAATTAAATAAAATATGAAAACAAGGTATATTTTCAATTGGGTTGGATTTTTATCAAACTTGAGGTCCAAGATAGCTCATACAACTTGCCAATTTCGTGCTAGCTCTTACATGGAAGGGAAAATCAAATTTTCAAAAGATTTGATTTTATTTGAAAGGAAATTATTTTTGCATTGAATGACATATCTTTTTTCTTTCTTTTTGCTCCAATTCTTCCCTCTATAAATACACAACACATCCACAGTACAAGAGGACGAAACCCTAGCCTATACAAGCAATCCTTATTTTCAAAAAAATTCTTCAAAGTTGGCAAATTCGATTTCCAATTTCCAGCAAGTTTCAAGGTGTTTTGAGCATCCAAACGTGTTCCTTGATATCCCAACAATCATTCTCAGCCCTTACTTGAAGCCAAGACTGCCCAGATCGTGCCATATACCTTGCTTCGATTTGGTATTTTTCTCAATTTTGGTTTTTACAATTCATGCGTTTCTAACTGTTTTCGTTTGCATATTTGAACTAAGGATATCCATTAGAATGCATTTGAATCATTACATGTAAGCTTGCACGTCCAGAATTCGTATTGCCATTGTTAGGGTTCAAAAACTGGAAAGCTTCGAACCGGCTTATCCAGGCGTTTTCAGGGCAAACGAACACCACCATCGTGCTCGCAGCCCTCGATTTAGGGGGGTAGGTTACCTCTTTCCTTTTTATTTTGCTTATTTTGCAGGTTTGAAGATCTGAATGGCCGGAGAAGACGACCGAAGCTAGGGCTCCGGCGTCGCTGACTTGTTGACTCCGGTTGACAGCTTGCGTGGCGTGTTCACGCGTTCTGATTCGTCCATCCGTTCCAGCTGGGGTCCATGCGTGTTGACTGGGCTTTGAGTTGTAATCAGGACATGTTTTCACTTATAATCCAATGTTTCCAATTTCTAAACACCAAACACGCTTTGGCTCAGTGGTAAAGGCAAGGGGGCGTGAGTTTTCTCCTGATGGTCTCCAGTTTGAATCCTGGCAAGACCATTCTTTTTTTCAGTTTTGCAAAACTAACTATTTTTCTATTTTTCTTTTTCTTAATATTTCTCATCTAATTTAATTAATCTTTAATTAATTTTATCATGCATTTAAAAAATCACAAAAATATTTTTTCCTTTTGCATTATTATCAGAAAATGTTTATTTAATTTTTAATGTTAAAATTAATATTTTTGCATGCATATTTTATTTAATTGCTAATTAATCATTAATTTAACTTTTAATTGCATTTAATTATCAAAAACGATCCAGAAAATTACCAAAAAATTATCTTGTCATCTTAATGTCATTACTAATCAAAAACCTTTTTCTTCATTCAAAAATATATCTTTTTACTAACATTTTCCTCTTATGCAATCTTCTCGTATTTTCCGATTTTGTATCTGTTCACAGGTTATAACGTTTCGGACGATTCTTCTTGCTTTTCTTTTTCAATTATGTAATTGCCTATGGGATGTAATAGTTTAATTAGGACTTTTATTTTCCGCACTCTTATTATGTAACTGCCCCAAAGCCATGTAATAGCGTAGGACTTTATCTTTCCGCACTTTACATTTCCGATTTACTTTACCCTATAAGCTAGTAATTAGGCGTGTATGGCAAGATAAAATTGGACATAGATCACTCATAATTTCAAGATAAAATATCTGAATTGGCACACTCTTTTCACACATGCACCTGTTAGGGTAATTCTCTCTCGTTGCCTTTACGAATACAAATGGTCAAGTCCCTCGAACGTAGAGGTATCCTAGCACCGTTGCCTTCCAAACAAATCATCATAGTCCCTTCGATACAAAGATCATAGACCCACGATGTCGCCTACGAATACATGATCTTGACCCTCGATTGACGCCTACGAAAAATGATGATAGTCCCTTCGAATGTGCTAGGATATTTCCTACAAGTTGCCTTCTATGACCATCCGATGTCCCTTCGAATGTCCCTCTACACCCAACGAATGGGGTTACCTACCAACTAATGGTATGGATAGCGCTATTCTAAAGGAAAGCGAAATAACACGAAAATGACCATTCTGAGTAGGTAATAAGACTTTTAGTTGCTTGCTCTATCAAAATACTTTTCACACCTCACACTTTTTTTGTCAAAGTTCAAACTCTTTTCAAAACGAAACATTTCCGAACACTTTGTATACATTCCTACATGAATCATTACAAAGTCAAAGCGAAATGCCTTTTGCAAAACATTTTTGTCAAACACACAGAAAGCACAATTTTAAAGTGATCTAAGAGCAACTAAGAGTCCGTAGATAACTACGGATGGAAAGGGGTGCTAATACCTTCCCTTTTCATAACCTTCTCCCTTACTCAGAATCTAACGAAGGTCTTTTCCTGTTCTTTTCACCTTCCCTTAATTGGATAAAAGAAAATTCGGTGGCGACTCTTGCTATCCGCACATTTGCGATACAAAAATCTCAAAGTCAGTTCACCGTATTACACGGGCGAGCGTGATGCGGGGCAAGGGCGAGAGGAAAAGAGAAAGAATTATGTGGCCATTGACTTGGGCTCGCGATTTGCTCGTCGGGCAAGAATTTAGGTCGTCGTCGGGCGAGACTTCTTCTCAATTGGCGAAAGTAGATATTTTGTGTCAGGATGTGCGTGTTGCGTAGCTGGCGTGAGTCATAAGTGACCTTTCGCTGGGAGAAGCTCTTGAGCGCCGTGTGAGAGCGTCTGAACAAGATTTTTGTATATACTATTTTTTATTTCATTTTAAAGGGGTGGATATTTGGGATATTTGTTCTCAACTTCATCACCTTCATTCTTTGATAGTTTAGGGCTTAGAAAATAACATTTGTGGCTTGTAATCAGATGATATAGGGGCGAAAGTTTGGTTGATCGTGATTGACACCGCGAAAGATTTAGTTTATTCTCTTTTTATTCTCTTTGCAATCATTATTTGTTGGCGTTTGTATATATATTTACATTTATTATATGTATATTTATTTCTGATGTGATTTTTGGATTCAAATCATATAGTTTTGTGATGGTGTGTATGAGGAATTTTTTGAATGAGAGGTTTGAAAGTATAAGGTGTCTTGTAAGTTGGTGATAATGAAGATTTGAAGGTTTTGAAGGTTTGTATGAAGGTTATGTCATGGTGAATGAAGCAAATGATATTGATGATGTAGGTTGATATGTTTAGGAAATATTTAATGATGCTGAAGGTGATGAAGATTTTGTAAGAGAAGCACGACACAAAAACTATATGCATGCTTGGAGTGGAATGATCGGAATAATTATATAGTAGATTAAATATCATGCAATAGAATAAATACATGCATTAAATAAAATATATATAGTGTTTTCATGGAGTATATCAATGAAATTGGACAACGGTCTAATGCTAAGTGTCTCGCACTACAACCTAATGTTCTGTTTTAGTTGGTTATTTGAGATGTCATTCAAAAAATAAAAATGAAAAAGTTTTAAAAATATATAAATTATAAGTTTAAAAAATTCAAAATAATAATAAAAAAATAAAAATTCCACAAGAAAAAAACAACCGAAATGCCATCTAAAAAGATTCGGGTAGAAAAGTGACATATTTCCTTAAGTTACTATTATAAATAAAGATTTTTTTTAAGTTTATTAAATAATTTATGTATTTAACCTCAACGTAGAACATATACATAAATTATGGAAATTTCTTAATCCATCTTATATTTTTCTTACGCAATATGTAAAATTTTAAAAATATCTTCAAAAATTAAAAATATATTTTCGATGTGCACCAACACATACAATAAACTTTTTTTGAAAATGTACTTCTGATACAAACCAAAAATACATTTTTGGTTTTTATAAAGCTAGTTAGACAATGAAAGTGCACACACCGCCTATACATATGTGTTTTAGTTTTATCTTATTTAACTACAAATCAGAAGTGTATATTTGGTTTATACCAAAAGTGTATTTTCAGAAAAAAAATTATTGTAAAATAGAAAGAATCTCAAACCGAATGAATTATTCATGGTAGAGATGCGAATCAAAAATATATTTTTAATTTTTCAGGAGCATTTTCAAAATTGTATAAGGTGTTTTTCAATCGTATGGATACATTAAGAAGCCCCCTAAATTATTTAATGAATGAAAAAAAACTTTACTTAATCACAAAAGGAGTAAGAACTAGGGTTTTAAAAACTGGATCGGACCGACCGGTCGGACCTGTTGAATCGGGATTCGGTCAAGTAATCGGTCTGATTCAATTGTTAGATTGGATATGTCGTCGAACCGGCAAGAATCAGTGAAAATCTGGAAAATCGGTGGTTCAATTGCATTTTTTATTTGTTATTTTTTTACTCAAAATTTTTAAAAAATTTGTAGTTTAATTTTTTATATTATTTTTTATTATTTTATTAAAATATTATATTTAAATAAAAAATAATATATAAAATATAATAGACAAAAAAAATATTGTAGATGCGATTGATTTTGTTACAAATAACTTTGATATTGAAGAAGAATTTCAATATTAAAACAATCTTTATTCATTGAGACTAAATTAAATAGACAATGAAATTATTTTGTTATAAATTATTCAATTATATTATGTTGCAATTACACTTTGTAATTTTATATCATTTTATTATATATGATACATATATTCAAAATTAAAATTAAAATTATCAAATTATAAATTTATTTATGATATGATATTTTCAAAATATTTAAAATTAAAATTAAAATTATCAAATTGTGAATTTATTTATGATAGGATATTTTTTAAAAATTTAAGTTCTAGTTATATTTTGTAGAGATTGAATCATCTAGTTCGACAAGTTTTATACCTGATCTGAACTGTTGATCAGAATTGGAGACGGCTGGGATGTTGATGATCTTTCGAGCAAGTTGGTGAAGAGAAGGGGGTGGTGTACCTGCAAGGCACTCCAATGCTAAAGTAAGCAAGTGTTCGAATGAGAAGGTAGAAAATATTTGGGTTTTTGAGTGTAAGAAAGTGATACCTTCCCCTCAAGGATATGAGAGTTTATATAATGGACATATGAGGATTCTCATTGGTTACTATATTTGGACTGAGATATGCGGGTCCTCAAATATAGCCGTTTGTGGTCAATCCGGCGAAGGGCTCGTAATAGCCACGGAAGGGACATAACAGGCATAGCTCTAGATACTATAAGCATGGATTCTACCCGTTAGGTATCGGGCAAGAGACTTCGCGTGGCAAGCGATCTCGTCGTTCGTTGCGCCCAGCAAGCCTGAGGACCTCGATCGAAGGCTCGAGTCTTGAGGAGATGAGGTTGCCCGATGAGCATTCAGGAAGTCTAGAACAGAAGCCCCCCAAGTCGTTGCTTCTAGGTATATAAGTGACGACTTAAAGTTAGCCTGTGCATTTAAAGAGGAAAGTGCATTGATGGCGTTTGTCATCTGTGATAAATATGTTTCGTGATTTTTACGAGGACATGCTCGCACGTGATTTGTTCGTTTGTTTGCTCGTTTGATATATGTCTTCACTAGTGTGGGGAGACTAGTCGAAGGGGGCCAATTTATTTATCGGGCTTGACCCGGAACTCACATCTTGATTAAAGACCTGAGATCGGTGGCGTGAACGTCCCATCGCTAGTTGGGTATTCTGCCGGGCGAGGTATATAGACAATGAGGCTCGTTTGAGTTCCCCATGTCGAGGCGTGGATCTGGCTCGTTATATATGCGGAGCGAGGATCCCTTAATGTCGTGTTTGTGGCGCATCACTGGTACCGGGGCGTGCATTTGGTGTCGAGCTCTTAATGCTCGAATGGTGTTCCGAGGCAAGTCAACTGTTCGTGCCTTAAGTTTTTCGGCATTTTATGATCGAGCAAGTTCTTCCCTATGTAGGTTTTTGAGATAGAATGTCCCCTTTCCGTTTTTACTCGGATGCGGGAAACGTATGTCTGTTAGGCTGGTGTGTTATCGGGGGACGAGAGTTTTGTCGGGAAGTTGTGTTCGCGGGGAACGTTTATTCGCCGGGCAGTTGTGTCCGCGGGGGACGATTTGTTTATGTCGGACCCAACTGTATGTGGGTTAATCAGCTGTATATTTAAAATTATTGCCCCTTAATTACGAAAATGATGAGTGCAATGATGAGTGTTTATTAAGAATTTCTCTTTCTAAATGTATTGTATTCTATTTAAGAGTACATGTTGAGCTACCAGTAATAATAAAAATAATGATCTCTGTTATTTTATGTCCGTCCGTCGAGGAGGTTGGCGAGGTCATTCATGTTGCAATGTCGAGCGTAGTTGGTTGTCCCCTTCTCCTCGTATTGGATGTAAGTTTGGGCTTTGAGGAAGAGGGCATCCAATGTTGCTAGTGTTTCAATGCCTATTGCTTTGGCAAAATCGTTGCGGGGGAGTAATCCTCGTTCGAGAAAGTACTTCTTCATCTTGTCGGTAGTGGGGACCCGAACAACTTCTTTGTTTTGAACCTCTCGATGTATGCCCGAAGAGACTCGTCTTCTCCTTGTATGATCGCTTCTAGCGAGGCCTCTATTTTCGGATGACGGCGAGAGGCAGTGAAGTGTCTTGAGAACATCTTCCCCAACTGCTTCCACGAGGTGATGGACTCATTGGGGAGGCTTTTATACCAGGACATTGCCCCTTTCCTCAGGGTTATTGGAAAAAGTCTGCATTTGATGGCGCCCCTAATGGCTCGATAGTCGAGCAAGGCGTCAATGCTTTCGATGTGCTTGTCGGGATCAGTTGTGCCATCATACTGCCCAAGCTTCGGGGGTTTTGATCGGTGGTTTTTACACAGTTATTTAGCATTGAATTTCGTTATCGTTTCTTTTATTTGTCTAGTGTTATATGTCATTTTATCGCATTTTACGCTTTGGTTATGTGTTTGAGTATTTTCAGGGTCATAAGAATAAAACAGGATAAATCGGGGCAAAAGAAGTGCAAAAATCAGAATATGGGAGGCTACGGATGCATCAACACGGCCCCGTGTTGATCAACAACCCGTGTCAAAAGCCACTAGAAAAAAAAAACCAAAGTCGCATCAACACGGGCACCCGTGTTGATTAACACGGCGCCGCGAATCAACACCGCCGTGTTGATTGACCGGCAAAATATATTTTTCAAGAGATCAACACGGGCACCGTGTTAATCAACACGCCCGTGTTGATGGACGCGTGGAAACTTCACTTTTTGAGTTTTGGACCTTTTCTTTGTCATTAAGGGTACTTTGGACTTTGACTAAGACTTGGATTAGAGAAGAGACTATTAGAAGGAATTGGAGGTTAGGAAAAACTACTTTTTGAAACCACAAAAGAAATATCACGGAGAGAAGAGAGCGAGGAAGGAGAATTCGGAGACGGCGAGATTCAAGGGCGGCCACCATTGAAGATCAAAGTCATCGTTATTCTTTGTAATGTTTAACTCTTATTTGATATTTTCTTCTAATACTATGAGAGGCTAAACCCCCCAATGCTAGGGGGTGGTCCTGGTTTGATGATTGTTATGAATCCTGATTCTTGATTTCCTTAATGCATGTTTATCTATTTCAATTTAATTGTGTGGTGTTCTTATGATTATGTATCGGACAAATACATGTATACCTATGACTAACAATTGGCAGGACTGTGATTGTTAGGGTTTCTACACAATTAGGTTATTAGGAGTCTCACCTAGGACTAGGAACTCTTTCTAATCACTTGAATTCTTGATATTTTTATGGTTAAAACCAAGAGTTATTTGAATGGACATTTGAATAAGGATTAGGGTTTTAATAGTTGTCTTCATTAAGGACTTAAGGAGGAACAATCTAGAGATAGGTAATTGATAGCTTTCATATGCAATGAGGAAATCTGAATTCAGATCATAGTTTTGTTAAATCAACCACTCACCCTAGCATCATTCTCATTATATTTCATCAGTCATCACTTGTTACAAGCGTAATTGAAAGTTTTAAAATCAACCAAACCATTGTTTTTGTTTAATTGAATTAAGAGCACGAATAAGTATTTACCACGCAGTCCTCGAGATCGATACTTGGGGAAACTCATTATAACTACATCGGTGAAAATAGTACACTTGCTATTTTTCCGATCAGGTTTCTCTAGCCCGGAGGGGATGGGAATATCCATGATTTCCCGACAAAGAGGACCACGATGCTTTTCTTCGTCACTTCGAACTAGAGAGAGGGAGAGAGAACGGTTGTACTTGATGCGTCGAGGCGGAGAAAGGTTTTGGTCGCGGTGACGACGTGGCTCGCTCTTGGTTTTCTTGTGAGAAGGAGAAACCCTATTCTTTCGAGGGGGAGTATGCTCCCTCTTCTATGAAAAAGATCGATCGAGATGCTCCAGGGGTTGATTCCGACTAGGTCTTCGTGGCGAGGGGCTACGGAAACCGAGCATTCTTGGTCTCCGAGGTAGAGATTGGGGGAGGTTCTTTTCGAGGGCCTCTATGCGCTGATCCTGCCGGAAGATAAGATCGTTGGAGCGATTGAGGGCAGACAAGTGCTGCCAAGGCTGGATCGTTGGTGGTCGGTAATGGTACCGAAGGAGGAAAGTTGATGATGTCGTCTGCCTGGTTCTTGGATTTTTTATGATCCAAGGGAGAATCTCGGTCGCCAACTTCGTTAGACTCGGGGGAGGCGGTCGTGCCATCCCTGCCATGGACGAAATCCACGAGAAGAGGAAAGGCGTCACTCCTGTATGTCTTGCGGACAGGCGAGGGGACAGACTTGCTCAAAGAGAACAGATCGTTGCTTCCAACCATCTTCTTGGAGGTGTTGAAGTATCTTTGGTCTTCTGGATTCTTGATGAGGAAAGAAGACAGGGAAGATAGGTTCCCACAAACGGCGCCACTGATCTGAACTGGAAACGGTCGGGCTCTTGATGATCTTCCGAGCAAGTTGGTGAGGAGAAAGGGGTGGTGTACCTGCAAGGCACTCCGATGCTAAACTAAGCAAGTGTTCGAATGAGAAGGTAGAAAATATTTGGGTTTTTGAGTGTAAGAAAATGATACTTTCCCCTCATGGATATGAGGGTTTATATAATGGACATAGAAGGATTATCGTTGGTTACTATATTTGGACCGAGATATGCGGGTCCGCAAATATAGTCGTTCGGGCTAATCAGGCGAAGGAGCTCGTAACTAGCTGTTATGTCGGGCAGAAGGGACATAACGAGCATAGCTCCAGATACTATAAGCATGGATTCTACCCGGTAGGTGTCGGGCAAGAGACTTCGTGTGGCGAGCGATCTTGTCGTTCGTTGCACCCAGCAAGCCCAAGGACCTCGATTGAAGGCTTAAGGAGATGAGGTTGCCCGACGGACATTCGGGTAGTCCAGAACAATAGCTATATAATTTTGTTATAAAGATCGGTCTATTCAACAGAGTTATCCGATTAATCCAATTTAATCATGCAGTTCGATCAATAATCTAGTGGTTCGATCAATAAATTATAAATTAAGTACTTTCCCTGATTTGATGTCATATTTTTAAAAGACTGAGAAGAGAATCTTCTTCTTTTATTAAGAAGAATAAAAAAAAAATCTTTAGACAGTCAAATCTCAATAACCATGATTTTGCAGATACACTGTATCGATTGAAAGTAAAGTGTAAAATTGTATACCATGACTACGAAGCCTTCTCTCTCCACCACCACCGCTGAGCCTGAAACCGCGTCGGTTAAAATATCTCCGGAAATGGACCCAAAATCCGTTTCGGAGATTCAAAACTTTTTCAAGGTTATGGGTAGAGGCGCTCCCGTTCCTGAAAACTGCAACTCCAATGGCTTCTTCGACTCTTTCCTTCGGACTTTCATCAAAGTCGATCTAATCCAACCTGGTCGAATCTCTTGTACTGTTACCGCCAAACCACCTCTCTGTGTAACTCCATTTCATCTTTTCTTCCATTTTTTTCTTTTATGCTATGCTATTGTTGTGGTTATGGTTAGTTATTCCTAATTTCACCAATTTACTTCTTCTTCTTGTTGTTCAATTTTGACCTAATTATGCTTGAATTGTAGAATGGCTATGGAACCCTGCATGGAGGGAGTGTTGGTTCATTGGTTGAAGTTCTGACAACTGCTTGTGCTAGAACTGTTGTTGCTGAGGACAAACAACTTTTTCTTGGGGAAATTAGCATCTCTTATCTATCTGGCACTCCAATAAATGTGAGTTCTTGTTTAAACCGGTTATTCTCAAGTTTGTGTTTGTTTTCACCAGATTAAAGAGAAACACATAAGAGTTTTGTTCACACGGTTCAGCCAAATTGCGTTCGTCTGCGACTATAGAGCAGTTATAGTTTCGTTTTATTGCATCATTATGAATTACGGATCTTAGGGTTTCTGTGTAACAAACATATATATAGGGATACTAATGATCTACATTACAAAAATATCCCTTAACCCTTAATTGTCCACTTGACATTATCTATGAGCCAAACTCAACACGTTTCCTCTTAGAATTGCTTTGTAATTTGGTTTAGTGTGATTAAGACCCCCAATCTCTTAACAGGATGGCTGCATCCATAAAGGAATTGAAAAATCAACTTATAAGTACAGGTTCTGCGGGTAAGATAACAAGAAGAGAATATATAGTCGGAGACTCCTATGATCTAATTGATGGGAATGATTTTGTAGTTACTAAAAATGTAATATTGGTAATCTGCATTAGCATTTGCTATGTGATTTTTACACTTCTTTATATGCATGTGCAGGAAGAAGTGGTAGCTAATGCCTCGGTGGTGAAGAGTGGAAGAAAATTGACTGTAGTTGCACTTGAATTCAAATTGAAGAAAACTGGAAATTTGCTTTATCTTACTCATGCTACCTTCTTTAACATGCCGGTTTCCAGTTTATGATGATCACTCACCTTTCTGGTGATTCTGCAGTTCCATTTGATGTATGTAATAGTAATAATAAAACACTTAAAATTAATTAGGCTGATTCTTATGATAAATATTAAATACATGTATAGGTTTACACTCTTCTTTATATGATTTGTGATGATAAAAAATTTTATGTTTCCAAAGTTTAGCTTATACTGTCACGTGAAATACTTAGTTACAAGCGTGGTTTGTATTGTGTGGAACAAATAAAAAACTTCAGTAGAAAAAGAGCATGAAAAATTGGTGTTAGAAAAATATGAGTAGTTTGTAATATCAATATCGTGTGGACGGCTATTCCCAATATCTATTATTCTATTATACAGTTGTTTTTGTTGGAAGATAGTACTATGAGAAGCCTTGGGGTTACCATTTCCGGAGCTTCATTTAAGGAATTTGCAGGAATCGTTGAGATAGCAGGATGCTCTAATTACATCAATTAACTCTTTTCAACATCAATCAACTATTTTCAAGGTCTTGTGCTTGAGAGACCGCGCACAATGTAACAAGAATCAAGTATATTGATGTCGGGCAAGCGCCTAACACAGGGGCAGTAGCCTCTCATGAAATAGGACAAGAGGTCGTCCAATTAGGTTGGGCCACTCGAAGCAAGTCGCCTGATATGCATGGGTTTGAAACCCATGATCTGCATAACTTTGTCACACTGGCTTATGAGGTGTACGAGGAATAATGGTCTAGGAAGACAAGTTGATGAGCAAAACTGCTCCCCCATGATTCATGGAGAAACAACCTTCTTTGTTTCACGTTTTTGATGGTGCAGCTCGGGAAACCGCTCCGTGGCTAGCTAGGGATCACAATTTCTCTAGAAACGAAAAAAGACTTTCGCAAAAGACTTTCTTACAGTACTTACTCTCATTAACTTTACATACCATAAACACATTCCATCTTTCAGAAACAAGGGCTAGTCATAATTAAGGAAATCATAATGATATCCTTGTGATGATACAATATTCCTTCTTATACCTCCACCTCAAACTAAATATTCTCCGCCATAGTTTCTAATACCTTCATCTCCTTGTCTTTACTCACTCTTCTCTTACGGACTTCACTGGAAGTAATACATATGCTTTTAAAGAACTTTAATACTCCAGGTTCACTTTCCACAACTCACAACCATTCACACCTTTAAATAATCATTAAAGGCACCATTCACAACTTTACCATCAAGCTCACACTCCCTCCTTACGGACTTCAGTGGAAGTAATACATATGCTTTTAAAGAACTTTAATACTCCAAGTTCACTTCCCACAACTTAAAGAACTTTAATACTCCAGGTTCACTTCCCACAACTCACAGCCATTCACACCTTTAAATAATTATTAAAGGCACACTTCACAATTTTACCATCAAGCTGGACTAGCTTGATTTGCCCAAACGACAAGGTTTTGAAGACGTTCAAATTAGAGTAGTCCAAAAGTTTTCTACTCCAAACTTCCAAAGGTGACTGGAATTTTATTCCTATAAACAAATATTTATCGATCTGGTAAGTTGTTTCGGCACCAACCTTACCACAAAAACTCTTCCACAACGAAACTCATAACATCATGCTAGAAGTGGCCAAATACATTTTTATCCATTTCTCCTTAAAAAAAATATTGAAGTGTACTAAAACATCCTCCAGTCATATACCATGACTTAACTTCGAACCCTATAGTTTGTTCTTATCATAAAAGTCTCTGCAAGTTAATGATAAATGATCATTAACATTGGAATCATATAAAGTATATAATCCACATATTTTAGACCATTTAGCTATGATCACCCCACAATGCAAAAATATTCAAAATCACATTTTCAACTCTAGTGCAATAGTCTAAATTATCAAACATGATTATGGATAACAAATTGTGTAACGCCCTGTTTTATTTAATATTATATTATATTAATATTTTTGAATTACTGATCGATATTTATTTTGCGACAAGAATATTTGTGTTAATCAATATATCTGATAATGTATTTGGCGACGTTTCGTTCGGTCCGGTTTTTATTCCGTTCGGTTCGGTAAAATATTATTCGGACCGATATTTAATTCCCCGAAATTATTTTAATTAATTGAGTTAATAATATAATTAGATATTATTAGTGTGTTAATTAATTAAATAAATTAGGGGTGTGAGGATTAATTTGGAAAGATTGAGTTTACACCTTGGCTTACTAGTAAGGAAAAATACCATTATAAAATCACATTTCCTCATTTTCTTCTATTTTTTCAACAAAGCCAAAAATAGAAACATAGAAGCATGAAGAGAAAGAAAAGGTTTTGGGAAGAAGAAGAAGAGGAGCAAGAGAGGAAGCCTTGGTTGGTTGTGGTAGAGGAATCATGAAGCTTTGCAAGAACAAGATGAGGTAAGGGGTTTGATTCTCCAACTCATATTGTTAGGTTTTGATATTTATATTTTGGATTTGGGGAAAAAATTGATTGTTGGTTTATAGGGTTTAGTTGGTTGATCGTTGAAATAGTTTAGAAAAGTTGGATTAGGAGTAGGGATTATGGGTGTGGTGTTATTATTATTGTAGTATATGAGGTTATAAGAATGAAAATGGAAAAGAAAAGCTATAACAGAAAAATAAGAAAACCAGAAAAACAAGGAACTGTAAAACTCACGCAGGGAAGAAGAAGATGGATGGCTGGTGTGTGAAGGGGGAGGCGCCCACCTCCATGTGTGGGGAGACCGTCCCCCAAGGTGAGGCACCCGCCTCCTCTTCACTTGCAACCAATGGGACGTGCATCCCTTGTGTAGGGGGAAGGCGATGGAAATTTTGCTGTCTTGGAGTTTTTCTGTTAAGCAAAACTGTTTTCTGCTATCTGTTGTTTTTCCTGCATAATTGCTCAAATGGTTTCTGTTTGTGTCTAATTTCCCAATTCCACCTAGTAACAAATTATATTAATAAAATATAATTAGGACCTAAGTTAGACGATTAAATTTGGAACCCGATTATGTTTCAATTTTCCGATTTCGGTAAATTCGACGACGGAGCAAGTTGCTCCGAATTCAACAAAAATTGACGTGCTATCTAAGTTCGACTTGTAGAACGTAGTGGTGAGGTTAGTTTTTAGAAATTGAGAGTTTTTACGAGACGACCCGAAATAGGCCCAAATACGGTTAAATTGAATCGGATTGCGTTTTAGTAGATTTAAGGCACAGATGGACAATCTGATTTCGATGTTGACGATTATGATTAATGCCGATTATTAGGAATGAATTTCGCGACGATTATAGGTGTTTGACTATTTTTCTGTATTTGGAATTTAGGGAATGAATCGATAATGATGTGGTGTGATTAAACATAATGTTTGCGACGACGTATTAATTAACGAATACTCGATGATATGCGATGCAATAATATATGTCCTTGTACATGATGATGTGATGATTATATTGACGTTGTTAATAAATGCTTCCGATTTGTGAATGCATGATTTTAGATGATAATGAATTATTAGTGATGTTTTGCATAATGCAAATATGATGCGATGATATATTTATCTTGATGTGGATAAATTATGGCGATGTGGGCTTTATGCCAATCTTGATGAGCGATGATGATGTTTTTGTGTTGCGTTGTTTTATTGTCGAGTCACATACATTGCATTGGCGACGAGGGCTTTTATGCCAAGCGACGAGGGCTTTTATGCCAAGCGACGAGGGCTTTTATGCCAGGCGACGAGGGCTTTTATGCCAAGCGATGAGGCTTTTATGCCAAGTGTTCCTAATTATGGACAAAGCGACGGGTACCACATGCATAACATAGTCGTGTCTCATGGAGTCGGTTGTGTTTATGTTTGAGTTGTTTGGCGTTGAATTTTAATTGATGGGTGATGTGGAATTGTGATGATGTATGATGTTTTGTTTGGTGATGATCTTTATGATGAACATGAAATAGATATAACTTGATAGTTTCATGATAAATAGACGATGAATATAAATGATGAGTTTTGTGATGATGTAATTTTGATGAAATGCTTAATGCAAATATGAGGTGATGATGTTTGCGACGATGGGCTTTTATGCCAAAAAGCGACGAGGGACTTTAGCCAATTTGTGATGATTTTATTTATGTTGCTTATGTTATTAGCATGGTTTGGTGTTGCTATTTGATGTTGTTATTTATAGTTTATGTGTTGTTGTGATGGATTATGTCGGTGAGGTTATGGCGATAAAGTGTTGATTATACACAATAGTATGAAGATTAAAGTAAGTAAGTTTTGATTATGTGTTGGAATTGCATTTATTAATCTATACCCTTTGTAATTCCGAAACTATATATATATATATATATATATATATTATCATGCTTTAATTATATGTTTTGGATTATCTTACCCTTTACTTGTTTCGCCGTTACCTTTATATTGGTAACGTGCAGGTTATGAAGACGGAGTTTATAGCTGCTATTAGTCGATTCGGTGTCGCTCTGATACGTAGCACTCGGGGGGAATAATTATGTTGTCTTGTTGTTGTTCTTTTGTTGTTGTTCTTTTGTTGTTTTCCTTTTGTAAATAAGAATCATACTTTATGAAAATATGATTTGTTAAGGAAGTTTAATAAAAGAAGATGTTTTGATTTTAAGAATCAATTTATGTTTTCCAGCGATGCTATGTATCCGACATTTATACTTTAAAGCAAACGGTTTAAAGTGATTTGGTTTTGAAGGTGTGATGCCTCAGTATTGAATTTATGAAATTTTAATTTACTCCGATTTTTGCATATAAAACCTTGGGTAATATTGGGGTGTTACATTAGTGGTATCAGAGCAGGTCGGTTTGTCGGCCAGGTTATTAATGTGTTTAATCCTGTTGTATGCGCCATGTGTGTGAAACACTGTCGGTACTTGCTTGTTTCTATCTGTTTGTTTGCAGAGGCGAGTGTGAAACAAGTGGGGGAGAAGTTTTACTTCTTGGTGGCGTTTGTGGCTTAGAGATGGGGCCGCAAGCAGGGTTACACTTTGGTAACTTGAAGTGTAAGTTGGAGACGCTGTTGTAGTTTGGTAAAGATGGTTTATGTCACCATCATGATTGTCGACTGTCTATTGACAAATTGAGGAACTGATCACCCTTAATCTCTTGTTGATAGTAGTCGGGATTTGTGTTGGTTGGGATGGACTTGTCTTTCCAGCTTAATAGTGTATGAAGCAGATGTGTTGGCACAAGGTGGTGCATAGTTACTTGAGTTGTGGGCGAATTTGGATTTTGATGAGAAATGAGATGTTGGCAAGCGAGCTTCTTGTTGTGACTCTTCCGAAGCATATTGGGAAGATGTGATTGAATTACCGCCGTAGTGCGAAGTGAAGTTTTGATGGATTTAGTTTCTGGAACTAGTTGTGATTCGAAGTATTCTAAAGGGATGTTTGCTTCTGAATTAGAGTTGAAGAGTCAATTTGAGGATTGGTTTGAGCAGAGTTGTTTATTCGAGCAGATCACAGTGGAGTGCTACCATTGTGTTGTTCGAGAAGAATGAAGGTTGCCCGAGTTGGTGTGTCGTTTTCAGACGAAGAAACGAAGTGGATGTTGAGGACAAGTATCTACTTCCAAGGACCGATGTTGGATAAATCAGTCATTTAGAGTTTATGTGTTTGGTGAGATCGATGTGATGTCTGGCCGTCTACGGGTTAGTGTGAGAACTGAAGATGTTTAGACAATGCTTTTCAAGATAGCGTATGGTCCGGGCGAGTATTTGTTGGTGTCATTAGTGCGACTAGTGCGTCAGGTATGGTTTTGGAATGTTCAGACAGTACTCTCATGAGTAGCTGCATGAGTTATTTCGTGTTTCATGAATATTATTTGGTTCACATCAAGTTAAGGAATTGTAGCAAGCATCTGAGCTTTGCGTTATCAGTAGCGAAGTTAGACCAATGCATGTCGAGTGTTCTAAAGATAGAATTTTGAACTGTTGGTCGAGAGTGCTTTAAATAAGCGACTTAGACGGTGATATTTTGGACAGTTCCGCGAAGATTTTTTGTGTGTCTTGTAGGAGACTTTAAGGGGTTATTTCAAAGCTTAGAAGTTCGTTTGTTTTGAATGGTTAGCTTTGTGAGTTTGATGGAAGAATCTTTTTGCAAGTTGGTATTGGTCGTGGGTACTTTGACTTGAGATGGTCGAGTCATTATTTGGGACTTCACAATGGGAAGCGAATTTGTTTGAGCCGGTGAAAAGTTTAGCGAATGCTTTGGTTTTGGTCCTGTTTAGTACTGAAGAACCTTGTGTGGTGTATTGTGATATTCCATTTTGGACTTAAGAAGTATTTTGACGAAGAGTTGGAAAAGTGTATTACTACCTTGGAACGATTTGATTTTCATAAGGAAAAATTGTCGGACGTGTGAGTTAGAGCTTGATGCGGTTGTGCTCATTTAAATTTTAAAAGGTGCAGATGTTAACGGCGAGAAGATTGGAATTGTTGGAGACAATTCAAGTTTGAGTGCGATCTATAAAGAAACTTCGTCTGGTGCTGATTTTAGTATGTTGATATCGCGGATGACACAGGAATATCTGATTTGGGGATTTGTTATTTTGAAGAATGTTGCATGTTTGTTTTGGGACACTGGTTGAGTTTAAGCTCAGAAGGTTATTAAGGATTTGTTCACTACTATCATATGGATTTTGTTAGATACTAATAGTCGTGGTAGATTATTAGATTGCGACTAAGATAAGTCTTGACGGTAAAGAATTTTGAGATGGTTTGGTAGCCACAGGTACCTTAAGATGATTGATGTTTTATAAAGGAAAGTGTTCTGTTTGTGACTGAAGTCGGTCGCGGCGGTGTTCATGTTGAATTCCATAAAAGTTTATGTTATGGTTGTAAGTTCAGCTGTTTTGTCATTACAGTAGTATGAGACGACGTTGATGGGTAGAGTTCTAGAGAGAGTGTTTGGTTTGAATTACCACTTAGGAAGATTGAAAGTGATGAAAGGTGTTTCGAATAAGAAACCTGTGTATCGATCGTTGCGACGATGCGAGGATGGTGATTACTTAATACAAATTTTGGGAATTGAATTGTTATAAGAGGAGACTTCGTTGAAGTCAAGTGTATACGTCGAAGTTCACAAGTGTATATTTGGAAAATATTTGAAAAGGTCAACTATGTCATGTATTTTAGAGGATCAATGGACGTTGATCAATCAAGAATGAAAGAGTGATTTACGAGTTGATGAGACGGATGTTACGAGGTGTCCTGATGGGTGTACGCTTTGAACGTATCCATTCTGAGTAATCGTGGAGTTGAGGATTAACCAAGTTGTTTTGCGGTTGGAATCATATGCATAAAAGTGATGCAGTATGGTTTAGAGATCGAGCATTGAATTGTTAGCGAGTATGCAAGATTGTTGGATTTGGACTAGTGAGTTATAGTCGCAAGCCGTCAGTATAAGCCCTAGAATGAGTGGTGTATCGCAGTTCTGTTATGTTTGTGCAACTTGTTATTGTTCAAGGGTTGTACGTTGGTAATCTACAAGGACGACGTGACCTTATGATTTTTCTGGAATGAGAGCGATAACTGCGAGTGTAATTCTTGAGTTCATACTTATGTGTGAATGAAGGCATCTTTTTCGTGGTTGCGTAGTACGCGTGGTTCTATCCTATTCTGATTGTTTCAGTTTTGGTTTGTATAACCATTTTGTTGTTTTCGTTTTAGCGATGGTGTCGGTGTCATGTCGTAAGACTTTATGTTCCTATCTTTGGTGACTCATTTCCGAGGTGTCGGTTCGAGTGTGTGACTAATTCTATAGTTAGGCGTTAGGATATCGATCTTGTTTGTTTAGTTCTCGAATAAACCGGTGTATCTGCGACTTGTTTAGTTGTTGGGTGTTAGTTGGTTGTCGAGTGCATTGTATGGACTTTGCATCTCGGCATGGTTGTTCTTGACTGGACGTTGTGGTTAGAGAGATACCCTTATTTTTGGTGTATTGTGTGTATTATTTAATTGACGCGAGGATTGAGTGAAAGAATGCGTAGGCATGTCCCGATTTGTTCGTTTTGGTCGAAATTTCGAGGACGAAAAGTTTATAAGTGGGGGAGAGTTGTAACGCCTTGTTTTATTTAATATTATATTATATTAATATTTTCGAATTACCGATCGATATTTATTATGCGACGAGAATATTTGTGTTAATCAATATATCTGATAATGTATTTGGCGACGTTTCATTCGGTCCGGTTTTTATTCCGTTCGGTTCGATAAAATATTATTCGGACCGATATTTAATTCCCCGGAATTATTTTAATTAATTGAGTTAATAATATAATTATATATTATTAGTGTGTTAATTAATTAAATAAATTAGGGGTGTGAGGATTAATTTGGAAAGATTGGGTTTACACCTTGGCTTGCTAGTAAGGAAAAATACCATTATAAAACCACATTTCCTCATTTTCTTCCATTTTTTCAACAAAGCCAAAAATAGAAACATAGAAGCATGAAGAGAAAGAAAGGGTTTTGGGAAGAAGAAGAAGAGGAGCAAGAGAGGAAGCCTTGGTTGGTTGTGGCAGAGGAATCATGAAGCTTTGCAAGAACAAGATGAGGTAAGGGGTTTGATTCTCCAACTCATATTGTTAGGTTTTGATGTTTATATTTTGGATTTGGGGGAAAAATTGATTATTGGTTTATAGGGTTTAGTTGGTTGATTGTTGAAATAGTTTAGAAAAGTTGGATTAGGAGTAGGGATTATGGGTGTGGTGTTATTATTATTGTAGTATATGAGGTTATAAGAATGAAAATGGAAAAGAAAAGCTATAACAGTAAAGCAAGAAAACCAAAAAAACAAGGAACTGTAAAACTCACGCAGGGAAGAAGAAGATGGATGACTGGTGTGTGAAGGAGGAGGCGCCCACCTCCATGTGTGGGGCGACCGTCCCCCAAGGTGAGGCACCCGCCTCCTCTTCACTTGCAACCAATGGGACGTGCGTCCCTTGTGTAGGGGGAAGGCGATGGAAATTTTGCTGTCTTGGAGTTTTTCTGTTAAGCCAAACTGTTTTCTGCTATCTGTTGTTTTTCCTGCATAATTTCTCAAATGGTTTATGTTTGTGTCTAATTTCCCAATTCCACCTAGTAACAAATTATATTAATAAAATATAATTAGGACCTAAGTTAGCCGATTAAATTTGGAACCCGATTATGTTCCGATTTCGGTAAATTCGACGACGGAGCAAGTTGCTCCGAATTCAACGAAAATTGACGTGCTAGCTAAGTTCGACGTGTAGAACGTAGTGGTGAGGTTAGTTTTTAGAAATTGCGAGTTTTTATGAGACGACCCGAAATAGGCCAAAATACAGTTATATTGAATCGAATTGCGTTTTAGTAGATTTAAGGCACAGATGGACAATCCGATTTCGATGTTGACGATTATGATTAATGCCGATTATTAGGAATGACTTTCGCGACGATTATAGGTGTTTGACTATTTTTCCGTATTTGGAATTTAGGGAATGAATCGATAATGATGTGGTGTGATTAAACATAATGTTTGCGACGATGTATTAATTAACGAATACTCGATGATATGCGATGCAATAATATATGTCCTTGTACATGATGATGTGATGATTATATTGACGTTGTTAATAAATGCTTCCGATTTGTGAATGCATGATTTTAGATAATAATGAATTATTAGTGATGTTTTGCATAATGCAAATATGATGCGATGATATATTTATATTGATGTGGATAAATTATGGTGATGTGGGCTTTATGTCAATCTTGATGAACGGTGATGATGTTTTTGTGTTGCGTTGTTTTATTGTCGAGTCACATACATTGCATTGGCGACTAGGGCTTTTATGCCAGGCGACGAGGGCTTTTATGCCAAGCGATGAGGCTTTTATGCCAAGTGTTCCTAATTATGGACAAAGCGACGGGTACCACATGCATAACATAGTCGTGTCTCATGGAGTCGGTTGTGTTTATGTTTGAGTTGTTTGGCGTTGAGTTTTAATTGATGGATGATGTGGAATTGTGATGATGTATGATGTTTTGTTTGGTGATGATATTTATGATGAACATGAAATAGATATAACTTGATAGTTTCATGATAAATAAGCGATGAATATAAATGATGAGTTTTGTGATGATGTAATTTTGATGAAATGCTTAATGCAAATATGAGGTGATGATGTTTGCGACGATGGGCTTTTATGCCAAAAAGCGACGAGGGGCTTTAGCCAATTTGTGATGATTTTATTTATGTTGCTTATGTTATTAGCATGGTTTGGTGTTGTTATTTGATGTTGTTATTTATAGTTTATGTGTTGTTGTGATGGATTATGCCGGTGAGGTTATGGAGATAAAGTGTTGATTATACACAATAGTATGAATATTAAAGTAAGTAAGTTTTGATTATGTGTTGGAATTGCATTTATTAATCTATACCATTTGTAATTCCGAAACTATACATATATATTTTATCATGCCTTTAATTATATGTTTTGGATTATCTCACCCTTTACTTGTTTCGCCGTTACCTTTATATTGGTAACGTGCAGGTTATGAAGACGGAGTTTATAGCAGCTATTAGTTGAGTCGGTGTCGCTCTGATACGTAGCACTCGGGGGGAATAATTATGTTGTCTTGTTATTGTTCTTTTGTTGTTTTCCTTTTGTAAATAAGAATCATACTTTATGAAAATATGATTTGTTAAGGAAGTTTAATAAAAGAAGATGTTTTGATTTTAAGAATCAATTTATGTTTTCCGGCGATGCTATGTATCCGAGATTTATACTTTAAAGCAAACGGTTTAAAGTGATTTGGTTTTGAAGGTGTGATGCCTCAGTATTGAATTTATGAAATTTTAATTTACTCTGATTTTTGCATATAAAACCTTGGGTAATATTGGGGTGTTACAAATTTTGTCTGAGCTTTTAAACATAATTCACATTGTGTAGAAGGAAATCACGATAATTGAACATTTTAGGTCTCAGCGTATCAACACAACGAACCTTGTAAGCCTTATTATCACCAAGGAGAATTACTCTATCTTCTTCTAGCTTCAATGTCTCAAAGTATTCTTTCATCGGGAACATATGATAAATATCATGTAGATTCCATGATCCAACTCTCTTGAATATTCAAACTCGACGCCGCTAGTTCACCAACATTATCATACTTATCCCTTGTTGGCCAAATGACTCCAGACAAAAAATGGGTTAAAAAGGGTAAATTGTGATATTCGAATTTTAAAAACTGATTTATAAAAACGTGTTGATTTGAAACAGTTTATGTCATAAGAAAGAAAGAAACAAAGATAAAGCACCAAAATAACAAAAATGAGAAGAGATGGAGAAATAAGCAGTACAATAAAATAAATGACAAAAATAAAAGAGATATGGATATAAAGTTCACACCGAAGATTATCCTGGTTCATAACAAATCACATGAACTACTCTAGACCTAAGAGTTTCCTCTAGAGATTTCCACTAAATTAAACTGGAGTTTTTGTACAGGTTCAACCTAACAACCTTTCACAAATAACTTGAGCTTTTGCAAATGATAAACCCAAACATTTCACAAAAACCTCGAACTTTTACAACGGATCAATCCAAATAACCTTAAACAAAAGATCTAAAGATTTTACGAAGGTTTAACTCAACAACCTTAAACTAAGATTTTTACAGGCATAAGTTTCAACCTTCAAATCTATTACAAAAAATCACAAAAGAATAATGCTCTTTAATAAACAATTACAACACAACACCAATACAACTCTCTGATAAACATTTTTGCTCTTTCAACACTAAGGAAATTCTAGTGAATATTTTAACAAATAATAATGAGTAGTATAAAGCTAGGAGAGGAGTTTATTCAGAAAACTTGTTTGTTTTGAAATGAGAAAAATATTCCATCATATAGGAAAGTTTTGGCTCAAAAAAGAAATATCTTTGTGATTTTTAAACTTTTAATAGATTAAAAACATGGTCTAATCGTCTAAACCAAGCCAAAGAAAAATAAACTTTGAATTTCTTTGTCACTTAATCTATCAGGATGTTTTACACTTTGTTTTAGTTGATTAGAATAATGGCCTAATCTATTAGCATGTTTATTTTTCCTTCCTAATTAATCAAACAAGCTTATTAATTGTTTAAGCACTTGTTCGTATTTGTTTTAAGAAGTTTGATAAAAATATGAGAAGTTTGAAATATTTTGTGTGTGGTACGTGCATACACACGCATTGCCTTAGTAATTCAATACCTACTTTTGCTTCACTTATTTTTAATTTATCAAAATCAAGATAAAACCCTAAGCGCAGGATCATGTAAACTTTCAAAACTTCATAGCTTCAAGTTTAAAACTTCACAAATTTATGTTCCCGTGATAACTCTATTTATCTTTGTTTGGATTTTTCAAATAGAACTTGAACACTTTATTTTGTGCTTGCTTCGTCAATGATTAGACTTTTGATATATATTTCTTGTTCAGTAGGCATCACCAAAAGCAATGAAATGCATTTACTTTCACAACATATATAACTACTTCCCCTTATGATGCATCAAAAGTTTGAACACAATCTTCATTGTCCCATCTCTTAGGATATCCTTTATGAATTGACCGATTCTCTCATAAATAAAGTATTCTGACTTTGACTTGTAAAACCTCTTGGATTTGGATACCCCTCTATGCTCACTTTCTTCTCTTAAGACACTCAAGCCATCACCACTATCATAAATCTTCAAATATTTCTCCTTTGAAAATCTTTGGATCTCACAAACGTCTAGAACTCATCCAAAGTAATAATACTTTCCTTACCATAAATAAATGCATCCTCAAAATTATCAAATGATCTAGGTAATGAGCTCACCAAGATTAAATACTTGTCATCGTCAACAATATTTACCTTAATATTCTTCATATCGTTAATGATCATGTGAACTTTTGTCAATTGTTCCACCATGAATTTGTTCTCTACCATTATGAATGAGTAAAGTTCTTATTTATGAATCGACTTGTGAGCCAAAGACTTGGTCCTATACAATAATTTATTATTTTCCCACATTAAAGTTGCAATATTTTCCCTAGAGATTTCCCTTAAAACTATATTCATGAGATACAAGATAATGACACTTTTAGATTTATCCACCATCTGAGCCTTCTCTACTTGTGTTAGGCACATTAGCTTCGTTGCTTCACTTGTAAATGTTTTAACACAATTATCTTAAGTTAATATTTTTTCATCTTCACTTTCTACAACCTAAAAATTCGGTCTCCATAAAACTTATGGATCTTCCATTTAGATCCCACGATGCTTGATCACTTGTAAACTTAACTTTGTTTCTTCAGCGTGGGAGCCACTTGTTGGGGGAATTGAAAGGTTCAACCACACCAAATTATCATTGAAATTTAACATTCACACCACTCTTTTGATAATAAAGATGCGTAAGACAAAAAATAATGACAACCAAAATAAATATCACTAAGTAACAAAATAACCTACAATTAATGTAAGCAAATCAACAAGAGGAAGATAAAAAACAAGAATAGAAAGAATTTGTTTACCCACTGTTATACCCCAAAATTTTCCCTCTTATTTTTGAGGTCAAGATACATCTCCATACTCAAGAATTCCTCAAGGGTTGATCAAAAAAACCCTCTCCTAAGCAATCAACCCATAACCATGGTTTTGTTTCTCTCAAGTTAAAGTTGAGTTGTAATGCCTCAAGTGAGCATCATGCCTCCTCATATGTTTCAAAGTATCACCATGTCAAGTTTCAATCCTCATAGCCTAAGTTTGCTCATTCAATTGCTCAGATGGTTGAAACTCAGTTGTATTGGACAAAATGTCAAATGTGGTCAACATACAGTCAAACTTCATTATTTTTTGCCAACATCAAGATTTTTAAGTCTCATTCATCATTTGATCAAGGTTTGATCATGATTCATCAAGAAAATTCAAAGAATGTTCAAAAGTCAAAAGTTTCTAAATTAGGGTTCCTTAAGGGAAAGTCAACTGAACTTTGACCAAGCATAACTTTCACATACTTTATCAGAAATTTTTCCACCTAATATCATTTTAAATGGAATTAAATTCTCTACAAATTTGTGTCTCACAAGGTTTTCCCAAAAATGCTTCATTTGAGAGATATGGGTCAAGACATTATAGGTCTTTTCAAAAGTCAACAAAAAGTGATATTTTTCCAAAGAGGTCTACATGAGAATAGAAGCTTTAATGAATATGAAACAAAAAGGATCATTTAGAAGGCATATTAATCTTTCTAAAAAGTCCAAGAACACTCTCAAATGATAAAAATTGAGCAAGTTATGGTTTGGGCAAAATTGGAAATTTTCAAGAAATACATGAAGAAAAAAATATTGATCAAACTTGAAAATTTTCCAAATGGGCCCATATTTCTTTGATCTAAACTTGTATCTAACATTTCCAAGAGCTTCTAAATCCCATATACACGCCATGGCCTTATTTATTTTTGATTTAATTAATTTTAATTCAAATTTAATTAAAATAAAATATGAAATTAAATAAGATAAGTGCAAGGCTGTAAATCTAAGCTTCTTGTGGTCCAAGCAACTCAATACAAGCTGGCAATTTTGAAATATACTTGACTGGAAAGAGATTGGCATGATTGAAGATCAAAAATAGAAAGATTTGGTGTTGATTTCCAATCAAATATATTAGCATTCAAGGATTAATTTCTGATCAAATTTGTTGACCTAAATTCATCTCCTATATATATACAAGGTTGTCAGATGAAGAATACACGAAATCCATGCCTCAAGAACCCTAACAAAGCTCCAAAAACATGAGGAAAAAGCAATTCGGATTCAACCTTGCAGTCCAATTCAAGGAGTTTTGAGGATCAATTGAGCATCACAGAGGTCCCAGGAACCTTTTCACATCATAACATAAGCCTGAAGCAAGCTAAATTGATACAACACAATCACAGTATGCATACTTTTATGTCAATTTCGATTACACACATATATGCATCATAAACATGTTTTGATTATATATTCATGATCCTGAGAACCTATGCAATGTTTCTGGATTGTTTTATTTGAGTTTAGTTGCAGGAATCATGTAACACCATTGTTAGGGTTTTCAAGCTCCGATTTGGGGAAACATGGTTACAAGTAAAATTGGACCAAATAAATGGTTCCATCATGCTCAGAGCAAAGTTTCCAATCGAACCATGGTCTCACCATTAATTTATATTGTGTATTCTTGGTTTTTGAAAGTTGCAGGTGTTATAATGATAGACGAAACTGTCACTATAGGCTTTATCAACGAAATCTGTCTGATGGTAAAAGCCTGAAATTCAAATCGGGGACGAATACCCCCTGGCGCGCGCGTTTTAATATATTTTAAAATTTATCTTTATTATATATTATTTTCTTTCTATTCCAATAACACCAAGTACAAGTAGTACATATGGCAAGCGTGTGGAAATCTTTCACCCTGAGGTCCTGGGTTCGAATCCAACCTCCCACCCTATTTTTTTGACATTTTTCACACTAACCTTATTTTCTCTTATTTTTCTTATTTCTTTTTCTATTTTCTTTTCTTAATTTATTTCTTTTCTTTTCAAATAATTTTTTTTAAAATACAACAAAAAATCATAAAAATATTTTCTTTTTAGATTTAGGTCATAAAAATCCTAATTTAATTTTTGACACCAAAAATATTTATTTTTTCCCTTTATTTTAATTAAATGTTTAATTAACCATAAAATTAACTTTAATTTATTTTCTTAAATAAAATCAACCTACAAAATACAAAAATATTTTCTTTTAGTTAATTAGGTTTTCTACTAACCTTAAAACATTTTTTTTACTAACACAAAAAACTTTTTTCTAACATTATCTTCTTTATTTCGATTTATTCCTTGTATAATATTTTTTTCGATTATTATAACTGCTTCCAAGTTGTAATAGCTAGGTTTAAACTTTTCGCGCATTTTTCATTATGATGTATTTGCTCACATGATGTGATAGCTTAATTAGGGTTTACTTGCCGCATTTACTTTCCGCACTTCCTATTATGTATCTGCCCAAAACCCTATAATAGCTTAGGATTTACTTTTCCGCACTTTTACTTTCCTCACCCTATAAACTATATATAAACTGCTTAGATGTATGGCTAATAGGATTGTATGGCAAGACTTAAAATCAATATTAGAATAACCTAATCTTCAAGATAACATATATGAATTGAACACAGTTATCACACTTGCACCCATAGGGTATCCTCTCTTGTTGTCTTACGAATAAAAATAGTCATGTCCCTCAAACGTAGGGATACCATTAGCAAATACACTTACGAATAATATTATCATAGTCCCTTCGATATAAAGATCATAGTCCCTTGATGCTGCCTACGAATATATGATCTCGTCCCTCGGTTGTTTCCTACGAATAAGTGATGATCGTCCCTTCGAATTGCTAAGGTATCCTTACAATGTTGCCTTCAATGACCATACGATGACCCTACGCATGTCCCTTCACATCCAACGGATAGAGTTACCTACCAACTAATGGTATGGATAGCACTGTCCTAAAGGAGAAGGAAAATAACAAGAATGACCTTTCTGAGTAGGTAATAAGACTATAAATTACTTGCTCCAATCAAAGCAAATACTTTTAACACCTCACACTCTTTTCAAAAATACTTTCAAACAAACACTTTGTATACATTCATACGAGAATCATTACAAAGTCACATTTTTCAAACAAATATTTTCAAACACTTCGTATATATATTCTTGAGGACTGATACAAGAATCATTAGAAGGTCAAAGCAAAATATTTTCAAACAAATCACACACACAAAAGCAAGTTTTCAAAAGTGAGCTAAGCAATTAAGAGCCCGTAGATAACTACGGATGGAAAGGGTGCTAATACTTTCCCTTTTCATAATTACCTCCTGAACTCAGAATCTATCAAAGGTTTTTTGGGCTATGATTAACCAAGAAATCTTGTTTAATCTCGAGAGAATAGACAAGTGTCTACTCCCTACCATGAGGCCCTTATTGAAAACTTGGTATGTGGACCAAAATGCGATAATGGAAATGAAGTGAATAATTGTGAACTTTCATGGAAGCATAAATAAATCAATAAAATCCCATACAAGGTGGCTCACATAAATGATAAAGCAACTAACAATTGTGTAAGTGCATGCACGAAATAAATTTAATTGATTAATTAAACAAAGTTTAATCAAATAATTAGATTAATAAAAATTAATTAGATGGACTAATCAATTTTAAATATCCTAATTAGATAATTAAATAAAGTAGAGAAGTGAGATAATGAAAGAATACCTGACCCTCTCGAAAGAGAGGGTATTTATAACCCCCAGCGTTGGGCCAAGGTCCAGTTAGTGGGTTGCTTAGCGAAGCCCACTAAGGGACTGTTAGGATTTGCGTGAGCAAGGAGTCTAGCATGTGGCCTCCTCCCTGGTTTGCCGCTCCGAGAAATAAGGGACGGTTGACCTGTTATTCTCAAAGGGCATGGTGACGGTTAAGTAACCGTTGGCCACGTGACCCTAACACGCACGTGGGGACATCCCTAACAGTTATGGGCAGATGGGTCTTCGAGTCCTCAATGCCCATTAGATTGAGCCCTAATAGTCGTGGGCCAGATGCTGGCCCAATCCAAAACACAATCCATTGACCCTATCAAAAATTGATTGGTGTCTAGTCAACCATTTGAGCATCTTTTTTATCAAAGTCAACCCCCAAAATAAGTTCTCCTCCTATCGCTTGAATTTTTTTTGATATACTTCCACAAACTTCCTCCTTGGCTAAATAATGGTGATATTAAATTTAACCAAGAGGTTTGCTCTCTCTAAAAATTGAACTATTATTCAACAAACTTAAAGGAGAAATGAATGTGAAGAATTAGTACTAATATAAAGAAGAAAATGTTATTCAATTTTCTTGTGATTTTTATTCAAATATTTTTTTTGTATTATTAATAAAATAAATATTTCTTTAAATAGTATAAATATTTCTTTCAATAATATAGATATTTCTTAATGCTGCTTAGACCCTACTATATCATTAATTAACCCTAGAATAAAAGTATTATACTTAAATGTACTTTTTTAATTTTTTTATTTTTAAGTTTTAGTCCCCATTTTAAAAGTCAATCTTTTTTTTTTGAAATAAAGTCAACTTTTTAATTCATAAATTTTACTCCATTCGAGATTTTGTTGGCTCGCCTATATTTTATATATATGACACTCTTATTAATAGCATAACACTATCACATTAACTCTCTACAATATATATTCATCTAATGTGGAGTCGTTGTACCAATGACATATTATTAATAAGTGCGCCACATATTAATACTAACGAAATCTCAAATAAAATAAAATTTTTAGATTAAAAATTAATTTTTAAAATGAGAAGACTAAAATTTAAAATAGGGTAAAAAAATAAGACAAAATATTAAAATAGATGGGACTAACCATCTTATGGGAATCAAAAGAAAAATTAAATAGATTGACTAAAACAACCTTAAAACTAAATGTAATTTTTTTTCTACCAAACCCACTTTGACTATCTATTATAAATCTATAAAAATCAAAGTACCATTAACTTACCATAATACTCTAATTAGTAAATTTCAATTTAGTCTTAATCTAAGGGTATATTTGTAACTTTCTGAAATACTTGCACCATATTGATTTGACAATAAATATGGCTGATGTGTCACACTATGGTTTTTTCTGCAACTTTTTAATTTTTTATTATTTCTAACTAACAACAATTATGCCATTTTGTTTATATTTACACGTTATAATCACACCTAATTATGTGCTACATACCACTTCCCAAAACCCTCATCCAAACCAAAGGTCATTCAATTTAAAATTCAAATTAAAACACTCATATTATAGCTGCTACGTACATTGGATTTTGAAAAGGTTGTTTTGAAAAAATAAATACCACAACTTCCCATATTGTATCATTATATTAGCCTTTTCATTCAAAAACATCTCTTTTTCAAAGTTTCAAAGCCACAACTTTAAATTCAAAGCCACAACTTTCCAAGTTTCTATTTTTTTCATGTGAAACATAAATATATGCTTTCATCTTCTTTCCCGATTAATGTTAGAACTGTGGCACATATTTGTCATTTTCGATTGTTGTTCTCTATCTGCTTTCCTTGCTTTGGTTACATTGAAAATGATTGATTTACAGTAATAAGTTTTCTTTAGTTCGTTAATTTTGTTATGTAATTCCTTTTTCCAACAATATCAATATTGTTTTCTTACTTTCTCTTCGTTTTGTTTGTAGATTCAGCAGATCAGGATGAGATTCATGCAATGAAAGATCTACAAGTTTAAGTTCGTCATGTTTGTGGACAAATATTTCTGATATATTTTATCATTTTTCTTAAGAAAGCATTAATTGACTTATTTTCTTTTGAATTTCATATTCTTGGCTTATACTTTGTGACGATATTTGCAGCTCTCAACAGATATTTATAAAGAGGCAAAGTGGTTGTAAAATAAATTAATTTCTTTCTTTGTCTTAATCTGTTATATTGGTTAGTTTTCCTTCATAATTTGTTTGAGTGATGTTTGTAATTGGTTTTGTTAAAGTTTGAGATTTATGTTTGTTATAGGTATGGAAATTGAAATCGTTTAATTTTGGTTTTGATAAAGTTTGAGGTTTATGTCTGTTTTTGTTCAGAGGTTGGATTTGAAGTTTATGAGGTTAGAAGATGATGAAAATAGGCTGATGAGTTGAAGTTTGATGATGGCTTGGATAGGTTAGAAGTGATTGTTACTGTAAATCATTTAAGAAAGTGTTGGTTTGGGTAATGTTATGTTCAACTATTTTCCTAAATGGCTGACATGAAATTGATGCTACAATAGTTGGTATATCCCAACAAGCAATCCAATGCATGACTGCAAGTGAAAGAAGAATCACAAATAGAAACTAATAAATGTACTGGTGATGATAAAATAAAAATATCTTTATAAAAATGTCATAAACTTATTACTAAATTATTTTTAATTCAAAATAATTTATTTGTTCACATATTCAAATATTATAAATAATTTAAATTATAATATTTAATATTTGGTAATAATATTCAATATCATACTTTATATTTGTCAAGCATTGAAGAGTCAGAAGTTGAAACTTCTGAAGAAGAGTCAGAAGTTGAAACTTCTGAAGAGGAGTCTGAAGTTGAAACTTCTGAAGAGTCAGAAAATGACATTGTAAATTCTGAAGATGAGTCAGAATCTGAGGTTTTAGAAGAAGAGTCAGAGTTAGAAGATGACTCTGAAGTTGAAGACAAGTCAGGATCTGAAGGTGATTCTGAGTCTGAAGAAGAATCAATAGATGAGTTAGAATCTCAAGGAGATTCTGCTTCTGAAGATGAGTCAAAACATGAAGGTTTTGAAGATGAGTCAGGACTTGAAAGTTCTGAAGAAGAGTTAGAGTCAGAAGATGTGTATGTTTATTTGTATAAAAAATATTGTATTAATTTATTATATATTTTATTATATAATTTATTATTGTAGATGCAATGATATATAAAATAAATTTATGTAATATAATAAATTTACATATAACTTAAAATAATATTCTATTATTATTTTATGAAGATTTGTTGAAAAGATTTAAAATGATACATGTTTATTTTATTTCAAATGTAAATAGGCTTATGAACATATTCTGAGAACGGCTACAGAGTTTCAGAAGTTCTGTGAGTTCCAGAAGTTCTGTGAGGAGAACTTCTGGATATGAGAGTTCCAAAAGTTCTGTGAGGAGAACTTCTGGATATGTTGTTTTTTGCACCATGCTGGATTTGGTGGATCTAGGAGTATTTCGAGGATTCTTCTTCTTTCTACTTGAAGTATAGTAACATTGGAAATGAACAAACGAATGCAGTCAATTTGTTGGAAACTGAGTTCTTACAAGTAAAAGTTTGATTCAGAAAATTTGGACATTGTTATGCAATAATTTAAAGATTATATTTAGAGATTTTTAAGAAAAAAGTTATTTTAGTATGTTATTATTTTATGAAAATTTGTTGAAAATTCGAAATGATGGTATATATATATATATATATGGTAAATAAAGAATGTATTTTAAGGACCAAGTCGCCACTTCTGACTCCTCTTCAGAAGTTGCAACTTCTGACTCCTCTTCAGAAGTTGCAACTTATGACTCCTCTTCAGAAGTCTCAACTTCTGACTCCTCTTCAGAAGTCTCAACTTCTGACTCCTTTTCAGAAGTTGCAACTTCTGACTCCTCTTCAGAAGTCTCAACTTCTGAATCCTCTTCAGAAGTCTCAACTTCTGACTCCTCTTCAGAAGTTGCAACTTCTGACTCCTCTTCAGAAGTCTCAACTTCTGACTCCTCTTCATAAGTCTAAACTACTGACTCTTCTTCAGAAGTCTCAACTTCTGACTCCTCTTCAGAAGTTGCAACTTCTTACTCCTCTTCAGAAGTTGCAACTTCTGACTCCTCTCAGAAGTTTCAACTTCTGACTCCTCTTCAGAAGATTTAAAAGGATACATATTATTTTATTTCAAATGTATATAGGCTTATGAGCATATTCTGAGAACGGCTACAGAGTTCCAGAAGTTCTGTAAGGAGAACTTCTGGATATGAGAGTCCCAGAAGTTCTATGAGGAGAACTTCTGGATATGTGAGTTCCAGAAGTTACGTGAGGAGAACTTCTGGATATGTTGTTTTTTGCACCTAGCTGGATTTGGTGGATCTAGGAGGATTTCGAGGATTCTTCTTCTTTCTACTTGAAGTATAGTAACATTGGAAATGAACAGATGAATGCAATCAATTTGTTGGAAACTGAGTTCTTACAAGTAAAAGTTTGATTCAGAAAATTTGGACGTTGTTATGCAATAATTTAAAGATTATATTTAGAGATTTTTAAGAAAAAAGTTATTTTAGTATGTTATTATTTTATGAAAATTTGTTGAAAATTTGAAGTGATGGTAAATAAAGATTGTATTTTAATTGTGTGTATTTTCTATAAATATTTGATTGTATTTTATTTTTATATTTACATCTTATGTTTATTAAGTTAAAATGTGTATGTTTATTTGTATAAAAAATATTGTATTAATTTATTATATATTTTATTATATAATTTATTATTGTAGATGCAATGATATATAAAAATAAATTTATATAATATAATAAATTTACATATAACTTAAAATAATATTCTATTATTATTTTATAAAGAATTGTTGAAAAGATTTAAAAGGATACATATTTATTTTATTTCAAATGTATATAGGCTTATGAACATATTCTGAGAACGGCTCAGAGTTCCAGAAGTTCTGTGAGGAGAACTTCTGGATATGAGAGTTCCAGAAGTTCTGTGAGGAGAACTTCTGGATATGAGAGTTCTAGAAGTTCTATGAGGAGAACTTCTGGATATGCTGTTTTTTGCACCTTGTTGGATTTGTTGGAATCAACAGAGACATTGTTGTGAAAGAGTCAGAAGTTTGGGATTGGAGTAAGTCCCAACCAACTTCTGATGTAATGATAACTTCTGAAGACGAGTCAGAAGTTGAAAGTTCTGAAGAATAGTATTTTTTTTAATAAAAATATATATTTATGAACAATAATATATTATTATAATAATATTTTTTATAAAAAAATTATATTTTTTTTAATAGTAAAATAAAATTGGTTAATGAAATATAAAAAATTTGTTAATAAAATGAAGAAGAAGAGTCAGAGTCAGAAGATGATTCTGAAGACTTTGAAGATGAAGATGATGAATCTGATTCTGATCCAGATTCTGATGATGATCAAGAATCTGGTGGTGATTATGCTTCTAGAAAGGAAAACTCTGAAGACGTAGGTTCGGGAGGAAAATCTTCTAGAGGTGATAAAATTTTTGGTGGTAATCATGACTATAAAGGTGGATCTTCTGAAGGAAGAGCTTTTAAAGGTAGTTCAGCCTCCGTTAGAAGTACTACTAAATTATTTTTAATATTTAGTCATTTATTAACCAACTTCATCGTTTCATTAACCAATTTTTTATATTTCATTAACCAAATTTATTTTACTATTAAAAAAAGAAGGATTTAAAATTAATATTTGACGGGAAGCTTTCATAAATTTTAGGTTTGAAAAAATTGACTAATATCTAAAAAGTAATATTAGTTGAATTGGAAAAAAAATTAATTATTTAGTTTTGTTAACTCATCTGGATTCACGGGTAGATGTGAACGTATCTATGAGATACCAGTTAGATTGTTCATTTTAACGTTCATCTTTTAACTATTTCTTTTGTTGTTATATATAATTGAAGTTATAAAAATTGTTGTACGATTTTTTATAAATACGAATAAATATTTAAAAGTTGGTAGTGAAAAACATATAATTTTAAATACTATTCTGAAAGTAGTTTAAGAAAAAACTATATGATTTTGAATGCTATTGATATATTTTTTTAAAAATTGAAAATCATATCATATCCGCAAATATTTCTATATGATCTTTTATTGTTTCAAGTTTCTCATGATTTAGTTGTATATGTGTTGTGACACATATTCTGTTGAAATTTTGGGAACCATTTCTCTAATCAAGGTTGTTGTTAGAGTCTACGATGACTTATAAATGAGAAACATTATAGCCAACTGAAATTTGAAGGGAGCTGTCATACATGGTTTGTAAAAATTATAAATATGATATATAAAAACGATTTAAAACTGATATTTGGCCGGAAACTGTCATAAATTTTAGGGTTAGAAAATCTACTAATATCTAAAAATTGGAAAAATAAATTTATTCTTGAGTTTTGTTAACTCATCTAGATTCACGGGTAGATGTGAACGTATCTATGAGATAACAGCTAGACGGTTCATTTTAACGCCCATCTTTTAACTATTAATGTATCTATGAGATAACAGCTAGACCGTTCATTTTAACGCCCATCTTTTAACTATTCCTATTGTTGTTGTTATATATAATTGAAGTTATAAAAATTATTGTACGATTTTTTATAAATACAAATAAATATTTAAATTCAAAATAGATTAAATTTTTTTGTTAAATTACATTAACTTATATATATATATATATATATATATATATATATATATATATATATATATATATATATATATATATATATATATATATATATATATATATATATATATATATATATATATATATATATATATATATAGGAGCTTTACAAGTCCTAATTAGATAAATGTAATATAAAATTAGACAGGACCGTGCAACAGCACGGATTTTTTACTAGTTTTAAAGTTAAAATAGTAAATTTTTTCAAAAAAACTAACTTTATTTTGAAAAGTTAAAGTTAAATTTCTTTCGTCAAATCATAAATAGTGTAACAGTACAATAATCTATTATTCATTCATTCTATTTCACTATTTATTTGAAGAAATCTAAATAGAATTTTAAAGGAGAGAAGAATGAAAGAAGCTTTATCAAAATAAAAGAGATTTATATACATGAAGTTTGAAAAATATTCCTATAAAAAATAGGTTGGATTCGTCTTTTTAATATAAGAAAAATTCTCTATTTTAGTCCCTAATATCTAAAACGTGTTAATAATTATTTATTTTTATTTTTATTATCTATTAATTTTTGAAAACCAAAATTACTTTGTTATAAGTATTTTATTGAGTGTGTGTAATGGTTAAAACCAAAATTTAAAAAATTAGTCTCAACAAAGTTTGATGCTTGAGAATATATGGGGCACTCCTTAACCACTGGACCACTTGCTTTGTTTGTTTGTGTATTAGTTCACATCAAATATATATTACATCTTTTCTATTCATACTATTATCTTATTTATGTGTACTATTATGTATATATTACATAGTTAGTTAATATTTAATTATTTTTAATATTATTAATTTATTATTTAAATATTTATTTTATATTTAATATATTATATATTATATATTTTAAATTTAAATTATTTAAATAATATTATTTTAAATATATTTTTATTAATACAATTATTATGAGAAATATATTAACATGTAGTAGTACCTTATATTTCTATTATGATAGTATTATTGAAAATATATTTACATAATATTATGTAATTCAAAACATATTTATAATAATATTATGTAATTAAAAATTATTTTATAATATTTATATTATTGGAACAATTTATATTTATATTTATGTTCAATTATTTAAATAAAATTATAAATATCAAATTAGTTATCTTAAAACTTTAGTTAAATTTTAAAATACTATTTAAAATAGTTAGCTTAAAATTTATTTAGAAATAATATTGTAAGCTAACTATTAAATAAAAAAATTTAAATAGTATTTTTTAATAACAATAATATTTTAATAGCAGTATTAATAAACATATTTAACAATATTAATAGATAATATTATTTAAATACCAGTATTAACAATATTATTTTAATAAACATATTTTAAAGTTATTTGAAATAATATTTAAAATGTTTATTTAATAGTTATTTTACAATATTACTTCTAAATATAAAAAATTAAATAGTTTTTTAAATATAACTAATAAATAATAGTTATTAAATATGTTTATTAAATATTGATATTTAGATTTAAATATACACATTAAAATAAAATTGATATTGTAAGCTAACTACTAAATAAAAGTTTTCAATACTGTTAGTGTTTTTAGGTTGGCATTAATTTTGGTAAAACTAGGATTTAGCAATGTCATGATAGATGTTATGACATTCAGAGATTGAAGATAAATCCTACCTGCTAAGGATGTTAAAAGATTTCAGCGAAAGCTAAAGTCATCGGAAATTTGAAAATCGATGTCATAATGATGTTATGACATTCATGGACATTCGAGAATCTGTTTGTTCCTAAGATTTTTCAGGAAGTTTGTTGAGTTGCTAAATATTGTTTTTCGTTATTAGAAAGCATGCTCACGTGGTCTAGGTTAATCTTAATTAAACCTAAATTGGTTGTTGAAAAGACCATGTTTTTAGGATTAAATTAAGTGAACCCTAGCTATCTTTATGGAAGCCCAAACCAAGTTTCGTTCGCTTCTATAAAAGGAAAAGAACCCTTACTCGCTGCGCCTTTGAATGTATTGAAGAGATAGCAACTTGTGTTTGTGTCTTGTTAGGATTTGTAACATTGGTATGTAATTCTAGTTTCTCTTGTGAGCCAAGCAACTATCAATTGATAAGTGCCGGACTAGGATTTCTTGTAAGGGTAGTTTATCACCAAAGCTTTAAAGCACGAGTGTTTGTCTCTTGATTGAAGTGAAGCAAGATTAAGATATTTTATTGAAGTGTGTCTTCACAATTCAATTAGTCAATAGGTTGATATCACCTGTGATTGAGGGAGTGAGTGGGTACTCGGATCTAAGTAGGACTTAGGTTGAAGTTGCATTGGGTAGGTTTTAAGTGAAGGAGATAAACGGTGGTTTATTCCAATTAATTCTACTAATAGTGAATTTCCTCCCGGCTTGGTAGCCCCGGATGTAGGTTTGTTGAACCGAACCGGGTGAACAACTTATTGTGTTATTTATGCTCAGATTCTTGTGTGAATTGTTAACATAGTGTCGACATCGTGTCATAACATTCTCTGTGACATCAAGTATCCTGCCAGAATTTCAATTGGCATCGAGCGGGCACCCGCTTGTTATTTCGGTGAGATCTAGGGATAATAGTTTCGGCGTAATGGATAAAGAAGGAGGATTTGGAGGAAGACCACCTATTCGGATGGGTCTAATTATGATTACCGAAACCTCGTATGGTTGCCTTCTTAAGATCGTGGACATTAAAGCTTGGAGAGTCTGCGATAAAGGATGGAAACATCCCACCAAGCTTGAGAAAGATGGCACTACTGTCTTGAAACCCGAGAAGGAATGGAGCAAAGAGGAAGAAGAGCTAGCTCTAGGGAACTCTAAAGCATTGAATGCTCTCAATGGTATTGACAGAATATCTTCGATGGTTCATCAATGTGAGTGGCCAAGGATGTTTGGGACACTCTCGAACTACTCATGAGGAACATCCAAGGTGAAGATGTCAAGACTTCAGATGCTCACTACCAAATTTGAGAATTTGAAGATGAAGGAAGATGAGAATATTCATGAGTTTCACATGAATATTTTGAAATTGCCAATGCCTCGAGCACTTGGTGAAAAGATGTCAAGAGAAGTGGTGAGAAAGATTCTCAAATCCTTGCCTAAGAGATTTGCAATGAAAGTCACCGCAATAGAGGAGGCTCAAGACATCACACCTGAAGGTTGAAGAACTTATTGGATCCCTTATGACTTTTGAGATGGGAATCGGTGAAACTGACAAGAAAAACAAGAGCATAGCACTTGTATCCAACAAGAAGGATGCAAGGTGGAAGATGAAGAGAAGATATCTAAAGCTATAGCCATGCTTGGAAGACAGTTCAACAAATTGATCGGAGGGTCCAAAGTCAAGGTCAAATGTCAAGGACATTCCATCGACATTAGCAGATCTTATGACTCCAGAAGATCCAAGTCGAGGAAAAGGAAGTCTAGGCAGAGAATCCAATGTCATGAATGTGAAGGATTTGGACATATTAAAGTGAATGTCCTACCTTTCTTAAGAAACAAAAGAGAGGAATGAATGTTACTTGTCCGATGGTGAATCAAGTAATGATTCAAGAGGAATCATCCAAACTTGTCACGCATCTTCCGAAGTGGCAATCCGATAATGACTCTAGTGATGAGGAAGTGACCTTTGAAGAACTTGCGATACTTACAAGTATCGAAGTGGTGAAGTATGTCACAAAATGAAAACAGAAAAAGTCGATTGAGAAGTTGGAGGCGAAAATGTGAAGTGGAAGTCGAGAAGAAGGAAAATACAATCACTATAAGTCATCTCAATGAGATTATAGTGTTGAATTCCAAGCTTGATCACATGACTAAGTCTCAAGATGTTGACAAATGGGACCGATAAGTCGGAAGAAATTCTTCACTTGGACAAAATGCTAGAAATAAGTGTGGTCTAGGATATGTGGTGAAAAGGAACCCGTTAGTGACAAGAAAAGAAGAGGCATGGAAACCAAAGCCGAGCAGATGTCACAAAAACAGAAATGTTCCCGCTCAGACATGTAGATGCAAAGAAATTTGCGATAAGGAAGAAGACCGACCTAATAGGCCAATGTCAAAGCAGATGTCACAACATTGGGGCCAACATCGGATCATAGAAACATGAATAAGAAGTTTCAAAGATGGAGATGTCACCATTGTGGAAGGTTTGGACACATAAAACCCTTCTTATAGGTTACATGGGTACCCTAATCGACTCCTATGTTAAGCCTAAGAACATCAAAGTACCCTACACTCAATAGTGGAAGAAGAGGATGCAACATTAATAGCACATACCTCTCTCGAGTGTCCGCCAGGAAGATTGGTACTTTGACGGGTGTTCCAAGCATATGACCGTATAAAAACCTTCAATAATGTCAAACCTCACTCTACCACTTTGTTACTTTTGGAGATGGAGCTAAAGGAGAAATCAAAGGTGTTGGAAACTTGACCTCGGAGTTCCAAATCTAAATGGAGTGTTCTTGTAAAAGGCTTGATGCTAACCTCATAAGCATAAGTCACTATGTGATATGGGATTTAAAGTCAACTTCACCAGTCCGAATGTCTTGTAATCAATGATAAACAAGAAGTGGTTATGAGAGGAGTCGATCAAAGGACAACCGCTACATGTGGAATCGAGAACACCAACCTCTCTCTGTGCTCTGACAAGGATGAAAAGGAGGTAAAACTATGGCATCAAAACTTGGACATCTCGGAGGGATGAAAAGATCATCACTATGGAGGCGGAGGGATACCAAAACTCCATATTGATGAAGGAAGAGTCGTGGTGAATGTCAAGTTGGAAAGCAAACCGAATGTCACACCCAATGTCTAGACATCGACCACTTCCAGTCCGGAGCTGCTACATATGGATTTGATGGGGCCTATGTTGAAAGCCTTGGTGGAAGAAGATATGCCTATGTTGTTGTGGATGACTTCTCCATTTACCGGATAAACTTCATCAAGGAAAAATCGATGTGTTTGATGTCTTTAAGGAGCTATGCAAAAGACTTCAAAGAGAGAAGGAAAGTTGTATTGTCGAATAAGAAGTGATCATGGAAAGGAGTTTGAGAACAACAAATTTGATGAATTCGCTCCTCGGAGGAATTAATCATGAGTTTTCTTATAACACCTCAACAAAATGGGTGGTGGAAAGAAAGAATAGGACTATACAAGAATCGCGAGCAATGATTCATGCTAAGAAACTTCCTATTCATTTTGGGTGAAGCTATGAATACACCTATGTTCACAGGTCACCCTAAGAAAGGGATCTTCCTCCACCTGTATGAACTATGGAAGGAAGAAAACCAACTGAAATATTTCCATGTATTTGGCAAGAAATGCTATATTCGACGGATCGTGATCAAAGGAGAAAATGGATTCCAAGAGTGATGAAGGCATTTTTCGGATACTCCACAGCAGAGCATATAGGGTATTCAACTCGTAACCCGTGTTATGATGGAGTCTATTAATGTCATTGTTGATGATCATCATCGGAAAACAATGTCCCATATGATGTTGAGACATGGTTTGAGACATCACCTCAAGTACCTGATAAGGAAGATGTACCTGATCCTTCTCCTCCAAAATCTGAACCAGAGGAAGTTAACAAAGATCCTTCCATCAGAATTCAGAAATATCATCCAAAGGATCTCATCATTGGGGATCCAACCAAGGGTGTCGTTACAAGATCCAGAGAAACTGTCTCAAACTCTTGCTTTGTGTCAAAAATAGAGCCAAAAAATGTCAAAGAAGCTCTAAGTGATGAATTCTGGATTGGAGCAATGTAAGATGAATTGAACCAGTTCAAGCAACATGAAGTATGGGAATTAGTTCCTAGACCGAAGAACAAACATCATTGGCACAAAATGGATCTACAAGAACAAGTCGATGCGAAGGGACCACCAAATAAAGCTAGACTTGTTGCTCGTGGTTACACTCAGGTTGAAGGATTGACTTTGATGAGACTTTTGCACCGTGGCTAGGCGGAATCAATCAGCTTCTAGGGTTGCTTGCATTCAAATTCAAACTATTTCGATGGATGTGAAAAGTGCCTTCCTAAATGGCTACTTAAATGAAGAAGTATATGTAGAACACCTAAAGGATTTGTGGATCCAAGTTTCCGATCATGTCTACAAATTAAGGAAAGCCCTATATGGACTAAAGCAAGCTCCTAGGGCCGGTATGAAAGGCTAACCAAGTTCCTTACGCAAAGGCTACGTAAAAGGAGGCTTGGATAAAACTCTCTTGTCAAGAATGAAGGAGGAAAGATAATGGTTGCTCAAATTTATGTGGACGACATAGTATTTGGTGGAATGTCAGACTCAATGGTGAAACATTTTGCCAATCAAATGCAAGCTGAGTTTGAAATGAGTCTTATGGGAGAGTTGACCTACTTCCTTGGACTGCAAGTCACACAGATGGAAGACTCAACATTCCTTTCACAGAGCAAATATGCAAGGAATATTGTCAAAAAGTTTGGAATGGAGAATGCCAGCCATAAAAGGACTCCTGCTCCCACACATGTGAAGTTATCCAAGGACTCAAATGGTGAAAAGGTAGATCAAAGTTTGTATAGAAGCATGATAGGGAGCTTGTTGTATCTAACAGCCAGCAGACCTGACATTGCATTTGTTGTTGGGGTATGTGCAAGATACCAAGCTGAACCTAAAGTGAGTCACATTAACCAGGTGAAAAGAATCCTGAAGTATGTAAGTGGAACCTGCAGTTATGGTATTCTGTATTCCCATGGATGTGAACCCATTTTGTCCAGTTATTGTGATCTAGTGGTAGTCGATGATGAAAAAGTACCTCGAAGGATGCTTCTTCTTGGGAAACAATCTGATTTCTTGGTTCAAGAAGCAAAACTGTGTCCTTGTCCACTGAATACATAGGTAGCATTGTTCTCAAATGGTCGGATGAAGCGGTGATGTCGAGTACAATGTCACACAGATGTCATGACATTGTCTTGTGACAATCTAAGTGCTATTAATATTTCAAAGAATCCTATACAACACAGTAGGACTAAGCACATTGACATAAGACATCACTTCATCAGAGACCTTGTGGAGGAGAAAGTGATTAAACTGGACCATGTAGTCACTGAATTGCAACTGGCTGACATTTTTACTAAAGCTCTTGATGCTAGTCAATTTGAGAATTTAAGGAGCAAACTGGGCATTTGTCAATATGAGGAATTGTAGCAATTAAAATTGCTTACAAAGAGGAGAATAAACCGTGTATTTCAAATAAATATGAATGAGTCATTTCTTTATTTCCCTCTTATTTTTAAAGGTTTCAAGAATATCAAGAGACACCTCCATATAATAACCTCTCTTATTGAAAGTATCATTTCCTCTCCACCCACAAGATACTTTCAAATTCTCTGTCAATTCCTCAATATATCTCAGAGAAATATGTCTTCTTCATCCTCTTCATCCCAAGACTCATCGTTCATCTCCCACCATGGTGAGATTAGGGCAATCAGCACCATGAATGTTGAACCCGTGAAGGTCTCCCTCTGCTTCAATGGCAACTCTCGAATCAAGATGCACGGAATGATCAAGGCTCATCGCTTTCATTGGTAAGACTTCGCCTCATCCTCATCTCCCCGAGATAAGCAATAGGGAGGTACCAAGTATGTAGAAGAAGCCATTGCTAGGATAGTCACGAATCCTAGACGAAAATCACACTGCTCGGAATTTCTTCCCAATCAAAGGCCTGCTAGCCCTAGTTTAGTGATGATCCAGATGTCACAAAGGATGTCATGACATCGATGATCACGCCAGCAACTCATGTGGACCCCGATTCTTCTGCGATTTTCCCCAAAGCAAAGGGTGGTATTTCGGTTCTCAAGATGAAAAATAACCGAATCGAACTTCTTCAAAGAAGTATAGAGCTAAATTTGGCTGCTCAAAATGCAAAAGAACACCAATGGCCAAGAAAAGGAAAGCTCCGGACCAAAGTCCGATCAAGCTTCGTAATGCCGATGTTTGCGATGATCGCTAACAATGAAGATGCCTCTTCAGCAAAGGAGAGCAACTGATTAAGTTGCTGTGTTGCTTCCATTTATTTGTTTTGTTTGTTCTGTCAATTGTCTTCTTTTCTTGTTCTGCATTTTTTTACTTCATTTTGGATGATTGTAATCATTGTGTTGACAGTTGTGTAACCCTTGTATACTACCGGTATTATTTGTTTTTCTTTCGATTGTTTAAAAGCTTGAAATGCTTGGGGCAATTGTATGATTTCCTTTGGCCCTTTATGGCTAAAGGGAGAAGAACTGTATGATAGTATGGGACTTGGGACTTTGGGAAATTGTATGTCTTTAAAATTTTGTATATGGGGCAATTGTGGGAATTGTGGGATTTTTGTATGGGTAGAATTTATCTTCTCTAAGTTCTAGTTACTTGAAGCTTAGGAAAGCTTAGGAAAGCTTAGAACTAGTTTATTGTCTTCTGCTGCATAGGTACTCTGATGTGTTAAGTAGTTTTAGCCAAAAATGTGCCAAAGGGGGAGTTTGTTAGTGTTTTTAGGTTGGCATTAATTTTGGTAAAACTAGGATTTAGCAATGTCATGATAGATGTTATGACATTCAAAGATTGAAGATAAATCCTACCGCTAAGGATGTTAAAAGACATTGAACGGAAGCTAAAGTCTGGAAATTTCAGAAATCGATGTCATAATGTATGTTATGACATTCGGTGACATTCTGCAGAACTGCTTGTTCTGAGATTTTTCGTGAAGTTTGTTGAGTTGCTAAATATTGTTTTTCGTTATTAGAAAGCATGCCACGTGGTGCTAGGTTAATCTTAATTAAACCTAAATTGGTTGTTGAAAAGACCATGTTTTTAGGATTAAATTAAGTGAACCCTAGCTATCTTTATGGAAGCCCGAAGTTTCGTGGATCGCTTCTATAAAAGGAAAAGAACCTTACTCTGCGCTTTGAATGTATTGAAGAGATAGCGACTTGTGTTTGTGTCTTTAGGATTTGTAACAGTTGGTATTGTGTAATTCTAGTTTCTCTTGTGAGCCAAGCAACTATCAATTGATAAGTGCATTGGACTAGGATTTCTTAGGTAGTTTATCACCAAAGCTTTAAAGCACGAGTGTTTGTCTCTTGATTGAAGTTGAAGCAAGATCAAGATATTTTATTGAAGTGTCTTCACAATTCAATTAGTCAATAGGTTGATATCACTGCGTGATTGAGGGGAGTGAGTGGGTACTCGGATCTAAGTAGGACTTAGGTTGAAGTTGCATTGGGTAGGTTTTAAGTGAAGGAGATAAACGGTGGTTTATTCCTGGATTAATTTTACTAATAGTGAATTTCCTCCTTGGCTTGGTAGCCCCCAGATGTAGGTTTGTTGAACCGAACTGGGTGAACAATTTATTGTGTTATTTACTGCTTTCTATATTTACTGTGTGAATTGTTAACATAGTGTCAGATACTGTGTCATAACATTCTCTGTGACATCAAGTATCTGCTGCCAGGAATTTCAAATACATTATATAATAAATATTAATTAAAAATATATATATGTGATATAGGCATTTAAATTTTTAACATAACTTTTGAAAAAATCATTTATTTAATAAATATTTATTACATATTAATTAACATTTTATTTAATTGTTAATTAAATATTGAAATAGATAGAGATGATTCAAGATTAATAAGAATGAGAACCATGAAGTATACTAGTAGGGAGTTTTTCTTGCAAGTTTTGTGTCATTGGTTCAACATACATATGATGCAGATTTTTCATGTTTTGTAATTTAACCTCTTAAAAACTAAGAATAATAAAAATGTCATGTGTAATTAAAAATAATAAAAATTCCAACAAGATCATCACGTCATAAAAAATAATTAAAAAAATATTATCAAATAATGGAATCTTGAAATGTTAGGGGGACGAATTTAAATTTATTTTTTACAAGGGTGTTTTTTAAACTTCATCCATATGATAGGAGGCAAAATATCTAGACAAAATACTTATTTTGTTCCCTTAATTATATCTTTAAGTTCACATTGATCTTTTAATTTTTTTGTGTTATTTTGGTCCCTTAATTATACCTTTAAGTTCACATTGGTCCTTTAATTTTTTTTATATCATTTTAGTCCCTTAACTTTCAAAACATTTCATTATTAGCGACCAATTTCAAAGTTCTTATGTCGTTAACTAAATAAAAAGAATTAAAATAAAACTTTTGAAAGTTAAATGACCAAAATAACACAATAAAAAGTTGAAATTGATATAATTAAGGGGTCAAAATAAATATTTAATAAAAATTAAGTATTAGGACGGGCCAATTTTCATGTCTCATTCGATTCAAACCAACTAAAAATCTATTTTTTTAGTTTGATGCACGTTGTAAATTCCTATTGGTCTATTCTGTTTAACCAATCAGATTTTATAAATATTCTGTCTGGTCCTTAATTTAAGAAGATTTTATTTTTTAAACTTATTCAAGAATCAATTTATTTGAACTACATATAATTTAAATATATTGATTCTTCAATGAATTCAAAAGCAGATTTTTTCTTACATTAAGGACCAGAATAGAATTTAGAAGATCAAAACCATGCCATTTTCGATTCTCTTACTTCAAGATTGTTGATTAGTGGTGGTACTAGATAACACTCCTAATTTTTCACAGAAACTCAACCACAATGGCGACGAAACCTTCCACCACCACCACAACTGTCGTGCCTGAAACTGCACCGCTTAAAATATCTGCGAAAGTGGACCCAAAATCCGTTTCCGAGACTCTAAGGTTTTTTAAGGTTATGGGTAGAGGCGCTCCCGTTCCTGAAAACTGCAACACCGACGGTTTTTTCGACTCTTTCCTTCGGAAATTCATCAAAGTCGATCTAATCCAACCTGGTCGAATCTCTTGTACTGTTACCGCCAAACCACCTCTCTGTGTAACCTCATTTCCTCTCTTTCTTTCAATTTCTTACATTATGTTATTGCTGTTGTTGTTAATCTTGAGGGTTTCTCATTTTCTTTTTTGGATCTGCAGAATGGCTATGGAACTCTGCATGGAGGAGCTGTTGGGTCATTTGTTGAAGTTCTGACAACTGCTTGTGCTAGAACTGTTGTTGCTGAGGACAAACAACTTTTTCTTGGGGAAATGAGCATTTCTTACCTATCTGCCACTCCTATGGATGTATGTTAGTTCTTCTTTCCTATGATGTCCATTTGCGATATTTGCTTTTAATTCAAATAAGTAGATGTTAAGATAAACGGGGCGGAGTCAATTCAAGTAGCTTGTCCCTTGATAGCTAGCTTTTATGGGAGATTTCTCCATGTGCTTGGATGCTTATAGATTTGTATCAGAGCCTGTTATTGCTGGCTTAGAAAGGGTTACCTTACAAAGAGGCTGACTAGAAAGGCCAAGTAAAACGCTGCAGAGACTCCCAAGGGCGGCTGTGATAGGTACTTGGGTTTTATGGGGTGCCCAAGTCCCAAATTGTGTGTAGTATGAGATGCTTGATGAAATATTTAACTGCCTTGATTCTCTCCCTTGATAGCTAGCTCTTAAGGGAGAGTTCCCCAAGCGCTTGGGTGCTTTTCATAACTTGTTGCAAATCACTTTCTAGATTTTTTTCTTCATTATTCATTACTGATGCAACCCAATTGAGGAATGAAGGCCCAAATGGTCAATTTGCACATCAACAGAATAGGTCCACGGTTTGAAGAGAATGATGATGTATCAGGGTGAAATTCAGTGATAAGACACTATCATTGTAAGAACTATCTTTTCTGTTTTGTGGCAGAGAATTGCATATTTTTTGAGAAGCCTAACTCTTGGTAGTTGGGAATAAAATTCTACAAATCATCCATTGTTATCTCATATTTGCATTACTTTTTCATTGCTTGATATTGGGTTCACATCAATTACCATTTGCACTTACTTTACTCTATCATTGCACCTTGCATTTTTTTTTTGGAAATACGGTATCCGGCTCTAAGATGACTAATCTGGGAAACCAATCCCACCATTCTAGGACTCTCTAATTGCACCTTGCACTTATAGCGATCCAAATCAACATACATATTTTACCTCTTGGAAATAATGCTAAAGTGACATCCCTGTTGCCAACTGAGAAGTTCAACTCTAAAAATGTCATTTTTACATGTGCAGGAAGAAGTGGTGGCTAATGCATCTGTGGTAAAGAGTGGAAGAAATTTGACAGTAGTTGCACTTGAATTTAAATTGAAGAAAACTGGAAATTTGCTTTATCTTACTCATGCTACTTTCTATAACATGCCAGTTTCCAGCTTATGATCACTTAACTTTCTGGTGATTCTGATGTTCCATTTAATGTTTGTGATAACAAAATACTTTTAATCAATTAGGCTCATTCTTATCTGCAATACATGTATAGTGGTACTCTCTTCTTTATGCCAATGGCTATGTCCATTGTAATTTGTAATAATAATTTGTAACGATTATGATATTGTCAAAAATAGAATATCGTAAGCTTTAATTTAGCTCTTTCCAAAGTTTATGACTGATGGAATTATTTTTGTTGAATTAGGATTAGGAATATCATACATGCAATTGATATTCAATGCCTAACATTATCCTATCATGTGAAATTGTTTCTAGTCAATATCTACAAAATAATTATTTATTTTTATTTATATTATATTTCAATTTTTTAATATTAAAACTAGATTAACAAATTAACTTCTAAGAGAATTTCTTTATCCACCTAGTGGGTTTCTCCCTCACTCATGAAAATCCAAAAATATTTTTCGTAAGTACACTTACGAATTTATTTTATTTTGTACGTTTTATTATTTTAAACTTTGACATTTGAAAAAATAACCTTAATTCGTAAGTGTACTTACGAAATGTCCCTTTGTATACTAAAGTGTTGCATGGTCACCTCTTCATACTATTTCATTCATTTTTCACACCTCTAAACACAAAAACCCTTCAAACTTCACCCAAAATCAATATAAATTATTTCTTGGCTAAATTACATTTTTGGTCCCCCTAGTTTAGTATTTTCACGATTTTAGTCCTTCTATTTTATTTTTAAACACTTTTGGTCCCCATTCTCATTTTGGTACAAAAAACGACCATGTTTCACTTTTTAAAATACATGTTTTTCCTTCATTGTAATTGTATAACACACAACTGATATTTTATTATATGTCACGTATTTTAAAAAGTGACATATAAGCGTTTATTTGTAGCCAAAGTAGGGATGAGGGACCAAAAGTGTTTAAAAACAAAATATGGGGACGAAAATCGTGAAAACACTAAAAAAGGGGGACCAAAACTGTAATTTAGCCTTATTTCTTCAAATCAAGTTTCAAGTGTGTGATTCGAGCAAAGTGAGCATTGGAAGTTATAATTTGAGGTAAATTTTCATCCCTTTAATCTACATTGTCTACATTGTTGCTGTTTGATAGTGGCAAAAATCAGCGTCGCTTCGCAAGTTCACTTGCGAAATTCACCAGAAAAAATTCGCAAGTGTACTTGCGAAATGTTCGTTGATTCCCAAATAGAATTTTGTTTTAACATAATTCCTATGTTTTATGTCATTTAGGTATGGTGCACCCCGACAATATTGTGAATGCTATTGTGAAGGTTCCGATATCGGACAAAGTGAGCATAGAAGATAAGTCGATTGTGGTCAACGAAGTAGATAAAACGGTTGATGTTGTGATTGATAATGAAAATCAATTTCCAAATGGCAAAACTTTCATTACTCGTTAACAAATGGTTGATTATGTTAGAATGGAAGCTAGCAAACTTGGTTTTGGCGTTGTGATTGCGAGGTCCGACAATGGGAGTAGTAATCGACAACCATTTGTTATTTTGATATGCGAGAGAAGTGGAGCATACGTTCCAAAAATATGCAAGTTAAAACACGAAGACACGGGTTCGAGGAAATGTGGGTGTCTGTTCAAGTTGCGCGGTTATTGTAGGGTGGATAATTTATGGCAGTTAACTATTATGTCTGGAATGCATAATTATGTGTTAGAGACCAAGTTACACGGACATCCTATTGTTTGTCGGCTTAAGACGGAAGAGAATAAATATGTTTCTAAATTATCGTTGATCAAAGTTGCGCTTAGAAACATACTTTCCAATTTGAAACGGAATAGAGCGGGATGTGTGTCAAATATAAAATCGGTTTACAATTATCGATATAAAAAACATGTTGCTCAAAGGGGTCCGAGGTCTGAAATGCAACATTTATTGAAATGTTTGGACGATAAGAACTATGTTTTCAGACATAGAGTTTGTGATGACAATGTAAGTGTCTGTGATATATTTTGGACGCATCTGTCAAGTATCGATTTGTTCAATACATTTCCAACCGTTCTAATGATTGATTTGACGTATAATACCAACAAATATAGCCTTCCGCTTCTTGAAATTGTTGGTGTCACCTCTACGAACAAGATATTTTCGGTTGGCTTTTGTTTCATGGAATGTGAGGAGGAAGACAACGTCACTTGGGTGTTGGGTGTTTGTAAGACTTTGTTGAAAGATGAAAAAACATGCCTTTGGTTATCGTCACCGATCGAGATAATGCTCTTAAATCATTTTTCAAAAACGGACGATGCTACAAAGTTGCACATTAAAGAACAATTGAAAAATTCGCATTTTCGGAAACAATCGATTTGAAGCCTCCGACCCAACCGGTGAAAACTAAAGGTGCCCCGAAAAAGATGAAAACCTCACAAGTCGACAGTACAACCAAACTTACTCCTTCTTGTCATGAAATCGTCGATGAATTATTCCCGGATTCTCCAACCCCAAAATCTAAGACAAGTGCTAAAAAAGGAGCCCGGATTTCAAAACTACCTCGGACACCGACACCATCACCACCACCACCGATAATATACATTAATGAGATGTCTTTATTTATGCACAAACACATTGAAAAATCATGGATGTGGGAAGCGATGGTAATTATGGGTATCAGGTCGTATCCGCTTTGCTTGGCCAAGGAGAGGAGCAACACATTCTTGTTCGAAAAAAACTTATCTCGGAATTGACCTCGCATAGTGAACTTTATACGCGTCTATACGTGACAAAGGAAAAGTTTAATAAAATTTACGATGCTCTAGCTCCAAGTGTTACCGTCCATGCACCGGTTGAAAAGTGGATGTGCTTCCCCGAAATGGGACATCTAATAGCAAGTGCCTATAACGTGGTGTGCGTCGACTTGACAAGATATGGTATTTCGAGAAAAAAAATTCCTCTAGAAGCTACACCGCCTATTGATCCATCCGTACGCATTATGTGTATTGTCTATCTACGGTCATGTCATTTTGTTCAAGTATATTTGAAGCTGAGATGTCCTATTCCGGCCACATCCGTGGAATGGATGGAACATCACAAAAAAGAGGCAGAAACTTGGTCGGATCATTTTTTGGAAAGAATGACAGAGTTAACCCATTTGATGGATCTTGAGAGAGAATCCAATAGGGAGAAATCAAAGAATGAACCGGTTTTAGATTTAAGCGGAGACAATTTTTTCGGTTTGTTTTAGAAGGTAATCGAACCATTTTTTATATGTATTGTCGAAACATTGAAAAATTCTAACGTTTCAATATATATATATATATATATATATATATATATATATATGAGGAAGGATCAAATTACACCCGAAGAGTTACACCATGAGTTACACTCGCTCAAAAACGTCACTTCAGATTAATATTTTTTAAAATCAACCGTTGGATTGAAACATACCATCATATAGATCATACCTGTAAAGTTTGAGATTAATCTATAATGATTTACTGTGTCAATGAACTACATCAAAATTAACGTTATATGAAAGTCCATTTTGACGTTAATCTTTAGATATCTTGATCATATAGTAAATCACTATAGATTAATCTCAAACTTTATAGGTATGATCTATGATGGTATGTTTCAATCCAACGGTTGATTTTAAAAAATATTAATCTGACGTGAGTGTGGTGTCTTCGTGTAATCCTCATCTCTCTCTCTCTCTCTCTCTCTCTCTCTCTCTATATATATATATATATATATATATATATATATATATATATATATATATATATATATATATATATATATTACGGATTAATATTTTTAAAATCAACGTTGGATTGAAATATATCATCATATAGATCATACCTATAAAGTTTGAGATTAATCTATAAAGATTTACTATGTCATTGAACTACATCAAAATTAACATTATATGAAAGTCCATTTTGACGTTAATTTTTGGATATCTTGATGGTATAGTAAATCTTTATAGATTAATCTCAAACTTTATAGGTATGATCTATATGATGATATGTTTCAATCCAACGGTTGATTTTAAAAAATATTAATCCGAAGTGACGTTTTTGAGCGAGTGTAACTCATGGTGTAACTCTTCAATAAAAGTTTTACCTATATTCCATTTTATCTAAATCTATTACTTTTTGAATGTCAAAAACACCATAACACAAAATTCTCGGTTTCATCCAAAACTGAGTTTTTCTCTGTTCCTGCATAATTCGCAAGTTAACTTGCGAATTCTGCCTGGGTTTTAAAAAATACAACAACACAGGGAATATTTCGTAAGTGTACTTACGAATTGACTGATAACAGGATAATGTATCACATATTTGGTTTGATTTATATAGATTATGTCTCTGTTTTATTTTAATTATGTTGTGTTATGTTAGTATTACGATGGTATTTTAATGTATTTCAGGAATTTAATGTTTACAAGGCTTACTTGAGTAAAGGAGTAGAAATGAGAAGAAATAAAGTAAAAATGCATAAAATATAAAAGAAAAGACATAAGGCCCAAGAAGAAGCCCAAGATGAAGCCAAAGCGTGTGGCCCACCACAAAGGTGTGACGATCGTCACACCTCCTCTCTCACCAAACGTGTCGATCGACACACATGCCCAGGGCCCACTCCATTTTTGTGACAAACGTCACATTTCTTAAGGATATTTTCTCCTTATGACGAACGGCACAGAAGGTTGGTACATAAAGCTCCTATTTTTTCTCATTATCCAGGTCTCCCGTAATACTCTCTCCATAAGGAAATTACTCCTAGTTTTCCACCATTTTCCACCATTTTTCTCTTCCTCTCTCGTCTATTTTCCACCATTTTTCGTTCAGAGCTTTTTCTTAGAATGTAAAAGTAACAGTTCTCCACATCGGGGGACTATTACCAAGTTAATTTTAGGATTTATTTCTGTCGTTTAATTATGTATCAGATTCAAGTTTTTTGGCGTATTTCAATTCAAGATTTCTTTGTTTCCATTTTCTGCATTTACAGGTTCTTCATTTTACCACTTTATTATTATTATTATCATTGCTATTCTTATTATCGCATTCTATAATTGTTTAAGCATGATGTCATTGATTATATTGACTATGTTTATGTCGTTTTCATTTAATTCCATGTCTTTCTAAATATTCTTGAGTCCGATGTATGAGGACCGTTGTTACCAATACGACTCGGTAGAAAATAATAGGTGCAAATTTATGATTAGAATTATGTTTTCGGTTTTAATTTCTAAGTTTAAATTAAATAGCTTTGTCCCGAGAGTGAGAGGTTATTTAACACGATTTTATCACGAGAGTGAGAAATCAATTAAGGTTAGGGTTGACACTGCGAGAGCGTGGGGATCGAATCAGATAGTGGAAATTAGGCAACAAATCTAAATACAGCGAGAGCGCTTTAGATGCGTTTAGGATATTGGCTTTCAAAATATATTTCTTAGTTACCGGGCGAGCGAGAGCAAAATCTTGAGATTAGGAAGTATGACTTTAGTTAATACCGCGAGAGCGTGAGGCGGAGTCTTTAAGTTGGTTTATTCTACGAAACTAAGTTATAGTCGTAATTAGTACCCGTTTTCTATAAGTCCTTCAGGAACGCGGAAATCATATCCCGACCTCGATTTAGTATTATTTGCAAAGTTCATTTATTTCAGTTTTAGTTCTTAGTTTTCCCCAAAATCCAATTATTCATTAGCCATATATTTACAAAGTAACAATAGATTACGGTAGGTTGACATTAGTCTCGGTGGTTCGACAATCTTTTATATTACTTCGATATTCTCGTGCACTTGCGTAATTTACCGATCAAGTTTTTGGCGCCGTTGTCGGGGACCAACAGTCAATATTTTTAATAGGTTATTACACTGTATAGACTAAGGCACTCTTATTTCTATAATTATGTATCAACCAAACTTTTTCTATAACTCCCAACTCCAGTATTTTGAGGATTACCGAGAATCCTATAAATCCGACCTCGAAATACTTATTGAAAAATTTAATGTGTCACCAACTCACTCTCACCCAAATTACCTCTACAACTATCAATCCCATCATTTTGAGGAGTCGCAAGGATACCAAAGATCTGATCTCGAAACATCATTGAAGGATTATGTGATACGGTGGGAGAACTGACTTGTTTGTTTTGTGTTTTATCGCAAATGTTGCGGATAGCAAGAGTCGCCACCGAATTTTCTTTTATCCAATTAAGGGAAGGCGAAAAGAACAGGAAAAGACCTTCGTTAGATTCTGAGTAAAGGAGGCAGTTATAAAAAGGGAAGGTATTAGCACCCCTTACATCCGTAGTTATCTACGGGCTCTTAATTTCTTAGCTCACTTTATAAATTGCTTTCTGTGTGTGTGTTTGAAAAGATATTTTGAAAAGGCATTTCTCTTTGACTTCATAATGATTTTCGCTGGAATGTATACGAAGTGTTTGGAAATGTTTTGTTTTGGAAAAGTGTTTAACTTTGTAATGATTCACGCTGGAATGTATACAAAGTGTTTGAAAAGATTTTTGAAAGTAAGTGTGAGGTGTGAAAAGTATTTTTGAATTGATTGGAGCAAGCAAAAGAGTCTTATTACCTACTCAGAATGGTCGTTTCCATGTTATTTTGCTTTCCTTCAGAATAACGCTATCCATACCATTAGTTGGTAGGTAACTCTATCTGTTGGATGTAAAGGGACGTTCTTAGGGTCATCGTATGGTCATAGAAGGCAAGGGACTAGCCCGCGCATGTTGAACCGCTGGGGCGGTGATACATCCAGTTATAATGTTATATGCATAAATATATATGTGATATTAATTCCAGAAAATCAGAATAAATAAACAAGCATACGCGTGGGACCCCTGTTTTGAACGCAGAGCCAATCAGATCGCTCCCACTTGCCACGCCTGTAGTCAAAGAAGTCAAATGATTGACTGAACCGAGAAGCCACCGGAACCCTACCTCCGGTCATCTTCTTCGGTGGGCTTAATTGTTAAAACCTGTAAAAATAAACGAATCAAAAGTGAAAAGATACCTTATTCCCCTAATTCGACCCCTACGAGTTCAATGGTGCCATCGTTTTGGCCTGAAAATGCCTGTATGATGAGTTTTGAATAAGATAGGTCAAACTACCCTAACCATGGAAATTCATGATTCTAACGTTGCAAACCTCGTGCGATGTATGGAACTTATTCTATTGGATCTCAGGAAGACGTTAGTGATGTTAGTTTGAATTAAAACACAATAAAAACAAAAACACGAAATTCACAAGTATGGTGCAATCGGAGCTTATGATATGTATGATTCAGGGTGTTTAGGCCATGGATAATGATCCATTCTTACCCTACTATACCTCAGGAGCACGTTTGTGTGCTTGGAATTGCTTGAAAGAGGATTGGAACTAGAAAATACAAGTTTCTTTGATTTTTTTTGGAGAATTAGGGTTGCTTGTGGAGGCAAGGATTCCTTTTTTTTCTATGTCTGATCTTGTGAGGTATTTATAAGAGAGTAGAATTAGGTCAACAAAAGGAGAAAATATCTTGCATTGATTAAGATATAATTCCTTGAAAATAAAAACCAAATATTGCCTTTTTTGGTCTCTAATCTTGCCTATCAAGTCTTGCACGAATTTTACAGCTAGCATAGGCTTCCTTGGTCCTCAAGATGCTTGGAAAATAAGCCCAACATATCATGACCTCACTCCTTGCATTTTATTTTATTTAAATTGAATTAAAATGATTTAATTCCAAAATAAATCAAATAAATGGGAGGAGGGTGTGTAATTGAGTTTTCAGGCCATGGATAATGTCAAGATCAAGTTTGGATCATAAAATCTTAGGCCCATTTGAAAAATATTTGCATTTGCTAGGTATTTCTCTTTATGCACCTCCTCAAAAATGCTCAACTTGCATAATTTGTATCTTGCTCAATTTTCAACATTTTTTAGTGTTCTTGGACTTTTTAGAAAGCTAAAGATGTCCTCTAAACACTAATTTTGGTTTCATATTCATTGAAGTTTCCATATTCATGTACACTTCTTTGCAAAATGATGACTTTTTGTTGACTTTTAGAAGGACCTGTAATGTTTTTATCCATAACTTCCAAATGAAGCATTTTTGGCCAAAGCTTGTGAGACGTGAAGCTGTAGAGAATTGAATTCCTTTCAAAATGAGATTTGGTGGAAAAATTTCTGATAAAGTATGTGAAAGTTATGCTTGGTCAAAGTTCTGTTGACTTTTGTCTGAAAAATCCTAATTTAGAAACTTTGACTTTTGATCAAATCTTGACTTTCCTTGAGGAATCATGGTTAACCCTTGATCAAATGATGAATATTACTTCAAAATATTGATGTTTACCAAAAATTCTGAAGTTTGACTGTATGTTGACCACAGTTGACTTTTTGTCCAATACAACTAATTTTCAACCATCTGAGTATTTGACTGAGCAGACCTGAGCTGTAAGACTTGAAACTTGACATGGTGATCCCTTGAAGCATATGATGAGTTATGATGACCACTTGAAGCATGGGAAATCCATTTTTACTTGAGAGGAGCAAAACCCTAGTTTAGATTGATTGCTTAGGAGAGGGTTTGTTTGGTCAACCCTTGTGAAATCCTTAAGTATGGAGATGTGAATTTTCTTGAGAAGTAGGAGGGAAAATTTTGGGGTATGACAAATTACAATGCAACGCTAACTTATCCTCAACCAAATTTCATCTACAATCAACACGTCTAATATTTTGAGGAGTCGCAATCCACTCTCGACGCATTAATAGAGGATATGACTACGACACTAACTCGCTCTAGACTATAAACAATGAAGATGGAGCGCTTTGTGGAGACACAAAATGCGACACTAACTCACTTTGAGGAACCGCGAGAATCCTATAATTTCAACCTCGAAACATTAATGGAGGATTTCGATGCGACGTTAAATCACTCTAGGCTAGAATCTACGATGAAGCACTTTATAGAGACAAAAACTATCCACAATGAAGAGGTAAGAAAATAAAGTCTCGACAACAATGAAACTCTTAGGCAGCTGAATAATGCGGTTGAGTCCCTAGTGACTCACAGCGAGGCATTAGAGGCCCAAATCTCCATGCTTTCACAAACACCTCTAGGACCCTCCCCTGAGGAGAATGTGTATGTTGTAACAACCAGCAGCAAAAAACAAATTGAAAATCCTAAGGAGAGTGATAACCAGGTTGAAGAGAGTAATAATGAGGTTGAGGAGAGTTCTGGTGAGAAAAAATTAGAGATTGAGAAAACTCCACCAACATTATCCGAAAGGGAGGATGTAGAAGAGGTAGAGAAGGAAGCACCTATTGTGGTTCCTCTTCCCTATATCCCACTGATTATTTCCCTGCAAAGTTTTGTGGAAGCTCAGGTAGACTCCCAATCAAAAATGTATGTGGAGGTATTGAAAAATACCCACACCAATGCACCTTCGTCTGAGGTCCTGTATAAAAACAGAAAATTTAAAGACCATGTGTTTACAGTGATTTCTGGTAAACAACCGCTAGTCTGGCCTATTTAATTAAATAGATTTTTAGGAAAAAAAGTCTGGTCTGGTCTGGCCTGGCCTCATATAGGCTAGGCCATATGCCCCTGTAGGCCGGTCTGACCTATTCCCATCCCTAGATTTGAGTTTGAATCTTGAATATTCAGTAGAAGAAATTTCTTCAAAAAATAGTTCTTCTTAAATAATTATTGATCGTAATATTATAGAAGAAGTTGAAGAAATTGGAATTTATGAGAAAGAAAATATTGTAATTTCTAGTCAGAATATTGAGATAAATGAATTTTTACAAGAAAGTGGTGAAGGTGACACTTTGAAGGAGTCAAATATTGTTCCTTTTGTTGGTCAAATTTTTCTTAGTAAGGAAGAAGCATATGTTTTTTTATAAGAGATATGCATATAAACACGGGTTCTCGGTTCGAAAAGGTAGATTCATCAAACAAAATGGAATTGTGAGTAGGCGTGATTTTTTTTGCCATCGTGAAGGTGGAACTTCCTTGAAAATCATAGAACAGTCGAAAGAACAAAGAAATAGAGAATCAACTAGGTGTGATTGTAAAGCTCATTTGCGTATTTCTTTGCAAAAAGCTCATGATATGTTTCCAAGTGAGTGGCGAGTTACAATATTTATTGTTGAACATAATCATACTTTGTTAACTCAACCAGAAATGCAGTTTTTACCGGCTAACCGAAATATCTCAGAAGATTATTGTGAAGAAATTTTCTTGTTAAAGGAAGGTGGGATTTCAGTTAGACAAATAATGTGTTTGATAGAGCTAGAAAAAATGTGAAACATGGTTATCTTTCATTTATTGAAAAGGATGTTCGTAATCTTTTTTCGAAAGCCAAGAAAAAAGTTGAAACAATAGATGTTATTGATCTCCTAAAGTATTGTGAGAATGCAAAAAATAGTTTCTCTAAATTTCAGTATGCATATACACTTGATGAGGAAAGAAGGTTGGAGCATATAATTTGGTCTCATGCTTATTATTTTGATTGGTACCAAAAATATGGCGACGTTGTTGTGTTCGATACTACATACAAGATAAATTTTTATGAAATGACATTTGAAATTTTTGTGGGTATGAATAGTCATGGAAAGACTATACTTTTCAGATGTGCACTATTACAAAATGAAAAAACTTCTTCATTTTGTTGGTTGATGAAGGTAACTTCTTATATCAGTTTTTATTGTATCTTTTTTTCTTAATTACATAATTTTTTTGTAGACTTTTATATCTTTGATGAAGAAGCCACCGAAGACTATATTAACAGATCAAGATCCATGGATGAAAGAAGCAATTTCAAAAGAGTTGCCATCAGCAAAACATGCTTTTTGCATATGGCACATCACTTTCAAGTTTAGTTGTTGGCTTAATTCTATACTCCGAGATAAATATCCAACATGGTGTTTTGATTTTTATGGCTTGTATAAGTTGGAGACACGCAAAGAATTTGAGTATCAATGGCCAAAAGCTGTTGCTAAGTATAACTTGCAATCAAATAAACATATGAAAGAGTTGTATGAGATTAAAAGTTTTTGGGCACTCGCTTATTTTCGTGACTATTTCTTCAGTGGAATGACAATCACTGGTAGATCAGAGAGTATTAATGCATTTATCAAAAGATTCATAAATTCTCAATTTCTCATACAAGTTTAAGTGATTTTAAAAAGCAGGTATGTTCTAGTTTCTAAAATATTATCATTGTTATAATCTTATACAATTACATTTTGATTAATTTCAGGTTGATTTAGCAATCAATGACATTAAGCAAAAAGAAGAGCATGATATAATGTTAGAAAAATGAAAAGGATTGAACATGAAGTTGTTGTCACCTTTGCAAGAGCAAGCTCAAAGTCTTCTCATAGGTTTTGCTATTCAAAAGTTTCAAGAAGAATTTGAAAGGTCTATCCAATATTCAATTCATCATGAAAATGTTAATGTGTTTGTGTTGCGGTATTATAAAGATGCTAATTACTTATTACATGTAGCTATAAGCACTTTGAGTTTTGGGGAATATTATGTCGACACATTTTCAGTATTTTTCTTCATAAAGATTGTCATGAAATCCCTTCTAATTACTTACTATCACGATGGAGACTTCAAGTATCACATGAGGATGATGTAGTAAATTCTCAACCAATCAATGTTGTGTTTGATGAGAATTTTTCCTGCCACCCCCGTTTTTATACCTGGTACCCCCTCATATTTGCATATTCTAAAAATACCCCTGATCCTATTTACTCAAAAAATTTACTTTTTTTAAAGAAAATTTTACTGAAACCAAAAACGAAATTTCTAGTAGGTCTCTGAAATTTCCAGTACCCTTTTTAGGCGAATACCGGAAATTCTTTGTTGTTCACAAATTTTCGGTACCAATATACCGGATATTTACAAATTACCGGTACGATTTATCAGAATTTTTGAAAATTTCGGTACGATTTACCAGAAATTGCCAAAAAATCTGGTATTTTTGCTTTCATAATTTTAGGTACCAGCAATTCCAAAATTTCTGGTACATAAACAATACCGTAAATTCTAAATTTACGGTATATACCGGAAATTTCGTTAATACCTGAAATTTCCGAAATGGCAGAGGAAGTGTTGTATATCTGTGGTCCTGAATCGGCACCTTCAGCTTCTTCAACGGATTCATGTATTGATCTTACGCAGTACTTCAACATCGATACGGTACACTATACTTGACTTTATACGCATTTTCATATTTTTTTATAAATTGATCTAATTTAACCAATTATTCATTTATGTGATTGCCAGATTTTTGAATCACGAGAGAAAGTTCTTGAATGGGCACGGTCAATTGGAAAAACTCATGGTATTACTATTGTTGCAAAACGACCCGACACTGCTAATGGTAAGCGAGGGAGGAAGGATAAATTGATTATGGACTGTGACAGATGAGATAATTACAAAAAGAAAAATAAAGTTGCAGCTCCTTCCGATGTCACTTATTCTATGAAGGTTAAATGTTCATTCAAGCTGAGATCTGTTCCAAGTGGTGATGGTTGGAAGGTGATGGTAAGATGTGGGATTCACAATCATAAACTAGACAAGGAATTTTGGGTCGTCTAAAAGAGGAAGAAAGAAAGTTTGTGAGTGACATGACGAAGTACAATATGGCTCCAAGGTACATAGCTTCTGCTTTGGAAGACAAAGATCCAGAAAATCTTACGAGTATTACCCAAATATATAAAGCTAGAGTAACATACGAATGAACAAGAGAGGTGCAATGACAGAAATGCAAATGTTATTGGGTCTTGTCCACCAAGAGAAATACTTGTATTGGTCTAGAAATAAGGATAATTCAGATATGGTGGCTGATATCTTCTGGACACACCCTGATTTTGTGAATCAAGATATGCGGTCGGATCGTATACTTGTATTGTTGTGATGTTGCAAAGGTTGGGAATTAGCATACTGGTCGGATCGGACATTGGGCGACTGAAAGTGATTGTATTTTATTTATAATGCATTTATGTAGAACATTAATTATATTTGTAATGCCTCTATGTATGACATTAATTATATTTGTAATGCCTCTATGTATGACATTAATTATATTTATGTATTCTATTTAAGTAAAAGTTATAAATAAAAGTGTAAAAAAAATGAAAAATTTTAGTCCAGAATACCAAAATTTGAAATTTCCGATAAAAACAGAAAATTTCAAATTTTCGGTACGGATATTTGCTCAAACAGGTGTAAATTTGAAATTTCCGATACTGTTTTTGTACCCGAAATTTCAAATTTTTGATTTCGTTGTAGACTGAAATACATACTGGAAATTTCAAATTTCTGATACAATTTTGAACTAAAATATATACCGTAAATTTGAAATTACCAGTAACCAGAAATTTCAAATTTACGGTACCGGACATTTGAAAATTGCAGTATTTAAGGACGATAAAACGGTAATCTTTTCAAAATTTTCGGTATTTCTTCTAAAATTTTCCATACGCGCCAGAAATTGTGACTTTTCTGATATTTTGTAGAGATATTTTGGTAAAAATGTCCTTTTTAAGGAGTGTCCGGTTTATTTGGGGGTAGCGAGATAAATTCTCGTGTTTGATGACCAAGTGATATGTTACAACAATGAAACTCATGAGGATGATATTGTTCAATGTCCACCGATTTTCAAAACAAAAGGTCGTCCTAGAAGAATACGTCTTAAAGGTGGAAAAGAGCTTTCACATACCGTGAATATTTGTGGATTATGCAAAGGTGTAGAACATAATATTGCAACATTTCCTCTAAAAGAGAATATTCAATTTTCTGCTCACAGAAAAGGATAATTTGTCAAGATACAAATTTGAATCTCGTTCTTCTACAAAAAAATTTAGGTACATATTATTTTTAATATTATTTATTTTTATATTTTTAATTTGTTAATTGAAACTGTATTTTTTTTCTTTCTATTTTTATAACTGGAAGAAAGTTGATGATATATGTATGAAGACCAACAATTAATCTTTTCTTTTATTTTGGATAATTTCTATAAAAAAAAATTGTATTTGAATGATATATTTGAAATTGTAATTTATTTTGCTACATTGTTGTATTTTTAAAATATTTTAATTTTGTATTAAAAACCTTTTAGCATAACTCTCATTTGTGTCAATATATTATTATAATTTAAAGTAAAATAATTTTAAACTAATTAAAAATGAAAAGAAAAAAATAAAATAAAAGTTAGCCTAACATGTTTTTGATGATCTTAACATTCTCATTTAATTTAGAATACAAGAAGTTGTATATGTATCAAAGGTTAATTTAGTCTTAATAATTTTTAACAAACATAGACTTTAATGTTTTAATTACTATATTTAATTATTACATATTTACATGTTTCAATAAAATAGGTGAAGTCAACTATCATTAGTTACACCTTAATATGTGCCCTTGGGGTACAATTGAGTTTTTATGATCATTATTCATCTATAGGTAAATCACTCATTTTAAATTTACATTTATCTAAATATATTTTATACAATATAAAAATAAATTCCAAACACGGTTATGTTACTAGTTCTTATATTATGTATGATACAATTATCCTATCAGGTATATCAAGTCATAAAAAGGATATATTTGCAATGACCAAACGTGTATTTCTTATTCTACAGACCAAACGAGTCCTAAAAGGATATATTTGCAATGACCAAACGTATATTTAAATCTTGCTTGTTTATAGCAAAGCTCAAGGGTTTTTCTTGGAGAGCTAATGAAGAGAAAAAACATATATACCTTGTCCCCATAAGACAGACAATGAAATACAAAACCTCTTGAGAAGTTGAAGAAAGTAAGAAAAAAATCATAACATTAATCACGTATTGACAAACAATGGACCACATGTTCACTCTATGTTTTTTTTAGTATCAGTTACATGCACAGCACATCAAAATCTTCGAGTTATACGTCAAGAGTGGAAAATAAATCCTACCACTCTTGTCACATTGTCAAGAAACTGGGAACCACAAAACATGAGAAGGGATTTTATAAACTCAGCTGCTTCCAAAGCAAGAATAGCTCCTCCCCCAGAATCACTATCACCATTTGCAAAGTTTGGTCTCTTTCAAGAATGGACTCATGATAAAGTATTCACTTTCTTGTGACTCAAGTTGCTCTGCATATTCATGTCGATATTTGATTCTAAGCCCATAGCATACAGCCTGGTAAACCAAATAATAACAATAAGAGTGGATTCATATAGCTAATGTGCAAGGAAGGAAACATCAAGGTTGAGGTACTACTGCTACTGGCTACCCAAAAATGTGATGTAAATGGGGAAAGATTTCATAGTCGGCGTTTGTACTCCAAATAGTGTGTTTCTAAAAGATTTAGATTTTAATGTGAAAGGAATGAAAAGGACAAGTCATGAAGTACATACCAGAGCATGATATTGATCTACGTAAAAATGGCATTGACAAATGCTTCAGCATCAAAGGGTTGAAGGTCTTCAACACCTTCACCAACACCCACAAATTTTATAGGGATTCCGAGTTCATCAACCACACTGACCTGCCAACAGAAATCAGCATCTTGGTCCTTACCCTTGATCACTCTCACAGTAAAAAGTTTGAATGATGAAAATCTATTAAAGGCTAAGAACTATTTTAAAAAAGTATTGAGATAAAAAGATGAAGATAATAATACCACACAGCCACCTCTTGCAGAACCATCCAGTTTGGTCAAAACTAAACCGGTTACACCCACAACCTGTCTCAGGACAAAAAACTTGATTAACAGCTTAAAGAAAGCTAATATGAAACTGTGTGGCAACCCTAATACCAAATACTGAAATAATATTATGGGCAAAAATAGAAAAACAATTAAGGCAGTGTAGAATTGTTTTACTATCTCTTATCATAATGCAGATCTTTTAGCTTTAAAATTCCAGCACTCATCCCAAAGAAGCAATGTGAATGGAAAATGGTATTTTCGTAAGGTGATAACAGAGTTTCAATTTCAAATTCAATGTAAAATAACAAATTTTCCAAACAGAAGAAGATAAATATGGAATTCAAAAATGAGAATTAGAATTTACTTCATTGAATTCTCTGGCTTGGGGCAGCATATTCAAACCAGTAGTCCCATCCAGAACCAGTAGGATCTCCTGCAAGCATCGTAATTTCATACAATTTTAGATCGTACTCTGAGTGTAGGTGAGTGTGTGCTAGAGAGAGAAGAGGGGGAAAGATATTCATGGAATATATTTTTCTATTACAATCCTAAAATACATATATCAACTGTCAACTTACGGAATATGAACAAAAATAAATTAATATTTCCAATCAAATATGCAGTTTATACTAAAAGATACAAAAAAAAAATGTGAGGGAAAGACACAAATATGATCCATGCATGATAATCCAATACATCGTACTAAAATTCACTGCAACAGCTTGAGCCCTATCAAGAATCAAGATCTCTAAGGAAGGAAATAATGACAGATGTAATCTAGTTGATAGAAATGATAAATTTTTGTCATGTTTTAGAGTTTATTAACTCGTAGTGTAAAGAAAATAGATAAAATTAAAATTTAACATGTATCTCCCATTCTCCCCTGCATTAGAAATAGGGACTGCATTGATAAATACATAGATGGAAGCCAAACATTGCTATTCCTTTAGGTTAGGGGTGTTCGTGGTTCATGAACTGAATTGAATTGAACCACAATAATAGTTAAATCTAATTATTAAAAACCATTTTAATAAAAAGTGGTTAGTCTGTTAAACCGGTTACAATTCAGTTCAAACCAATTTATAGTTTCAAACTAGTTTAATATATTTTAACTATTTTCAAACTAGTTTTATTGAAAATATTAAATTTTTAGAAAATGTATTTTTTCCAGTTTTTTATATTTTTTGGAAAAATAAACTTTTTTCAGTTTTTCTTTTTAAAAAATGATTTCAGTTTTTTTTGAAATTTTTTTTTATTTATCGGAAAAAAAGTTCTAATTTTTCAAATTTTTTTTTATTTTCCAGTTTGTTTGTTTTTATGGAAAAAAATATTTGTTTTCAGTTTTTTTTATTTATCAGAAATAAAAAATTTGTTTTTTTTTTAAATAAATATTCTTTTTGCAGGAAAAAAAAATTTCAAATTTTTCTTTAGAAAAAAAAAATTTCCCAGTTTTTTTTTATTTCTGGAAAAAATTTCAGTTTTTTATTTTTCATATTTTTCAAAAAATAATTTTCAGTTTTTTTTCCAAAAGTACATTTTTTTACTTTTTGGAAAATTGTTTTTCAGTTTTTTGAAAAGAAAATATTTCTGTTTTTTTCTTTTTTTTTTTCAAAAACTTTTGGATCTAATTCAATTCAGATTTTTTTATGGTTCAATCTAATTCAATTCAAACATACAATTCAACTAACCATATTTTGGACCCCCTACTTCAGGTCATGTGGACTACATCATCATCAGAAACTATTAACCATCATTAGAAAACAATAATTTTTATAAACACTTACAAATTTCAGTTAGTTCTAGTCTTTATTAAAAAGGGTTGTGTTGCATAGAGATTCTTGTTGCTGTTACCGTAAATGCCATAGGTGAAAACTCACCTCACATGAAAACCTACATGCAGCTAAGATTTAAGTTTCCAACTATGAAAGTGTTAACCAATGTCATGTTTGGTCATATCTTTTCCCAGTTTATTTGAAAAATAGGAAATGTTAAGAAAGCACAAGCTATAAACTGACATCATCTAGACAAAAATGGACAAAAGCAGAAAGATCATCAAGTTGAGAGGAAAATGTGTCAAAAACACTTACATTGGGTGCACCAGAAACTACTTTAGCAACAGCCTTTTTACAAGAAATCAACTCCTCCATTAGCCTGTAATTGGTGTGTAAACCTGAGAATATAACATGAACACCAATGCTGATGTACAACCTGCCATGTATTAAAATTTAAAACTGCTAGCCCTAAAATTTCTGTACTTACGTCCAGACGTATCACATAATACAATATCATAACCTTGCTCTTTTCCTTGTTTTACAGCCTTTGAAAGCACTGCAAGAAATACAAAATTTAGTATCCAAACCCTATTTAACAACGACAATAAGGATAATAACAAAATGGTTTCTAATATAGATTTTGTAAACTCAAAAAGTGACGAACAGCAGGCTAGAAGTAAATCTAATTCTGTTTGCACCTGCTGATGCTTTGGCTTTCTCAGTTTCAGCCACAACAATCTCACACCCGGTCCTTTCAGCCCATATTTCAAGCTGATCACTAGCAGCTGCTCTAAATGTATCACCAGCTGCCAACAATATCTGATTGAATTTTGAAGAGAACAAAAAACTCGCATGAAATCTTGTATTCTAACATGTGACACATAAATAAGTGATCGAAAACAAAATGATATGATCTTAGATACTAAAGATCACCTCAATTGGAGATGAGAAAGAATCTTAAGAATTAAGCATCATAATACTTCACAGATAAGACATGCCCACACTTTGGTACAGTTCGGGAACGGAAAGAATTTTAAATTTTCGAAAAACTGAGCTATGCGGAGTGATAGACTATTGTGGATACACCGAAATCTTTAAGAATGCAACAGAGAAATTTGGAAGTACGGTATCAAAAACCAAGTGTAATCCCGGTAAATATGGTTAACTACATTGCTTAACGCAACTAGTCTCAGTCAAAAACCTATTTTCCGATAAAACCATTTGGAGTTCGTCTTTTGAAATTGTTTCTCCTAATGTTTTATTACTCCTCCTCCTCCCTTTCTGATTGGATTCTCTCCCATTTGATCTGCTTGTCGCATCTGAATATAGTACATCTTCCAAAGATGTTAAGTTTTACTTCTAAATTTATAAAAGAAATAGCTATTCGAAATGAGACAAAGATATCCTCTACAAGCAAACAAAACATAAAGGGGGAGGGAAATTCAGCCCGTTTAGCAATCTAGATTTGTAGAGTAATTGAAGTATCGCTTGAGTCACTCTTTCATATCACCAACAAACTTTCTGTCCCAGATCATAACGAGAAAACAAATCAAAACTCACAATATAATCTAACCTTAGCACCTCCATTCTTCAATCTATAAGCCAGCTTTCCTGCAAGTAAAAGCTGATCAAACCGGTATGATTTTGGATTTCTATATTGTTAAAATAATATCATTGTTTGTGAAGACAGTCTTTGTTTGAAGATTATCGATTTAGAAATTTAAGATCCATGAGGGATAGTTGTGTTTTTGCCTATCATTTTCCATCCTCACCAGACCGATGAAACCTTTAAACATCTTAGAATCAACAATTGAAGAGTTTTACTTACCCAAAGATGTTGTCTTCCCGCCACCATTAACACCAATTATCATTATTACAGCTGGTTTCCTGTAAACAAAATTGAATTCAATAAAACTCGGCAACTTGAAACAAAATTTTAAAATTACAAAAAAATAAAATCAGCAGTTAAAAATTTTCACACCTGAATCCAAGTTGTAGTTCAGTTTTTCTTCCCTTAGTGTTTAGCAAATCCAAAACGTTCTTCTTCAGTGCTTCCTAAAACCATTCAAATCCAAGTTGAACCTTTTTGTAATTAGTTCCATATCAGTACTAAAAACCATAAATAAACTACAAAATTAGTAACTACATTGCCGTAACAGTAATCACAACCTATCAAGCACGGACACAGGAAACACGATACCGACACAGACACGTCAGTAATAATTTGAAAAAATAAACTACAAAATTAGTAAATACATTTGAGTGTTGAATTCATACATACCTTTATCTCACTCCCTGATTTAAGCTTCCCTGAAAGTATATCCTTCCGCAAATTCTCCACTATCTTTACAGTAATTTTCGGTCCAAAATCAGAAACTAAAAGAGCCTGTAGTTAATTAACAAATTAATAAACAAAGAGCATTAAGCTAATTAAATTTTTAAAAAAAAACGGTTTGAAATTGAAAAGGAGAAAAAGAAAAAAAAACCTCTTCGAGTTCATCGAGGACTCTATCAGTATCAGAGAGATTCCAGTAAAGGAGAAGCTCATCAATGACGGAGAGGTTGTTACGAGTGTTGGAGAAACCGGAGAATAGCTTCTCTACGTCGCTTTTCGCTTTCTCCTTTAGTAACCGGCCAAGTTTCGAGAATAGCCCGGTCTGACCGGCGGAGCATGTGAACCGGGTTGCGGTGGGTTTGGTTCGGTTTGGAGAGGTGAAGAGGATGAATTGCGGTTGGGGAGGTGGTTTTGAGATGACGGAGAAGCGGGAGAATGAGGCGGAAGCAGCCATTTATGATGTGAGTTTGGAGTTTTTACTGGAACAGGAGAAGATATCGTGAGATAGTAGTATGACGCCGTTTGCAAACTTCAAAACGGTGTCGTTGAGATTGGTTTAATTCTTCATAACTTTTGTAATTTGGCAGGTGTTAACTTGGCTAACATGAATCTATTATCTATTATAAATATAAGAGTGAATAATCATTTTGCTCTCATTCATGGTGAATTCCAAAAACAACTCTATACAAAATATAGATTTCATCTTTGTAATTTGAAGATTCTACTCTTTTGCTCCTTCTTAGATTTAGTCAACAAAATCAGTGACATACAATTGTTGTGTTAGTTATTTTATTTTATTTTTATTTTTTGACGTGCCTCTCAACTAGATATATTTAAAAAAAAAAAATTGTTTTCAGGTTGTAATTATTTTTTTTTATTTTCACATTTTAAATTTTTTACTTTTTTAAATTTTAAAATTTATTTTGACAACAATAAGTGTTAAATTCATGATCATTTGAAAAATGATAACAATTTTTACCACTGCATCATTTGTTTTTCTTATCAAATATGTTGCATTAAACTTTATATATTATATAGGTAGTTTACATGAGTATTGTTTAATTATAAGTATGTTTACATAAAATATTTTTGGTTAAGTTCTATAGACAAATATATATATATAAGTTAATATTTATTAATTAGTATAAAAAAATGAAAAGGGGGAAAATTAAAATTTTATGTTATATTGTTTGATATATTAATTTCAATTTCTTTTTAATTAAATTCTAATTTTAATATTTTTTTAATAATAAAATATATTTAATAAAATATACTGAAAGTAAATAAATATATACTGAAAGTAAATATATTTAATAAAATAAATAAAATTAAAATAAATAAAGAAAATATTTGAATAAATTTATTAAATAATAAACAGAATAATTTAATATGTTTACAATTGACATTTATTGAAATGAATATATAAACAACCTAAGAGTTAGTATGCATATTGAGCCTGTCAAGGATTTTTACAAGTAATTAATTCTATTAAATTATTTGGGTCCTCGTTAATCCTTTCCGCCCATTTTTTTCAAACGGAGCCAAGATTCGAACACTTGATCTCTCAATTGCTTGACAAGCTATCAACCACCACACCACTTCACACTTCTTTGCTTATCTTACACAATGAATAGAATAAAACCGTGTATTTCTCCACTCAAACCAAATAGAATCATCATCAACATATGTTTGCCCAAAATTTTCTTACGAACCCAACACCACCAACAATCAAACATTTGCCCAGAAAACTAATTTCATGAAAAATCACAGCCAAACAAATATCAGAGGCACTGCAAGATTTTAACTTCTACTCTTGCATCAATTCATCAAACCCTAAATTTGGATTATGGTTCCGATTGGGATTATCAGTGTCAACTTTCTTAACAACTATAACATGAAGATGAAACAAGAAAATTGATTTGGGAGGGAGAAATCAATTGGGATCTTTAGGGTTACGATAGCTTCAATAGGATTTGTGTAATCTTCCAGCGTGCTGCTTCTGAAAACAACGTGTAATCTTCATTCGACATAATGTGTTGCTTCTGAAAACAAATTAAATGAAAATTAAGATCATACGCTTCAATTTTGATTTTCGTAAAAACTGTGAAGAGTAATTCAAACTGAAAAAACAATGTTGTGGGAAGAGCTTCAATGTTGTTTTGATTCTGAAAAACAAATTCAAATTCAATGGTGACTGATGAAGAAACACATGAAGATGAAAAATGGCTTGAGTTTGTGAAACTGAGATCTGAAAGAGAAAGAGTGCTTCATTTTCTGAAACTGAGATCTGAAAGAGAAATAGCAGTTCGCTTTGATAATGATAACAATGATTAATTTAGAAACTTAACCACAAGAAGAAAAATGACTCAATGGTAAACTAACTTTTAAGGTACAATCATGTACCTAATTGAATTTTAATTAATGAAGTAGACTTAAAGGACCAAAAAGGATATTTTGCCTTATTTTAATTATTACTTACCAATCCTCATTATACTTATATCACGCTTTTTTTACTTTTTGGCAATACCAAGATTTAAAAATACAAATGTTATCAATACTTAGACCCAAACAGTCTCTTAATATCTTCATTTACTAGGATTTAATATCAATAGGATTTAATAAATTTTCAATATCTTCATTTCAAAAGCATCTTTTAATATCTTCTATTACCAATACAGTCTCTTCTCTTACCGATGCAAAAAAAATCGTAAAACACACAATATCTTCTCTTACCGATGCAAAAAAAATAATCATAAAACACAGTATTAAAACTTATTCCCTTCCTATTATTCATTTCATTATTGTTCTTCAATTGTTGTTATTTGTTTGTTCTTTATTCTTTTTCTGTACATATTATTTATCTTCTATCAAATACTAATTTATATAGTTGTGGTGTCTTCCCATTATTCATTTCATTATTGTTATTTGTTTGTTCTTTATTCTTCTTCTGTACATATTATTTATCTTCTATCAAATACTAATTCATATAGTTGTGGTGTTTGTATCTGTTTTCAGATTCAAAAACTGAAGTAATCACTTTCTATCCTAACACTTTATTAGTGAATCATTTCGTTTGCGAGATCTTCAACAAAGGCTTCCAACGCGAATATAAGATGCAACTACACCGACGGAAGCTCCACCGCTGAAAATCCGGATAAATCTTCTTCTGTTACTCCACCTGTTTTCAATGTTTTCTCACTGTGACATAATGAACCCGTTGCTTTGGATTTCTAGGTACCTTCGCCATTAATGATCCTTTGTTCTCTCAACGATTTCAAAACATAAATCCATCGGTTTTTGTCCCCGGTAAGACCTGCAACGTTATCTCATTAACACTTTGTTGATGTTTATTTTTTATAGCTTTGATTTTCGTTAAAACATAGAATTTGAAAGTTCTGTTTTATTTTGGTTGATGCAGAAATATCAGGGTTGTGAAGTTTTTTGTTTTAATGGTTACATAAAGGAAGAAGGTTCGTTTTGATGTGTGTAGTGCAGTAATTACAATTTTGAGTAACAGAAGGAAGAGGATTTGATTTCTTTTTTTATAATGACAGAAAGAGATAAACGTTGGTTATGTTGAAAGAGAGATATATGAACGTTGAGCCGCTCAACATTTCATTTATAATGGAAATCAATATTTCATTGAGCCGCTCAACATTTCATTTATAATGGAAATCAATACTTCATTTTGATATGCTTGGCGTTTGTGATAAAATAATTTTTTAAGATGTGGATTCTTATTAATTGTTGAAATTAATAATTTGTGTATGATAAAATAATCTTTTAAAATGTGTATATAAATTTGAATTTTCTTTTCTTCTTCTCCATTATTTATTGGGTAGTAGAATCATCTTACAACTAAGGTTGGTTGATTCACTCGAGTGAAGAGTGAAAAACAATAAACGAATTTGATCGACTGATTGAATCTTGTTCATCAAGATTGATTCAGAATTCTCCATAGATTTGGTGTAATTCCAACATCTGATATCTAGAGCACTGGCTGAGTGTTTCGTGGGAAGAAATGTGATGGCAGTCAATCATTCAAACAGACATTTGAAGAGACAAAATTATGAGAATTGGTTTAAATAAATGAAGGTTGTTTTCTGTTATAAATATCTTTGGGATCTTGTGAATGAAGGAGTAACACCGCTTGCAAAAGACGCAATGAATGAAGAAAAGGTTGCACACAAAGAATTGAAGAAGAAATATTATAAAGATCTCTTTATAATTCATCAATGCATTGATCCAAACAATTCTAAGAAGTTGAGTGATGTTGAATCAGCGAAAGAAGCATGGGAAATTCTGGAAAAATCGTTTGGAGGCGCTGAGATGGTGAAAGATATGAGGTTATAAACTCACAAAAGAACATATGAATTTCTTCATATGGAAGAAAGTGAAATCATATCTGACTTCTTAACTAAGGTTAGGAAACAAGTGAATTAAATTGAGGTATGTGGAGAAGCGTTGACATCAAGATCATTTGTTGCAAAGATCTTGTGGTCATTAGCTCCAAAGTTCGACCACGTGGTGGTAGCCATAGAAGAGTCAAAAAAATTGTTAACATTGAAAAAGGAAGAGCTTCAAGGGATGCTTAAATCTCATGAACAAAGAATAGATGAAAGAGATGCAAGCAAGTCAAGGAGTGACGAGGATCTGCATACGCAATCAGCAAGAGAAAAGAAAGGAAAGGAAAATGGTTTGACAACAAAGGCAGAGGAGGCTACAAAAATTTGAATAGTCTTGGAAACCATCAAGAAATAAATGCATTGAACCAAAGAAGATAATTATACCAAATCAACCAAAGAGGTGGTGTTGCAGGTAGAGGAAAAGGCGGTGGTTGAAAACCTAAAAAAAAGTCACATTTAGTGTTTCGATTGTCAGAAGTATGGTTACTACTCTAATGATTGTCCTGAAAAACAAAAGAATAAAGAAAGAAGGCATTGTGAATGAGGTGGTGCCAGCCTTCAATCCCAAAAAAAAATGGAACTGTTGAAAGGAAGAATAAAACCATCTTGAATATGGTGAGAAGTATGTTGAAAGACAAGCATTTACCTAAGGATTTTTGGGGAGAAGTTGTGTCGAATGTAACATACATTTTGAACAGATGTTCGAGGAAGAAGCTAGAAGGAATCACGCCAGAAGAATGTTATGGTGTTAAGCCTAGCTTGAGTAATCTGAAAGTATTTGGATCTATAGCACAGACATATGTTAAATCAGCTGGAAAGAAATCATTTTTAAATTCAATTTAAATATTAATTTTATTGTTTTGGATGTTTAATGGTTTTAACTTTTGGTTGATTTGGTAAATTTTGGTTGATTGAAGTTTATCTTGTTCAATTGGACTTTGGATTGGTGATTGATGAACTTTCATCATTTCAAACCTATTATTAAATGATCATTTATGGTACTTTAGATTGATGATAAGTTTATCTCAATGTAACATGAAGGAGATGAATTAAAGTAATGATCCAATCCCTTTGCCTTAGTGCGTGATCAACTCTTCATCTCTTTCTTCTACTTCTTGATTTTGTTTTGACTTGTGTTACATGTTTTATTAAAATGATTCTTGTATAATTTTTATAACATGTATGACACATAAATTTCTATTTCCTAACCTCAAATAGTTGTGACTTCTACGTAAGTCAAATTACAATTGCCTAACATAGTGTTAATTTGTCTCGAATCGGTTGATTAACTTCTAACCTCGACATTAACTCCATACTATTGTGGTAAATTTTACTTTATGCACTTTTCATTAATGCCATTTAATTTTACACCATTTATATTTCAAGTCATTTATAATTTAAGTCGTTTACATTCATGTCATCTTTATTTTTGCTTTTATCTTTTGTTATCTTGTGCTTTATCGCCTTCAAAAGACCAGAAACATTAATAAAGATCAAAACCCTAAAAAAAGTTTAATCTTGATCCAAGAACTTGATGTTACTATCATTTGCTTGGAGTTGGACTTAGATCTAGGGTTCTTGTTAGAACAAGATTTGGTTTTGCAATTATGTCTCTGAGTTTTGATGATACCAAAGAGTATGTTTGAGTGAACAATTTTTTTACTCTAATGTTTGGTGTATTTTTAAGATAAACAAAAAGGTTCTACTTCTTATGAATGGCGTGACCAAGACATTAGAAGAGAATATGTTCCGCTTCTAAGTTACAAAGATTCTGTTAAACAAGTAGCGAGGAAAGCTTCAAAAGGCTCTGAAGTTACTCTGATATGTTCGTCTAAAGAAACTAGTCAGAAGATCTAAAGACAGAAGTGTGACTTATGACAAGATGCCGAAGACTCAAGTTTCAGAAGACAAAGGGTTCTGAAGACCAAGTGCTTGAAGACTCTGAAGACGTGGCTTTGAAGATTCGAAAGAATTGAAGTTCTTCTGAACTTAGGTTATGACACAAAGGGTTATGAACACCAAGTGCTGAAGACTCTGAAGAATGTGATTCTGAAGATTCCAAGACTTGAAGTTCTTCTGAACTTAGGTTACGATATAAGGTTACAAGTGTAACACCCCCTTCTAATTACCCGCATTTTTAATAAATAATAATCAGAGTATTTAATCAAAATCCAGAAGGCGTCACAATTTAAATAATATGAATCACCAATACAGCTGTCATGCTTTCACTGAGGAATATTCATCAATTAAATCATACTCAAAATTATGTTTAACAGCGGAAATGAAACATAATTAAATCCCGAATACATATTCAATAGTCATTCCAGGATATGTAATCAAAACACAATTCAAAACTATCCAAAATATCCATTAAAGGATTCCAAACAATCGTTTTCCCCAGTGTTACATCTACCAGAGCACGACACTGACACGCGAACTAGATTAACTAAACTCGAGTCTAGAGCTATCCTCACCAACTCCAAGCAGCTATCACTTCGGATCTGAAATTGTTAAAGTAAGGGTGAGATTTCAATTCAATATAATATGCATTATACGTTCTTAGATCCAATAGAATAACCGAATATATTAGTTCGTCAACCAAACACAAGATCATAAACAATGCAGAAAACAGTTCACACAATGGTCATGTATATATCAAACAATGGCAATTGCAACACTGGAAACCATCCTAACATGTTACAATTCCATATGCAATGCAGACTCTATGCATGTGGTACCAAAACGTGAACCAAGTTCACCCACTGCTCCGTTTACTCGTGGAAAGGCAGTGTAATCCATGATTCGCCCAACACACTGAGTCAAGAATCTAATCCATGATTCGCCCATCACCACCGGGTCAAGAATCTAGCCTCACCACCTCCAACCAGGTAAGTCTATTGGCTCTGCAAGCTCACCTCCGCACAATGGGAATGAACCAATTTAACAAATGCTCATGCATGCATCATAAAGCATGCAACATTAATTCAACGGAATATGATAACAACATAATTCCATATAATTGCCAATATCAACGTATATCGCATGATAACAACATAATCATGAACTACTTATCACAAAGCATAAATGTGTCGAACTCTTACTCCTCAATCAAGAAGACTATCACCAGATACACAACAACCACACATGATATCAATACAATCATGAATAAACAACATCGACAACAACACATGATATCAATACAATCATGAATAAGCAACCAGAAAACAACACATATCGTCTTCATTCACCCTGTCAGATCAATCTAAACCAATTCCCAGACTTTGATCTCAACATAATTCCCTTAATGTCAATCACCAAATTATCGTATTCATTCATAATAAGTAATCAACACAACGTGGTAAGCATTAGCATTCATCCGATAACTCAGACCATTCTTATTAATTACCCATCATCCTTAATTAATCCATACTTTTCCAAAATCGGGGCTCGGCTCTTTTAAAAATAATTTTTGAGAAAATAATATTTTTCCTTTTTAAGAGGTAGAATTTTAAATTTAAAAAATAACGCCGAAAACGGCACTCGAATCGGAGTTACGGTTTAGAAAATATGAATTTTTGAAGTTTTGGAAAAATTGGAAAAATGCACATGGAACCCGGTTCCTACCTATACAGGAACCGGTTCCTGTGAGTTAAAAATACCTCGCCCCTGGTTTTTGAATGGGGAACCGGTTCCTATCTATACAGGAACCGGTTCCTGAGTGCAAAAAGTCCCAGTTTGCCAATTTTAACACTGGGAACTCGGTTCCTCCCCACAGGGAACCGGTTCCCACGACCTCTGACAGCATTTTTACTACTTTTTGACAGCACTTTGCATCCTTATTCATTTCCAAACTTACTAATATGATTTGGTACATTAGGAACATCATTTCATCATCATTTCACACCATTATAACATCACACAACATGGTTTATTCATCCCTATCAATTATCTGACGTACTTACGATTCCTAATCCCAACACCGACACAAATAGGGTTTATTCCTATAACTCATAATCATCATAATTCAAACTCTCTAAAATACCCAGTTATCCCTATGATTCCCAAAACCCATAAAACATATTAACCGAACGAAATCACCCCTTACCTCGCGATGATTCTTCGATTTCTCTTGGTGTCGGCTTTTCCTCTCTTTTCCTCTTCTCTCCAATTCCATGTGAAAACAGTTTCTCCAAAAACCTACTTTTTCCTTTCTTTTTCCTTTTTATGTTCCTTTTAATTATTCCAATAAAATAAAATAATTAAAACTTAATAATTAGTAGAGTGATTTACTCTCTTACACCCACCGTTTACTCCGCACACCTCAAAACATTTCCTCATTTAATGACCCAATTAATCCAACTAAAATTAATACTCGAGACTTCATTTAATTAAATAATTAAATCCTCACTTATTTAATATTTAAATTAAATCGGGGTGTCACAACTCTCCCCCACTAAAAGAGTTTTCGTCCCGAAAACATACCTTAACAGTTCGGATACGAGTCCTTCATCTGACTCTCCAGCTCCCAAGTTACATTTCCTTCAGCTGGTCCTCCCCAAGCTACTCTTACCAGTGCTATCTCTTTACCTCGCAATTGCTTCACTTTCCGATCCTCAATTCGCGCAGGTACTGTGACACCCCGAAAATAATTCGGTAATTAAATAATTATGATTTTAATTATTAAATTAATTGAGAACATAGTTTATTTAATATATTGAATTATTGAGATTAATTATGGATTTATTGGATGTATCTTGAGTAAAGTGGGTGTGAGGAGTAAAAGACTCTACTCACATTTATTGATTTATTTAATTTATGTTAAAAGGAATTAAAATAAGAAAAGAGGAAAAAAGGAATCATTTTGGAGAAAACAAGATACGTGAAGTGAAAAGAGAAGGAAAGAAGGAAAAGACCTAGAGAAAATCAAGAACCCACAAGGTAAGGGGTGATTTCGACTGGTTATTGCTTATTATAGGTTTTGATGTTAATATTATATATCATGGCATGTTAGGAATCTATGTTTAGGAAATTCTAGGTTTCCATGGATGAATACCTAATAGTGTCAGATGGTGTTAGAATGAGTCTGATTGTGTCAGAATATGTATGGAATATGATTAGAGTGTCAGTAGATGAAAATAGATGATGGAAATATGTTGTTTGATGAGATAGATGGTGCCAAATGATGTATTTTGATGTTTCTCATATAGCAACTCGTATGGGTATGTTTGAGTTTGAATTGAAATGGATGGATGCTGTCAAAAGTACAGGAAATGGCATTTTAACACGTGGGAACCGGTTCCTGTATGAGTAGGAACCGGGTTGCCCTTTGAAAATTTATAAAAATCTGAAAAATACATGTGGGAACCGGTTCCTGTATGTGTCGGAACCGGGTTCCCATACATTTTTCCAGCAACGAGGTTTTGGAACTTTTCAGGAACCGGTTCGATATGTAGGAACCGGTTCCAACTTAAATTTTTGAAAAATGCCAAACTTTGAAAATTCATAACTTTCAAACCGTAAGTCCGTTTTGAGCGCCGTTTTGGACGTTATTTTCTAAATTTAATGCTCTATTTTATGAACTGAAAATATTTTCCAAAACTTGAAGTTATTTTGAAAATGAGCCAATTTCTGAGATAAGTGACTTTTGACTGACGCATAGTTAACGGTGTGTAGCGGAGATCCTGTGTTGATGGATGTACTGATAATGTATAGATGTATTGGCATGTTTACGCTGATGTTAGATGTATGCATGATGGGTTGATATATCATGTTGATTGGTTTGCATGTTTATGTTGATGTTGATTGTATGCATGATTGGTTGAGATATCATGTTGGATGGTTGTTTCAGTTATGTTGAATTGATGTATTACATAGACTGATTAATGTTGCATGATATTGATGTGCGTGCATATGCATTATTTTGGTGAAGTTAATTCCCATTCTGCGGAATTTGGCTTGGATTGCCGATAACCGATACCCGAGTGAGGATGGGTGGTTAGGCTGGATTCGTGTCCGAGTGGTTATGGACGAATCGATGGTACTGTATCCGGTTGATGATGGATCAGTGTTGGGTGACTTGGTCACGAGTCGGTACCGCATGCATTGAGTCTGCATTATATTTGTATGAAGTGGTAACATGTTAGGATGTCTTCCAGTGTTACTCTTCGTTGATTGTTATGATTAAGCATGATGAATATGGTTGTGTGTGAATCAATTTATGTTAAGTGGGTGAAATAATATGCTTGTGATATATTATTGATTGAAAGACTTATAATATGCTTTAATTATGAGAAGTCTCACCCTTACTTTACCATTTCGATTAAATTAGCAATGAGGAGTCGGTGAGGATGGCTCTAGAGCTTATCTTTTAGTCCGTGTGTCGTTGTCATGCTCGATTAGATTGTAACATCGGGAACGCTTAGTTAAGAGTATCATTCTGTTTAATTAATTCGGATTTGAATTCCTTGATGACCTGGATGTCTTATTAAATTTTAGTTTTGGTATTTTCCGTTGTGTAAGACATGGTTTTACAATGATTGAATTGTTGGATGATGATCCTCAGTGTAGCATGACTACTGTTTGAATGAAGTTTTGTTTTAATTATTAATTGTGACATCCCTTATTATACCGTGTTAACTCTGATTAAAGATGATTTAGATGTTAATTTAATTAATATATTCGGGGTATTTAGTTGGGGTGTTACAATAGTGGTATCAGAGCATAGTCGGTCTTGTCCTGTGTCGTTATCCCTTTAGTATGCGACTAGTGTGAAGTGACACTGTCGATACTTGTGTGCTAATGTAGATTGTTTTGTTATGTTACAGAACAATGGCCGGAAGAGGTAACGGAAGGAATGATGATGCCATTGCTGAGGCTTTGGGAATGTTGGGAGTGCTCGGTGGGAACCAAAGGAGCGCGATTGGCCGATGCATAATTGGGGAATTTTCGAGGAATAATCCTCCACGCTCAAGGGCACGCATGATCCCGAAGGTGCTCGAAGTGGTTGAAGGAGATCGAGAGGATCTTCGTGAGTGATTGATGCAGAGGGTCAAGGTGAGATATGGAACTCACATGTTGGCCGAGGAAGTCGATGACCGTGGGTTGCTACCAACGAACTAGAAGAAGATGGTGTTGCATTGAATTGGGTGTGTTCGGAGAGCTTTTCCGAGGAGGTACTTTCCGAGGATGTCGAGGTAAGAAGGAGATTGAGTTTTGGAACTCGCGGGTAACAAGACCGCTGAGTATGCTTCAAAATTTTCTCGAGTTAGCAAAGTATTATGCTCATTACCCTAACGATGCGATGGAGAATTTTCCAAATGTATTAAGTTTGAGAATGGTCTTCGTGACGAGATTAAGCAGGGTATTCGGTATCAGCGTATCCGAAGATTTTCTGATCTGGTTGATTGTAGTAGGATTCTTGAGGAGGATCTTGCTAACACTAAGTCGAATGCTCGAGGGTATGTTGATAGGAAGGGTAAGCAACAGATGGATCGTGGTAAGCCTTATGATAGGAGTAATCAGAGATCCGGAGGTTGGAAGAAGTCTGGTGGAGGAGATTCTAGTTCTTCCGCTAGGTGCTATAAGTGTGGTGAGACAGGACATCGTATGGTGGACTGTAAGAGCAATGATAAGAAGTGTTTCAAGTGTTGAAAGTTCGGCCATGTGGCCAATGACTGCAGAGTGAAAGTGGTGACTTGCTACAACTGTGGTGAAGAGGGTCATACTACCTCGGCACAAAACCCAAGAAAGAGCAAGTGGGGTAAAGTGTTTGCATTGTCCGGATCGAAACTAAACCGATGATCGGCCGATTAAAGGTACATGTTTTATTAATGGTATACCTTTGATTGCGATTATTGATACCGAGCTACGATTCTTTTATTGCGTTAGATTGTGCTAAGAGATTGAATTTGGAAATTTCCAATATGGATGGAAGTATGGTTATTGATACTCGCGTCGGGTTCATGACTACTGTATGTTTGTAGGAATTGTCCTGTTGTGATTTTTGATAGGGTTTCGTATGGATTTAGTGTGCCTACCGCTAGAGCAACTTGATATCATCCTTGAATGAATCGGTTGGAATTCAACCGTGTTCATATCAACTGCTTTGAGAAGACGGTCATCTTTCCCGAAGAGGTTAAGATCGAAAATGAGATTATGTCGCTAAGCGATGAACCTAGTCGTGAAGGATGGTGCCGTGGTGTTTATGCCGCGATTGAAGCGAAGGAAAGGCAAAGAGTGATGGATTGCCTGGTGAATGAATTTCCGGAGGTGTTTAAGACGTTAGTGAACCGCCACCGAGAGAGGTAGAATTTACTATAAATTTGATTCCGGAACTAGTCCGGTCGATGGCGCCTTATCGCATGTCGGCATCCGAATTAGCCGAATCAAGAAGCGCTAGAGGAATTGCTTGAGAAGAAGTTCATTCGTCCGAGTGTTTCGCCGCGGGTGCTCGGTGTTATTGGTTAAGAAGAAGGAAGGTTCAATGAGGTTATGTGTTGACTCACGACGAACAAAGTTACAATCAAGAATTGGTATCCTTTGCCGAGGATTGATGATTTGATGGATCAACTCGTTGGAGCGTGTGTGTTTAGTAAGATTGATCTGAGGTCTGGATATCATCAGATTCGTGTGAAGTCGGAGGATATTCGTAAACCGCATTCGTAACGGTATGGACATTATGAATATTCGTTATGCCGCTTGGAGTTACTAATGCACCTGGTGTTTTCATGGAGTATATGAACAGGATATTTCATCCGTATCTTGACAAGTTTGTAGTGGTGTTCATTGATGATATTCTGATTTATTCGAAAAGCGATGAGGAGCATGCAGAACATCTCAGAGTTGTGTTGGAATTCAAGGAAAAGAAACTTTATAAGTTGTCCAAGTGTGGATTCGGTTAAGAGGTGAGTTTTCTTGGTCATGTAATTTCCAAGAATGGAATTGCCGTGAATCCTACGAAAGTAGAAGCGGTGTCTCTGGGAAGCGCCAAGAATGCTTCGAGATCCGTAGTTTTCGGGTCTTGTGTTACTACCTAAGTTTATTGAAGGGTTTTCCAAACTAGCGCTGACTAAGTTGACCAGAAGGGTCGATATTTGTTTGGGATGTTGAATGTGAGAAAGGATTTCAAGAGTTGAAGAGGAGGTTGACAAGTGCTCCGATCTTGATTTTTCCAGATCCGACTAAGTCTTTTGTGGTGTATTGTGACGCATCATTAATGGGATTAGGTGGTGTGTTGATGCAAGATAAGGTGTGGCTTATGCTTCATGACGCTGAAAGTGCATGAAAGGAATTACCCGACTCATGATTTAGAGTTGGTAGCTGTTGTGTTTGTTTTGAAATTGTGGAGACATTATTTATATGGTTCTCGGTTTGAAGTATTCAGTGATCATAAGAGTCTGAGGTATCTCTTTGATCAGAAAGAGTTGAACATGAGGCAGAGAAGATGGTTGGAATTCCTAAAGGATTATGATTTCGGTTTGAATTATCATCCTGGTAAAGCAAACGTGGTTGCAGATGCTTTGAGTAGAAAGTCTTTGCACATGTCGATGTTGATGGTTCGTGAGTTAGATTTGGTTGAGCAGTTCCGAGATTTGAGTTTAGTTTGTGAAACTACTCCGGATAGTGTGAAATTGGGTATGTTGAAGCTGACTAGTGGTATTCTGGAAGAGATCAGAAATGGACAGAAATCTGATGTTGGTTTAGTTGATAAGTTGACATTGATCAACCAAGGTCAAGGAGGCGAGTTCCCGAATTGACGAGAATGGTGTTATGAAATTTGGTGATCGGGTGTGTGTTCCAGATGTTGCCGAGATTAGGAAGAGCATTTTGGAAGAAGGACATCGCAGCGGGCTAAGTATTCATCCCGGAGCTACTAAAATGTATCATGATTTGAAGAAGTTGTTTTGGTGGCCGGGAATGAAAAAGGAAATTGCTGAGTTTGTGTATGCTTGTTTGGTTTGTCAGAAGTCGACAATCGAACATCAGAAACCATCAGGGTTGATGGAGCCGTTGTTTGTTCCAGAATGGAAGTGGGATGGAATCTCAATGGATTTTGTGTCTGGTTTGCCAAGGACAGCTAAGAATTGTGATTCTATCTGGGTTATTGTGGATAGGTTGACAAAATCTGCTCACTTCATTCCGATAAGAATGGATTATCCGATGGAGAGATTAGCAAAATTGTATGTCGAAAAGATTGTGAGTTTGCATGGTATTCCGTCTAGCATTGTGTCGGATCGAGATCTGAGGTTTACGTCTAAGTTCTGGACAGGGTTGCAAGAAGCTTTGGGTACCAAGTTGCATTTGAGTTCCGCTTATCATCCGCACGTATGGTCGACGGAAAGAACGATTACCGTTGGAAGATTTCGAGAGCTTGTGTGTTAGAGAGGGTGGAGCTTGGGATAGCTATCCGCCATTGATTGAGTTTACCTACAACAATAGCTTTCACCGAGTATTGGTATGGCTCCGTTTGAGGCATTGTATGGTAGGAGGTGTCGGACACCATTGTGTTGGTATGAAACCGAGAGAGTCCGTGATTGGACCGAAATTGTTCAACAAACTTGGAAAAGATTAAGATGATTCAAGAGAAGATGAGGATTTCTAGTCGCCGAAGAGTTACCATGATAAGAGGAGGAAAGACCTAGAGTTCGTGAAGGAGAGCATGTGTTTACGGGTTACTCCGATGATCGGTATTGGTCGAGCTTTGAAGTCAAGGAAGTTGACTCCACGCTTTATTGGTCCTTTTCGATTACCAAAGAGTTGGGAAGGTTGCATATCGATTGCCTTGCCGCCACTTGCGAATCGCATGATGTTTTCATGTGTCTCATTGAGGAAGTACATTCTGATCCGTCTCATGAGATTCGGTAGATGACATACGTGTACGAGAGAATTTAATGGAAGCGGTACTGAGAATAGAGGATCGAAGTTGAAACAGAGGCAAAGAGATTGCATTGGTAAGAGTGGCTTGGGAGGACCAATGATGGAAATGTCACTGGGAGCGGAGAGTCGATGAAGGACTCGTATCCCGAACTATTCGTTCGAGGTATGTTTTCGAGGACGAAAACTCTTTAAGTTGGGGGAGTTGTGACACCTAAAATAATTCGTAATTAAATAATTATGATTTTAATTATTAAATTAATTGAGAACATAGTTTATTTAATATATTGAATTATTGAGATTAATTATGGATTTATTGGATGTATGTTGAGTAAAGTGGGGTGTGAGGAGTAAAAGACTCTACTCACATTTATTGATTTATTTAATTTATGTTAAAAGGAATTAAAATAAGAAAAGAGGAAAAAAGGAATCATTTTGGAGAAAACAAGATATGAGAAGAGAAGGAAAGAAGGAAAAAGACCTAGAGGCGTGGTCAAGAACCCACAAGGTAAGGGGTGATTTCGACTGGTTATTGCTTATTATAGGTTTTGATGTTAATATTATAGATCATGGCATGTTAGGAATCTATGTTTAGGAAATTCTAGGTTTCCATGGATGAATACCTAATAGTGTCAGATGGTGTCGAATGAGTCCGATTGTGTAATATGTATGGAATATGATTAGAGTGTCGAGATGAAAATAGATGATGGAAATATGTTGTTTGATGAGATAGATGGTGCCAAATGATGTATTTTGATGTTTCATATAGCAACTCGTATGGGTATGTTTGAGTTTGAATTGAAATGGATGGATGTCCAAAAGTACAGAAATGGCATTTTAACACGTGGAACCGGTTCGATGTAGGAACCGGCCCTTTGAAAATTTATAAAAATCTGAAAATACATGTGGGAACCGGTTCTGATGTGTCGGAACCGGTTCCCATACATTTTCCAAAGAACGAGGTTTTGAACTTTTCAGAACCGGTTCTCAGATATGTAGGAACCGGTTCCAACTTAAATTTTGAAAATGCCAAACTTTGAAAATTCATAACTTTCAAACCGTAAGTCCGCTTTTGAGCGCCGCTTTGGACGTTATTTTCTAAATTTAATGCTCTATTTTATGAACTGAAAATATTTTCCAAAACTTGAAGTTATTTTGAAAATGAGCCAATTTCGAGATAAGTGACTTTTGACCGACGATAGTTAACGTGTGTAGCGGAGATCCCGTGTTGATGGATGTACCGATAATGTATAGATGTATTGGCATGTTTACGCGATGTTAGATGTATGCATGATGGGTTGATATATCATGTTGATTGGTTTGCATGTTTATGTTGATGTTGATTGTATGCATGATTGGTTGAGATATCATGTTGGATGGTTGTTTCGTTATGTTGAATTGATGTATTACATAGATCGATTAATGTTGCATGCTATTGATGTGCGTGCATATGCATTATTTTGGTGAAGTTAATTCCCATTGCGGAATTTGGCTTGGATTGCCGATAACCGATACCCGAGTGAGGATGGGTGGTTAGGGATTCGTGTCCGAGTGGTTATGGACGAATCGATGGTACCGTATCCGTTGATGATGGATCGTGTGGGTGACTTGGTCACGAGTCGGTACCGCATGCATTGAGTCCGCATTATATTTGTATGAAGTGGTAACATGTTAGGATGTCTTCCAGTGTTACTCTTCGTTGATTGTTATGATTAAGCATGATGAATATGGTTGTGTGTGTGAATCTGAATTTATGTTAAGTGGGTGAAATAATATGCTTGTGATATATTATTGATTGAAAGACTTATAATATGCTTTAATTATGAGAAGTCTCCCCCTTACTTTACCATTTCAGATTAAATTAGCAGCTGAGGAGTCGGTGAGGATGACTCTAGAGCTTATCTTTTAGTCCGTGTGTCAGTGTCATGCTCTGATTAGATTGTAACACTGGGGAACGCTTAGTTAAGAGTATCATTACTGTTTAATTAATTCGGATTTGAATTCCTTGATGACCTGGATGTCTTATTAAATTTTAGTTTTGGTATTTTCCGCTGTGTAAGACATGGTTTTACAATGATTGAATTGTTGGATGATGATCCTCAGTGTAGCATGACTACTGTTTGAATGAAGTTTTGTTTTAATTATTAATTGTGACATCCCTTATTATACCGTGTTAACTCTGATTAAAGATGATTTAGATGTTAATTTAATTAATATATTCGGGGTATTTAGTTGGGGTGTTACAGGTACTGCTTCGACAGTCAAATTATCCCGTACCTGAACATCATCTACTTGAATCTCATGAGACGGATCCGCAATGTACCTCCTCAACTGAGATACATGGAAAACATCCTGCAAATTCGCAAGTGACGACAGTACAGTAAAGCAATCTGATAAGCAACCTTCCCAACTCGCTTGGTAATCTGAAATGGACCAATAAAGCGCGGAGTCAACTTCTTTGACTTTAAGGCTCGACCAATACCCGTCATTGGAGTAACTCTCATGAACACATGGTCTCCTTCATTAAACTCAAGATTTTTCCTCCTCTTATCGTGATAACTTTTCTGACGACTCTGAGAAGTTCTCATCTTCTCCTGAATCATCTTAATCTTTTCTGAAGTTTGTCGAACAATCTCTGGTCCAATCACAACACTTTCTCCAGATTCATACCAACACAACGGTGTCCGACATCTCCTACTATACAATGCCTCAAACGGAGCCATACCGGTGCTCAAATGAAAACTATTGTTGTAGGTAAATTCCATCAACGGTAAATAGCTATCCCAAGCTCCACCTTTCTCTAACACACAATCTCTCAACAAATCTTCTAACGATTGAATCGTCCTCTCCGTCTGACCATCTGTCTGCGGATGATACGCGGAACTCAATCGTAACTTAGTACCCAGAGCTTCCTGCAACCCTGTCCAGAACTTAGAAGTAAACCTCGGATCTCTATCCGACACAATGCTAGACGGAATACCATGCAAACTTACAATCTTCTCAACATACAGTTCCGCCAACCTCTCCATCGGATAATCCATTCTTATCGGAATAAAGTGAGCAGACTTTATCAATCGGTTGGTAATAACCCAAATAGAATCACAGTTCTTAGTTGTCCTCAGCAAACCAGTCACGAAATCCATAGAAATGTCATCCCATTTCCATTCCGGAACAAACAACGGTTCCATCAATCCCGACGGCTTCTGATGTTCAATCTTTGATTTCTGACGAACCAAACATGCACACACCAACTCGGCAATTTCCTTTTTCATTCCAGGCCACTAAAATAATTTCCTCAAATCGTGATACATCCTAGTAGCACCAGGATGAATACTCAATCCACTACGGTGTCCTTCTCCCAAGATACTCTTCCTAATCTCAACAACATCCGGAACACACACTCTATCACCCAATCTCATAACGCCATTCTCATCAATTCGGAATTCACCTCCTTGACCTTGGTTAATCAATGTCAGCTTATCCACCAAACCAACATCAGATTTCTGTCCATTTCGAATCTCTTCCAAAATACTACTAGTCAGCTTCATCATGCTCAATTTCACACTATTCGAAGTAGTTTCACATACTAAACTTAAATCTCTGAATTGTTCCACTAAATCCAATTCACGAACTATTAACATCGACATATGCAAGGATTTCCTGCTCAACGCATGTGCCACGACGTTTGCCTTACTAGGATGGTAATTCCAACCAAAATCATAATCCTTGAGAAATTCTAACCATCTTCTCTCCTCCTGTTCAACTATTTCTGATCAAAGAGATACTTCAGGCTCTTATGATCACTGAACACTTCATACCGTGAACCATACAGATAATGCCTTCATAACTTCAAAACAAATACAACAGCTACCCAATTCGAATCATGGGTCGGATAATTCCTTTCATGCACTTTCAATTGTCTCGAAGCATCAGCCACAACCTGCTTATCCTTCATCAACACACCACCTAAACCCATCAATGACGCATCATAATACACAACAAGGGACCCTTCCGGATTCGGCAAAATTAAAATCGGAGCACTAGTCGACCTCCTCTTCCACTCTTGGAATCCTTCCTCACAACCAGAATCCCAAAACAATACACTTGGTTTCACAAATCTATTTCTCTGAGCACCTTCCAATAGCTTCTTCAATTTTCTATATCTAAAGTTGACGTCTTGTACGGTGTCATAGAAATAAGTTTTGTACCCAGAACGACATTAAAAACGACTCCGACTCTCCTCAACCATCATTACACGATAAATAAATTACTTACAGGTGCCAGAACCATTTTTAAAACAAAGTTCATCACACTATCTTTCCAACACTTCAAACGAAACTCAAATCAGACATCCAAAACTCCAATTATGTATTTTACAAGTTTTCGAAAAATAATGCTGTCAGCTTCAGGAAATCAATTCCCTATGATAGGTAATCGATTTCTCACCTTGTGAGGGTGAAAAATCCCAAAACATCATAGAATGCAAAATTTAGGATTCTAACTTCAACATACCGCAACACACATCATTCACCATGATTAATTGCGTTAAGTTACAATTCCAATAACCAATTCACATCATTGCATACTTTATATCAACCATTGACACTGACACAATTAATCTTTTCAAGAACACAAGAGGTCTCTCCCATTGATAACTTCGCGATCAACCGGAAGCGTTGCAACATTTCAATCACACTAACTTCATCTTCTAAGAGTCATTCTTCTCAGTCACCAAATATCTCCTAGGCCAAGAATATGCATCGACTCATCAAAACGATTCATAATCACTTGGTTTACTTCAAACATTCAACCCAACGGTAGCCTCAAGCTAATCCAACATCTTGCTCAAACGATGAGTCACTATTATTCTCAGGAAACATTAGAATTCACACCTAACTCTTCCAACTGTTTCTTCAACTCAGACAACTCAGATGCCGACATGCGATATGGCGCCATCGATACTAGACTAGTTCTAGGAATTAAATCTATAGTAAATTCCTCCTCTCTCTCAGGCGGCAATTCACCGACATCTTCTGGAAACACCTCTGGAAATTCATCCACCACTGGCAATCCAACTTACTCGGAACAATCTCAAAATAATTCTTCGCTACCGGTAATTCATCACTCTTGGATTTCCCTTTCACTTCCGTCGAAGAATACAACATAAACACCACACCATCATTAACAACTACGTAATTCTGATCATCCATCTTAATTCATTATCCTTATTAGAGTCTTCGTCTACTCATATGGTTCACAAGCTTCTACCACACTTCACTCATATTCATCACTTTATGCCCCATTTAGATAGTAAGACAATTGTATACCATCCAATACGATTCCGTATACTATCAACAAGAGATTAAGGGTGATCAAGTCCTCAATTTGTCAATAGACATTCGATAATCATACTGAAGTATAAACCATCATTACCACACTTTCCGTTCTCAGAATCGTACTCACCTTTTTGCACTTCCAACTATGACTCATGGTCCAAACGATTCCAACAGCTCTAACCACACTTGCACTGTCTTTTCCAACAGTAACTCGTACCAAAGACTTACAATCGGAACATATCCGGGAAGCATCTCTTCTCCCCCACTTAGTTCCACACTACTCCTGCAATAATCAATCGAAGTAACAAGGACGGTTGTACACACTGTCGCGTAAAGGGATAATGACATTAAGACAGGTCACAACGACCGACTATGCTCGATACCACTATTGTAACACCCTTCTAATTACCCGCTTTAATAAATAATAATCGAGTATTTAATCAAAATCCGTATACGCCACAATTTAAATAATATGAATCACCAATATAGTCATGCTTTCACGAGGAATATTCATCAATTAAATCATACTCAAAATTATGTTTATGAAATGAAACATAATTAAATCCCGAATACATATTCAATAGTCATTCCAGGATATGTAATCAAAACACAATTCAAAACTATCCAAAATATCCATTAAAGGATTCCAAACAATCGTTTTCCCCAGTGTTACATCTACCAGAGCACGACACTGACACGCGGACTAGATTAACTAAACTCGAGTCTAGAGCTATCCTCACCAACTCCAAGCAGCTATCACTTCGGATCTGAAATTGTTAAAGTAAGGGTGAGATTTCAATTCAATATAATATGCATTATACGTTCTTAGATCCAACAGAATAACCGAATATATTAGTTCGTCAACCAAACACAAGATCATAAACAATGCGAAAAGTTCACACAATGGTCATGTATATATCAAACAATGGCAATTGCAACACGGAAACCATCCTAACATGTTACAATTCCATATGCAATGCACTTATGCATGTGGTACCAAAACGTGAACCAAGTTCACCCACTGCTCCGTTTACTCGTGGAAAGGCAGTGTAATCCATGATTCGCCCAGCACACTGAGTCAAGAATCTAATCCATGATTCGCCCATCACCACCGGGTCAAGAATCTAGCCTCACCACCTCCAACCGTAAGTCTATTGGCTCTGCAAGCTAACCTCTGCACAATGGGAATGAACCAATTTAACAAATGCCCATGCATGCATCATAAAGCATGCAACATTAATTCAACGGAATATGATAACAAAATAATTCCATATAATTGCCAATATCAACGTATATCGCATGATAACAACATAATCATGAACTACTTATCACAAAGCATAAATGTGTCGAACGCTTACTCCTCAATCAGTAAGACTATCACCAGTATACACAATAACAACCACACATGATATCAATACAATCATGAATAAACAACATCGACAACAACACATGATATCAATACAATCATGAATAAACAACATCGACAACAACACATGATATCAATACAATCATGAATAAGCAACCAGGAAAACAACACATATGCGTCAGTCTTCATTCACCCTGTCAGATCAATCTAAACCAATTCCCAGACTTTGATCTAAACATAATTCCCTTAATGTCAATCACCAAATTATAGTATTCATTCATAATAAGTAATCAACACAACGTGGTAAGCATTAGCATTCATCCGATAACTCAGACCATTCTTATTAATTACCCATCATCCTTAATTAATCCATACTTTTCCAAAATCGGGGCTCGGCTCTTTTAAAAATAATTTTTGAGAAAATAATATTTTTCCTTTTTAAGAGGTAGAATTTTAAATTTAAGAAATAACGCCGAAAACGGCACTCGAATCGGAGTTACGGTTTAGAAAATATGAATTTTTGAAGTTTTGGAAAAATTGGAAAAATGCACATGGAACCCGGTTCCTACCTATACAGGAACCGGTTCCTGTGAGTTAAAAATACCTCGCCCCTGGTTTTTGAATGGGGAACCGGTTCCTATCTATACAGGAACCGGTTCCTGAGTGCAAAAAGTCCCAGTTTGCCAATTTTAACACTGGGAACTCGGTTCCTCCCCACAGGGAACCGGTTTCCACGACCTCTGACAGCATTTTTACTACTTTTTGACAGCACTTTGCATCCTTATTCATTTCCAAACTTACTAATACGATTTGGTACATTAGGAACATCATTTCATCATCATTTCACACCATTATAACATCACACAACATGGTTTATTCATCCCTATCAATTATCTGACGTACTTACGATTCCTAATCCCAACACCGACACAAATAGGGTTTATTCCTATAACTCATAAACATCATAATTCAAACTCTCTAACATACCCAGTTATCCCTATGATTCCCAAAACCCATAAAACATATTAACCGAACGAAATCACCCCTTACCTCGCGATGATTCTTCGATTTCTCTTGGTGTCGGCTTTTCCTCTCTTTTCCTCTTCTCTCCAATTCCATGTGAAAACAGTTTCTCCAAAAACCTACTTTTTCCTTTCTTTTTCCTTTTTATGTTCCTTTTAATTATTCCAATAAAATAAAATAATTAAAACTTAATAATTAGTAGAGTGATTTACTCTCTTACACCCACCGTTTACTCTGCACACCTCAAAACATTTTCTCATTTAATGACCCAATTAATCCAACTAAAATTAATACTCGAGACTTCATTTAATTAAATAATTAAATCCTCACTTATTTAATATTTAAATTAAATCGGGGTGTCACAACAAGACCAAGTGCTGAAGACTCTGAAGAATGTGATTCTGAAGATTCTAAGACTTGAAGTTCTTTCAACCTTTGATTACGATGCAAGGTTCTTTAAACCAAAGTGCTAAAGCTTCTGAAGAGGAAGATCTGAAGACTCTGAAGACTTGAAGTGTTGATTAACTAGAATTTATACTCTCCACTTCTAAACTCATGCTCGCAGAAGCCTCTGAAGTGAATAAGGAAAGAATATAACATTAACGTGGTACAACAGTACATGGTACAAAGAAAACGTTTCATTCTACTACCATGAAGGACGAACTCTGTGTATGATCTTGTCCGCCACGTTCTTTCAAGACACCACAAGTTTCATATTCTCAATGTACCCTCCAACGGTTACATCATGCATGACACTATATAAGAGCTTGAAGACTTGAAGAAACAACTACTAATACACGAGAAACTCTCTGCACATAAATTTCACTATTCTTTGTAAAAAGTTGTAAACTCATTCAAGTCATTTTGTACTAAAAATATGTTTACATATCAGCTTGTGTAGAAGCATATTTATTTGTAAACAAACTTGTTATCAAACTGTTGTTTGACTGTTCCTTGAGAGACCAGTTGGGTCAACTTCTCAATAAATCTAGGGCAGTTAGTCTTAGAGGTTGTTAGTCACACACAGTTGATGTGTGCATGTGTTAGTCACTGGCGGTTGCCCATGCAAGTGTAATCAGTTTGGTTATAGTGGATTAAGTCCTCGGTGGAGAGAAGCAAATCACCTTAGAAGGGTGGACTAGAGTAGCTTGATGTTTCAAGTGAACTAGGATAAAAATAATGCGTTATTTATTGCTTTCAGATCTTTCAATCTTTATCAAAGCAAAACATTTTCAAGGGGATTGTTGTTAAGAAGAAAAGATTTCAAAGTATAAAACCCAATTCAAACCCCCTTTTCTTGTGTTTTTCACGCCTTAAATTGGTATCAGAGCTTTGGTTCTGAAGAGAAAAAAAGGTTAGATTTTTATCAAGCACCTAACAATGTTCAGTACTGATCCAGTGTGTGAAAAACAATAATGGCTGCTCGAAATGGCAATGTGGTTATTATTGTTGTTGAGCAAGAAATAGATTCTTACAGTTCAAAGCCTCTGATCTTTGATGGAGAAAGATTTGACTATTGTAAAGATAGGATAAGAAGTCATCTTCTTGGTTTCGACCTCGATATATGGGATATCGTAGTTGATGGCTACACATAACTAGTAGATGAATAAGGAATATAAGTTCCCAAAAGCGCCTTGATAGACGCTCAGAAGAAGATGTATAAGAATCGCCACAAAGCAAGAATAATCCTTCTCAGCGCAATTTCTTATACAGAGTATGAAAAGATCACAGATAAAGAGACTGCTAAGTCTATCTTTGATTCTCTTCAGATGACTCGCGAAGGAAATGCTCAAGTCAAGGAAACTAAGGTGTTGGCCTTAATCTAGAAGTACGAAGCCTTCAGAATGGAGGAAGATGAGTATGTGGAAATAATGTTTTCAAGATTCGAGATGCTAGTTGCAAGACTCAGAGTTCTGGAAAAAGGATACACTACTGCTGATCACGTCAAAAAGGTTATCAGAACTCTGCCTGTCAAATGGAGACCCATGGTAAATGCTTTAAAATTGGCGAAGGATATAAACAACACTTATCTTTAAGAAATTATTAGTTTTTAAGAAGTCATGAGATTGAGCTTCAACAAGACGAACCTCAGAAGAAATATAAATCCATCGCTCTCAAGTCTAAGTCCAAAAAGACAAAGGCTTATCAAGAAATGGAGGAATCAGAAGAGTCTGAAAAAGACTCAGATGAAAATGATCTATCTTTGATCATTAGGAAGATAAACAAATTGTGGAAACACAAACATAGTAAGTTCATATGGTCAAGAAATTCTAGATATAGGCAAGAGTCTACATCTGACCAAAGAAGAAATTTAGAAAAGGAAGTCATATGCTACAAAAATGACTGTCCTAAGCTCAGAAGAGAAAGAAAACCAAAGAAGGTTTTCAAAGCTAAGAAATGTCTAATGACAATATGGGATGATTCAGATTCAAAAGAAGACGTTTCTAATGAAGAACATGCCAAAGTGGCTCTTGTGATGGAGACCAACATCAGTGGATCAGTATTAGAAGATGAACTGCTTCTTGATGAATAGTCAGACTCTAATAACGATGATGAGGTACTTTCTTCCCTTTCTCATTCTGAATTAGAATTAGAATTAGTTAAACTCATGAAAAGATAACAACTTCTTCTAAGCAAGCACAAAGATCTGAAAAGGACCTTTGTGTCTGCCTCTGAAACTTCTTTTAAGAGTGAGCCAAACATTTTAACTTTAAATGAAAAATTATTTTCTTTAGAAAGAACAAATGTTGCTCTTAAAAGTAAAGTTTCTAAATTAGAAAAGGAGATTACATCTAGCATATCTGCCTCTGATGAAAGTGAGAGGTATGATAAAGCTTTTCAACACTTCCTTGCTATAAGCGTAGATAGAAGTAAAATTGCTTCAATGATCTATGAAGTTAGCAGAAATGGAAGTAGAAGTTTAGGATACTTCGGACCACCCAAACCAATGGATGAGCATGAGGGTCTAAAACTAATACCTCTATTTGAACAATTCGTGCTTGTCGGCACTGAAATAGAATGTTCAAAAGCAGAAGAATTAGATTCTGATGCATAACAATTAATGACACAAAAAGATGGTTCTAAACCAAAGTATAATGTACGAATTCCATACAAGTATACTACTGCACAAAAACCCAAAGGTGAAAAGACCTCTGGAAAGACTAACAAGAAAGGACCCAAATTATAGGTACCAAGAGATCAGATTTTCTATGTTGCAGATGTTCTACATAGTGCTTATGAGACACTAATTATTGGTCCTGGAGAATGGATGATTGCCACACTTGCTGGGAAGAAGATCTATGTTCCAAGATTTGCAACTTAAATCTAGAAGGCATCATAAATTGTCAGAACAAGATGGTTCTGAAAGGAGCTTTGAAAAGTAAAAAAAATCACCAGATTCAACAACGTAACTTTTTCTATTTTCTATTTTGTTTTATTTGCTTTAAAAATGTCAATCATCAGAAGAGACTTCGGTTAGAAGTATCTCTCGTCAGATGGAAACCTTTTGGTTCTCCAATCAGGAGAATATCAAGCGTATCTCTTAGTAAGTGCAGTGATTAACGCGTGTAACCTTTTAGTTATCCTTAATCATAACACGCTATCTAAGCCAGATAATAAACAATACGCTAATTCCGAAGATTTGATCTATCATAATTACTATCATTAATTCCTCCAAAAATTGTGTCAATTTTTATTACTATTATTTTCTTTCTCTCTCTAAAGACCTACTTTTTATTTCTCTATAAAATAGTTATAAATTATTTTACTCCCTCATTCATCTCTTTTTACTCACCTCAAACCCCTAAACCCTAAATCTTTCTTCTCTCAAAAACCATCAAAAGTTCCTTTCTGCAAATCTTCTTCTCTTATCTCTCTAAATAGCCATGATAACCATTTCTCAACAAGAAGTTGTTAAGTTTGCTTAGGAGTATGAACAAGCGTCTAACCCTAACCCATCCTTAAGGGTTTCATCATCAGCAACAATGACAATTTCTGCTACTTAATCTCTGGTGGTTAAATCATCTTCTGCTTCATCATCCTCATCAATGTCTCATCCATCATCTTCATCCTCTTTAGCAGTTTTCGAGGAAAACCACATAGCAAATAAGTCTCTTCAAACCCATTGCAACGTAGAGTCAAAATACTTGTTGGTTCTAAAAGAACTATTGGTTGATTACAAAATTCTGGCCGAAAATGAGTGTGACATTCAAGATCAGTTAAGTGATAAAGGAGGAAAAATACTTTAACATGCTTCAAGGCCTTGTTTATGAAGATTTGGTCAAAGAATTTTGGAGAATGGCTGACTGTGACGATTTCTTTATTGTCTCCCATGTTCTCGGGCAAAAGATCATCATCACAGAAGAGTATATTTCAACACTTATGGGTTTGGAGTTTCGTCAAGGAAAAAGGGTCTATGGATTGGATTATTTGCAAAAATATGTTAGGAATTGTATCAACCCACTTCTGTTTAAAGAATTCTCAGCAACATAGAAAAAGTACAATAGTAAAGATCTCCACAAACCTCTTAGGGCATGGCATAAGATTATCCTGAATTGCATCAAACCTAGGCCTCCATCAAGCTCCTCTAATTATTTCAATGTAAATCAGAAGTTCATATACTACTTGGTGACCAAGCAAAAGATAAATCTTCCTCTAATCTTGTTCAACTATTTGAGGGATTCTATCAGAAAGACAAGAACTACTGCACTTCCAAATAAAAATATAGAACCTACATTCCATGTGGACGTCTTATGACAGATATCCTTGTTGAAAGTGGGTTGGTAAAGTTTTTAGTTGATGAAGTTAAATGTATAGATGATTTATCATCAACATTTGGAGATCATTTCAATGAACAAACCCTGAAGAATATGAAGATGATTGAAGAAATTGTTGTAGAGACTGAGACCAAAACTTTTAATTATAAATTCTTCAAAAGAAGTCTCATTGCGTATCCTCTTTTCACAAAGAAATATCCTATAGAAGCAATTGCAGAATATGTAAGGATGTTGTAAGCTGAAGGACATGACTTGTCCAATTTTGATTACTCTTCACTACCTTCTAATGAAGCTGAGTGCTCAACTGGAAAAAGGGAAAAGAGATCTAAATCATTGGATCACTATTAAGAACTATGTTTCAAACTTGACCTAAGATATTCATCTATTAATGAGCAAACTCTAGACATAGTTTTGTGAGTTAATATTCACTTGTATCAAGCTTTAAAGATTGTTAGTAGTTAGGTTGAAAGATCATCTAAGGATTAACATGATAGTACTCATAATATTGTTTAGACATGGATGATATTGAGAGGATACATTGATATATCGATCATCAATTAATTCATATGCTTGATTAATCGAATATGTATGAAATAGGTTAATGAACATTAATCTTGACATGCTTTTATCAAATCAAACTTTTCAAACCAAATATCTCTTTTATCCAAAACTCAACATCTTTGCATGAAATCGAATCTTTTTGTTACCAAAACCAAAACCTTTTTATGAATCTAACACTTAAAATATCTCAAACTATAGAACGACGGTGATATCATACCAATCTCTATGGAAAACACTAATATAAATATTTGCCCTGTAAAAGTGTTTCAACACTTAGACACAATGGATTTGGTGGTGTGTCAAAAATGTAATTCATGGTGCCAAAGCATGTTGCTGTCGAAATACCTAATGTTGCAGAAACGTCGAAGTAGTGTATCTCGATAGGAATTTCGACTTAGGCTTATATTGTTTTTTTAAGAAAAATTAGGTTATTTGAATTTTGCTTAAGGTGCAATCAAACTCAACCTATAAATAAAGAGCTACCCTATTGTTGCAAAGTAGTGATTCACTTACAATTATAAGAATAAAATTACAGTTGAGAGCAGAGAAACTCTCGAAATTCTCTCCTTCTTCCTTCTTAGTTCAAACCCTAATTTATCTCTCTTCCTTAATTCATATTTTCTTTTCTTCTTCACCAACATTTGTCTCAATGTTCTGGTGGTAAAAATAGGGTCATATTTTTATATTAGGCTTCAGATACCTAATTGTTATCCTCATAGGGACATAGATTTGGATCCATGTTGAAATTTCCATTTAGGTAACAATGTAATTTTATCAGTGTTTTGATGTCTCACCATTTTCTTTTTTGATATTTTCAATTTATTTTTTTATTGTAGTTGTCGTCCCTCACAATTATCCCCGATTCTCTTTTAGGTTGAAATTATTCACAATGTTTTTTTTTTAAAATTGAGCAATTGATTAAAAGTCAACATTGTGTAGGCTGGAATCATAAGTTAGAGACTTGAAGCAAAAGAATTTAAGCTTGATTCGAGTCACAATTTTTTCTGACTCAAATCATAAGTAAATCATAAATTTGAATTTTGGCGCTAAAAGACGTGATTTGATTCAAGGTCTTGCCTGCTTGAAGCAACAAGTGTTTCGACTCAAGTCATAGCCATGTTTGACTTAAATCACGAATGAATTAAATACTATGGAACTTCATTATAGAAATGTGACTTGAGTAAAGAATTTGCTTGACTTGAATCATGTTTTGAATTAAACAAGCTAAATCCTAATTTGTCATCTTGATTTATGTCAATTTTTTCATTTATTCAAATCATTATTTTAGATTGTGACTTGAATCGTATTATTGTTTTTATACCTATTTTATGTCTTATCTCTAGCATACATAAAAATTCAATTTTATCTATCTAAATAATAATTTTGCAAAATTATTTTGGGCATAATTTCCATACGTTGGCGTACATACTCTGACTTAGGTATACACACTCAATCTGGAGCATTTCTCGTTTCACTTTTAGTCCATTTATTGACTTTTGTCACCTACAAAATAATTCCAAACACTCCAATATAACATAAATAAGGTGGAAATTGTCAAATATTTAAATATAAGTTAATTTCTAAATAAAAATTTAAATAAATAATAATAAATGCAGTAATTAGTAAATACTTAATTAAAATCAATAAGATAAAACTAGATAAATAATGACTAATCACCTCATTCTCATATTTTCTCTAAAATTGATAATTTTACTTACCTATTTGAAAAATTTCAAATGATAAATAGTTTTATACAAAATGAACATAAGAAGCTTTGTTGGTTTAATGATTCTATAATTTAAATCCTTCTCTAAATTTCAAACTCGCTTGAAAGTGGAAAGTTCCTCGTATAATTCAAACATCTTAAAGTTGTCTCGTGAAAAACTTTTTACTCATGACAAAAAAAATCATCGTGGCATAATTTTTTAAAATATTCTTCCACATTGTATGTAGCCTTTGAGACCATTATATATGTCCTTAAAAATTGTGACATAGTTAAGGATTTTTGCGATATTTTTAATATTATGAATGATTATAATAAGATAATTTTTGGTCTTGGATTATTAAAATGGGTAAATTTTAATCTTCAATTGTCTTCCGTCAGTAATAAGTAATGGAATTTGACCTATTTTCTTTGGTACCAAGACTAATTTCTCGTGGCAAGATAAAAATCAACTAATTTTCTCAAGGACTTCCCTTGATCGTAAGTATTTTTAGTAATCTTCAGAGGTACATCATTATATTCATAATTATATTTTCCTTTATTCACCCTCTTATGTCAAGCAAAAACGTAAAATCGATGTAAATTGGAAGTCTCCTCCTACTAATTTTTTCAAGCCCAATATTGATAAATCCCATTTAGTAGTAGAAGGCTTTCAACTCGTGGGGTCTTATTAGAAACTCTAAAGGAATTTATGTTAGTAGTTTTTTGTAATATCGATCGATCAACCTTTGTTTCAACCGATTTCTTAGACCTAGTCTATAGTTTGAGATGTCAAGTAGTCTGTGTTTCTCCTCATTTGTCGAGATGAAAATTTATAATTAATATGATCATCTCTCAGAAGACTCATTATCTTTATTTTCTACGCTTCTTCTTGAAGCATTATTTCTCATGATTCAAAAAAATTGTAAATTAGGATGAAACCTATTTACTGAAAATATAATTGTTGCAACCCGCCTTATAAATATCGGTCACAATGAAATATTTGTTTTGATATAGTTTTCAACTCTTTATTATTTTTTAATTTTGTTGGTATCAAATAATTATATAAATAATTTAGTGTTTGTGTTTAAATTTTCTTTTTAACGAAAGATAATACAATTTTTATTTTAACTTTTTCTAAAATACGTTTATTAAATTTTTTTTCTTTCTATAATACAATTATCCTACCAAAGATCAAGTATATTAAAAAAACTATAATATCTAAAAGTATTTAGAAGAGATGTTTAAGAATCTCTTCAAACATAACTAGAGTTCGACCCCAATTCTTTCCCCTCTCATCCAAGTGTTCTTAAGTATTTTAATTTTATTTTTGATAAAAAGATGTAAAATTGCAAATTATCATAAATAAAACAGCATAAGCTTTTTATAAAATTCAAAAGAATAAAAAAAAAACATTTTAATTAACCAAATTATCACTTCCTTCTCCTTTGTTCTTCAAAAACAATCCACTTTTATGAGTTTATCCCTTTTTGAAAAATCCCTTTTTGTGCACAAGTGCATGCTCCCACTCCAGATAAACACTGCCTTCTCTTCTTCTTGGTGAGTTTCAAAATCTCCATTTTCTTCCTTTTCCTTTTATCCTTTAATCTTCAATTTTTCTTCAAATTTCTGAATTTGTGAACACGTTTTAGAATTGTGCAACTAATTTCCATTATACTGTTTAATTGATATTCCATGTCAATTGTTTTTGCACTTTGCAGGAACCCCTTTTGTTAGGTTATGATGGATTGATGGTTGGTTATTCATAACTAGGAAACTAGAAAATATCAAACTGTTTTGGATAATTTAGTTTCTGTGAGGAATTATGGAAGGATTATTGAATTCTTTGCTTAACCAAAGTTGTTTAAAACCCTTTGGTTTCGCTCCGAGAGTTAGTTATAGTTTCCCCGTTACCACGAGAACTTGTCGTTTGAATCGAAAACCTGGTTCATATACCTTGAACAACATCGATTGCATGCGTTTTGATAGAGGTAGTGTTACTGGTGCTAGAGGAGCTAGGGTTTCTGCATTGGATGAGGATGATGAAGGAGAGGGATCTGATATGGAGTGGGAAACGGAGTTATTGGGGGAGTTGGATCCGTTTGGTTACAGAGCTCCGAAGAAAAGGGAAAAAGCACAAAGGTCGGAGTTGGTTGAGGATATGGATGGAATGGATTGGGTTGTGAGGGCAAGAGAGATGGCGCTGAAAACAGTTAAAGCGAAGCGTATGGCTTATACAATGGAAGATTTGGTTGGTGTTAAGAAGAAGAAGAAGAAAAAGGCTAAGAAGTTGGTAAGTGAGAAGAAAACCGATAAGAAAATCGACGAAATTGATTATAATTCAGAGGAAGACTTTGGGTTGTCACGAGGTACGAAGTCTAGGGTTGATGTTGATGCTTTGAAAAGGAAAGTGGGGATGATTGCGGATGGAATGTTTGCAGAACAAACGGCGAAATCGATGGAAATGTTTTACAATAGACTGTCTCAATTTTCTGGGATATCTGACCATAGAAAAGAAATGAACTTGAACAAAGCGATCATTGAAGCACAAACTGCAGAGGATGTGTTGGAGGTTACGTACGAAACAATTGTTGCAGTTGCAAAAGGACTTAGCCCGTCGCCTCTCTCGCCTTTGAATATTGCTACTGCTCTTCATCGCATTGCTAAATTTATGGAGAAGGTTTCTATGATGAAAACTCGAAGACTGGCTTTTGCTCGACAAAAAGAGATGTCTATGCTAGTCGGCATTGCAATGACAGCCTTACCTGAATGCTCGGCTCAAGGAATCTCAAATATAGCTTGGGCGCTGTCTAAAGTTGGAGGGGAACTGCTTTACTTTTCAGAAATGGATAGAGTTGCAGAGATTGCACTGACCAAAGTTGAAGAACTAAATGCTCAGAACATTGCTAATATTGCAGGTGCTTTCGCTTCAATGCAGCATTCAGCTCCCGATCTTTTCACAGAATTGTCGAAAAGGGCTTGTGAAATAATTCATACCTTCAAAGGGCAAGAACTCGCACAGCTTTTGTGGGCTTTTGCATCTCTATACGAGCCCTTTGACACTGTATTTGATTCTTTAGACAAACTCTTCAAAGATCATAGCCAATCGAGAGGTTTCGTAGGTGAAGAAACATCCAATAATCAGGAAAAAATCGGTGTCGAATCTGTTGATCGAAACGACGCCTCAAATTTACTTACTTTAAGTAGGGACCAGCTTGGGTCTATAGCTTGGTCCTATGCTGTCTTTGGACAAATGGATAGGAGTTTCTTCTCTTATGTCTGGAAAACTCTCAGCAATTTTGAAGAGCAAAGGGTTTCAGAGCTGTATAGGGAAGATATCATGTTTGTTTCTCAGGTTCATCTTGTAAACCAGTGCTTGAAACTTGAATTCCCGCATCTTCAGCTGTCTTTAAGTGGTGAGCTCGAGGATAAAATTTCACGCGCTGGAAAATCTAAAAGGTTCAATGAGAAGATAACTTCGGTATTTCAGAAAGAAGTTGGTCATCTTCTTGTTAGCACTGGACTTGGATGGGTTAAAGAACACACTGTAGATTGCTACACGTTGGATGCTGTGATAGTTAATAAGAAGCTTGCTCTGGAGATTGATGGTCCAACTCATTTCTCTAGAAATACCGGTGTGTATCTTTTATTTGTTTCAAGTTGAATCTTTACTATGACAAATCACTCAGTTTGTTATTTTTTGTCTTTTCGTGTTATATAGACGTCCCTTTAGGACATACCATGCTTAAACGCCGATACATCACTTCTGCTGGTTGGAAACTCGTATCATTATCCTATCAAGAGGTGAGCTCTCTAATTGCATAATTTTGAGTTTTACATATGCTGTAAGTAATATCAGTATCACGACAAGTCATTTGCACGGTTTGTGACATGCACCAAACTTACAATATGGCGGCTTCCATCTGAACTCACATCAGTTTATATACTGTCGCTTAATTCTAAAGCAGAGGAAACAAGAGTTGTACATTTTTTTTTCTAAGCGAACAATTTTAAGGATTTAAATGGAATACTGATTTGTCTACGAAAAAATTGTGAATGTTTGTGCACTTTCCTGCAGTGGGAGGAACTTCAAGGAGGATCCGAACAGATGGCGTACCTTAGGGAAATTCTTAAAGATCATATAGATTAAAGAAATGCCAACACTACATTGACAGAGGTAAAGTGATGATTCAATGCTTTTTGTAAGGTATCAGAAGTTGTTATGCTCCCTTCAGAAATTTTTAGTTAAGGGCATGTACATTTGTTAGATACTATTAAATCTCAAGATCTTCTAAATCATAGTTATTGGTGTATAATTGTTGAGACATGGTTATTTCCTAAACAAAAGTAGACATCACAATGAAGCCACCATCTCATAAATGAATCTTTCAAATCTAAAAAATAAGAAAATACCTTCAATCTTCAACAATGTCATGCTATAGAAGTGGGATCATATGGTTTTGAATCATTGTCATCAATAGAGATTTGGTGGTGAAAAAAGGAGGTAATTTTGAGATGGAAATTAGATGTACCAGTAATCTTTACTCATTTAACATACAACAACAACCAATCCTTATTTCACTAAGTAAGATCGGCTAGATTAACTTTTGCTATAATGTTTTGTCAAGGACCATGCTTCTATCTAAATCGTTAATTACAAGATCTTTTTTAATAACTTGTTGTTTGACATCTCTCAATTTGCTCTTCTCTCCTTACTACAAAATCTATACTATAGCTAAAATTTTGGTAACACAATAAATTTGTACTCATTTAACAAACTAGTAAAAAATTTAACACAATAAATTTTTACTCATTTAACAAACTAGTAAAAAATTTACTTAAACGCAATAAGTTGGTGTGTAGACTCTCTAGTTATATCAAATTATACAGATTTAAATTTATTAATGAAAAAAATAAAAAACTGTGAAGCATGGATTTCAACAGCAGAGATATTGGGATGCGACTCATTGAAAATGACAATATCAAAAACATAGATACCGACACCGCGATACATTGGATGATATTTGAGTTTCTTTTATCCATATCTTATTAAAAGAGTTACAAATATTCTAATCAAAATTAATGTCTTGAATTCTTTATCGATAACATTAGTTCAATATGTTTAACCATTTTAGACGTGGGTAAGATTTGTCCAAAAAATGTATAAAGGTATGTTGAAGCAAAGAAAAAAACTCTTCTTTTGTTTGAAACACTTACCTAAATTGTCTGGCACTAAATTGTCTGGCACATGTGGTATGAGCGTCAAACAGGTATCCGATAGCTCGACACCGGTTCAAAGAGTCTCTAAACAAAATATAAATAAATTTTTTGAGACACTTGTATGATTTTCCTGATATTTGTTTGACTTTTTCGACACCTGTTGTATAGATGCCATACAAGTGTCAGATGCAGTGACACGGCTACTCCTAGAGGTGTCTGAGCTTAATAGGTTATGCATGTACAAATTTTATCATAAGAGTCCATGACTAGGTTTGTCTTCTCTACCCCGTCTCTGCATCTGATATTGATGGAAGGAACTGAATTCCTTGCTGTAGTTGTGTGACATCCTTCCAACTTTTAAAGTTTATAAAGTATGAAGTCCAACACGGAGACCAAACACGAAAATGACACTCTAATCGATAGTATAGAAAATATAGGATAGAGTTTCACACCACTACATAAATACGATAACATTTCACCTTCATTTATGAATCTTTTATTTAAAGAGTCAAAAATATTTTAGTCAAAATTAGTGTCATTAATTATTTATTGATAACACTGCTCTAATACATCTTAGCACTTTTAGATGAATGTGAAATTTGTTCAAAAATATATACAATTTCTTTTGAAACATTAATATGAATTGTCCGATCAGTGTTGTATAAGTGATATACGAATGTGGACATATTCAAAGAGTATCAAAACAACGAAAAAAATCTATTTTTTTCAAGATATTTATCTAATTTTTTGTACAAATGCCTAACATTGCGACACACTTACTCCGAGATATGTCTATGCGGTTTCAACTCTCACTCATATGATCTATCAATAATAATCAGCTAAGATTGTTCCATTGTGTAAAATTGTTTGTGATATAGAATAACCAGTTTCACTGATCGATAGTCGAGATTAACTAGTGTGTGAAACTGCTAAACTCGGATGATAGGCTATTACAATTAGGGGTGACAATTGAATCCATTAAAGCAAAATCCATCCAATCCATCCACTAAAAAATCCATCCACCAAATAAAAAATAAGTTAATGGATTGATTCAATCCATCCATTTATATTTATGGATTGATCCAATCCATCCACCACATTTTAATAATCCGATGGATTATTCTTTAGATCAAATAAATCTATTTCTTTTTTAATTAAAAAAAAAGTTTTTAGAAAGAAAAAAAAATCCAAAAAGAAAATGATTTTTTTTTAAAAACTGATTTTTTTTTTAAAAACAGTTTTTTTTTTTAAATGAGAGTTTTTTTGGAAAAACCAAAAAATCTGAAATTTTCTTTTGGAAAAACAACTGCAAGTTTTTTTTGAAAAATAAATAATTTTTTTTTAAATACTGGAAATTTTATTTTTTTTCGAAAATAACTTTTTTTTTTATTTCTAAAACTGAACTGTTTTTTTGAAAACTGAAAAAAAAAATTTCAAAATTAAACTTGAATTTTTTATTATTTTTTTACTTTTTTTGAAAAAAAAACTAAATTTTTTCTTTTTAAAAAACTGAAATTCGTTTTTTTTAAACACTGAAAATTTCATTTTTTTTTTCCGAAAAATTAACAGGAAATTTTTTATTAAAATTTTTTTTTCTTTCTAAAACTGAAATTTTTTTTTTTGAAAACTGAAAGAAAAGGTTTTCATAATAAAACTGAAATTTTTTATTTTTTAAAAAAAATTGATATATTTTTTTATAAAATCTGAAACTTTTTCTTTAAAAATAAGTTTTTTTCTGAAAAAAAACTGAAATTGTTTTTCCGGAAAAATATTGAAAATTTATATTTTTTGAAAAAAAAACTAATTTTTTTTTAAGTTTAAATTTTATTTTTTTTTTCCAAAAAACAAACTGGAAATTTTTTTTTTTTAAATGTTTCTTTTTTTTAGAAAAACTGAAAAAAAATTAGAAATAATACTGGAATTTTTTTTATAAAAACTGAAACTTTTTTTTAAAAAAACATTTTTTATTTTTTTGTAAATAAAAACTGAATTTTTTTAAAAAAACATTTTTTTATTTTTTTGTAAATAAAAACTGAATTTTTTTAAAACTTTTTTATAAATTGAAAATTTTTTATTATTATTTTTTTTAAAACTGAAATATTTTTTAGTTATATTTTCTTTGGATAGATGGATATCCATCCATTAAAATGTTGAAAATGTTGTTAATGGATGGATTGGATGAATTTTATTTCTAAATGGATGGATTGAATTGGATATATTTAAAGAAGTTTTAATGGATTGTAATGGATTAATAGATTGTTTTGATCCATCAATTAACAATCCATATCCATCCAATCCGTCTATTTTGCCACCCCTAATTGCAATCCGGTTTTCACTAAGAAGGTTGGATTTTCCCGCCCGCCTTCTATTATTATTATTGTTTGTTAGTTTATGTTTCATTTTCACAAAATGTTTTTAATGTTTATAAAATATATTCATTAACAGCGAGGCAGGTAGCACACTTCTAACCTCTTCCCCTCCATTTTTTAAATAATATGCACGTTGTCGTGGTTTTCTGCAAACACACTCTCAGTCTTGCATATGAAAAGGTTTTCCACATTTTTTATGTCAAAATTCAAAGCCATTTGTGACCCCATTGTTATCATTTGAACCAATAGGAGTTGATATTTATTTAATAATTATTATATACTAATATTTTATCACAATGCTTTTAAGTTTTAACTTGTTTCCAGTTGTATGATTTTATAATAATCTATGGCCTGTAACCTTACCTACTAGCCCCTGTTTATTTATTGTACTGTGAATGCAACAAGTGAAGGAAACATCCTTGAAGCGTGCACCATTAGTTTTTCTAAAACAATTCTTAATTCTTAATTTCTTATCCTCCTAAAGCCTCCAAACTCATATTTGTCTATATGCATACCCTCATGTCACTGATATTGATATGTAATTAAGTATGTATGTGTTGACTTCATACATAGGAGTGGCAAATAGACATGCACACCTTGCGGGTGGGGGTGGTTATGAAAGAGAGAGTAGTCCTAAAATCTTGATTTGTTTGGTGAAAAATGAGAGTGAGACAAATCTGACAGATCTTGCACTCTCAAAACTTAAAAGTTAATTCATATCCTCTATCTGTTCTATTAACGTCTGTGATTACAAAGAAATAGGCAGAAGGGCATAATGGAGAGGTGGGCCTAAAACTTTGATTGGGCTCACGAAAGAATACAATTATGACCTATGAAGCACATACACGTCTAGAAGTAGGCGTGTCGCAGTGTCCGACACGTGTGTCGGTGTCCGACACTTGTATGACACTCGTACGACACGTGTCAGAAAAGTCAAATAAGTGTCGAAATAGTCAGACAAGTGTCCTCAAAAAATTGGTCTTTTTTCTTGCTTCGACACATTTTGAATCAGTGTCTAATACCTATATGACACTCATACAACATGTGTCCGATAATTCAAACAAGTTTTCTTTACAAAATTGTGTTTTCCTTTTCCTCAACACACTTATATATTTTCTAGACAAATATCGCACATGATAAGAAGGGTATTGAAGCAATGTAATTTATCAAAAATTAAAGATAATAATTTTGATTAGAATATTTTTACTCTTTTGATATTAGATGAATAAATAAACTCAAATATTATAACATATATAGCGGTGTCGGTGTCCTAGGTTTTTGACATATCGGTGTCGGAGTGTCCGTGTCCGTGTCGCAGTGTCCGTGTCGGAGTCTGAGCTTCATAGGTTATGACGGTTATATCCTTCTGGACATATCTCTAATCATATACATTTTGCAAATCTTAATCTATGTTTAATATGAAGTGTTGACTTGAATTTTGTTAGTCTTAGGGGATGTTTGTTTCATGGATCGTAAGTTTATTCTCAAGAATATATGTTGGAATATTTTGCATTCCTATGTTTGTTTCAGGTTTTTCAAAATTATACGAATTTTTTATTTTCAGAAATTCATTTTACACATAATTTTATTATTTTTTATTCTCATGTTATAGGATGAGAATCTTACACTCCCATGAGAATAAGATGTAACCATCCATAACTTCCCACTACCAAATATTTTAATTCATATATTTTATATTTTATATTTTAAATTAATATATTTTATAAATATTCTAAGAAAATTAAATTGTTTCACCAAACATATAGATGAGAATTAAATTCCTAAGAATAATATTCTTAAGAATAATATTTTTGGGATTATATTTTTAATTCTTGAAACAAACACACCATTAAAAAGTGTTTGTTATAATTTCCAAAAGAATAGTATTTTCTATTTTATATAATTATTTGTCCTAAAATAAGTTCGGATATTTTATGATGCAAATTTAATTTCTATCTTTCAATTATGCACTCTCATTCAACATTTATGATAATTCAAATATACCAATACTTAATTAAGATAGTTTGGTAAAGGAAGTAACATTTTTGAGTAAAGGAAGCACATTCAGACTCGCATCCGTCACGCAGACCTGCATCCGTCCCCAAACCTGTTCGGGACTAAAATTTGTTCACCCGCCCCTACCCCTAACAAAAAACGGGTTTTTCCGCACCCCCTCCGCACTCGTCTGAATAAATTTTTTATTTTCTTTTTAATTTTTATTCTTTTCAATAAAGTTAAAAATAAATAATTAAATTAATTAATTAATTATTTTAAAAGTATTTTTTAAATTTGATATTTTTATTTAATTTTTGAAAAATAAATAATAATTTTAATAAATATGATATTATAACATTAAAAAGTATTAAAAAGTGTAAATGAGTAATAAAACTATTAAAAATAAATAAAATAAAATAAATTTAATTGGCAGGTACGGGACGAGTATAAACTTACGATCACTCGTTCCTACACCCGCACCTTTAAATAAAAAACGAATTTATCCCACTAATTTCGAAGCGGTAGCAGACGGGCCTGACGAAATTATTTGCTATGCCTATAAGAAGCAGTCAACCACTGTGTTTCCAAGGAAAAAGGGAAGGTGACTTAGTTTAGAGAATCCTTATTCAATTACAAAGTGAGTCTTACTGTCACTATTATAACAAATAATTTATTTTTAAGTTCATTAAATTATTTATAATTATTTATGCATTTAACCTTTACGTAAATCAGATATTTAATAAATCTAAACAAAACCTTTACTACTTATAATAGTGATAATTTTTCTTTTATTGTTTATAATAGTGATTAGAGGAAATAATGTCAATTTAAAATAAACCAATCAACTAAATAAATACAAAAGAATATCTCTCCCGGAACTTACTATGCAACGCAAGGAACTTCTTCATTTTTATTACAAAATCATCCAAAGTTCAAACTATAATCTTTATATATTATTAAAAAAAAATAGTCTACGTAATTAAAAACATACTATTGCAAGTCTAAATATAAATGAGAAAATCAGAGTTTATAAAATGTTTACACGGTTAATAATTAGAGTCATTTATATTTTTTAAAATTAAACATTTTTAGTAATGTATCAATTAAACATAGATTTAGTTTCACATTTAACTTGAAATTAAATTTTAAAGAAGATTGGTTTGGCCATCCAAAAAAGTATAATTATGCAGTTTGTTGTTTGTTTGTCTTCTATTTTTGTATAATTATTTATTAAATTTATTAATATAATAAATGTTCATATGTAAAAAAAAAATCTTAAATTCTTTATATTGGGAAGTTTATATCGAAATAGATGGCAAATGGACAACAAATTGTACCATTATTATTTTTTGATAGCAAAACCAACATCTTGAAAACTACTTTCTTTAGTCACTTTTATAAGAGATATTTATCTTTGTAGATTCATTAAACAATTAATGTATTTGGTCTATATTATAGACAAGATATATTAATTATTTAATGTATTAAAAAAAAAAGAAATGTCTCTTTTAAAAAAGACCGGGGGAAGTATATTAATAGATTTAAGAGATATAACATTGTTATTCATAAGTTTTTAAACTTTTTATAAAAGATCAACTGTTTCTGATGTTAGAAAATCAAAAGTATCAAATGCGAATGATATAAAAACATGTTGATTGTCAGAACACACTTTTTCTCCCATCCACTCATTTACCAAGACATCTGCTGGCCTAAGTTCACATGTATCTCTTTCTTCACAAATAATTTAGCACGTCGAAATATATCAACTATGACTTCTATTACAAGGTTATATTGGAGCCTGAAAGCTCATTGCAATGAATAAAGTGTTCTCCAATTGTCCAAACACGTCTTATGTAACGCCCCAAATTTAATTAATTATTTAATTAAATTATATAAGGATTTAATTATTGGATTATTAAATTAAAGTTGGATTTTATTCGGTTAGTTGAAGAAATAATATTAGAATGTATTAGTATTTTTAGAATTATTAATTAAATAAGGATGAGTTAGTTATAGAGGTGAAATAACATTTTGAGGAGTATTATTAGTAGCAGACTAGTTTTGGTGCAGAAGTTCTGATGGTCATGAACTTTTGATAGGAGCAGAAGTTCTGATGGTCCAGAACTTCTGATAGGTGCAGAAGTTTTGATAGTCTAAACTTCTGATAGGTGCAGAAGTTCTGATGGTCCAGAACTTCTGGTAGGTGCATAAGTTTTGATGGTCCAGAACTTCTGATAGGTGCAGAAGTTCTGATGGTCTAGAACTTCTGGTAGGTGCAGAAGTTCGATGGTCGTAACTTCGGTAGGTGCGAAGCTCGATGGTCCGTAACTTCGATAGGTGCGTGTTCGATGGTCCGTAACTTCGATAGGTGCAGAAGTTCTGATGGTCTAGAATTTTTGGTAGGTTCAGAAGTTCTGATGGTCTAGAACTTTTGATAGGTGCAGAAGTTCTGATGGTCCGAACTTATAGGTGCGAGTTCGATGGTCCGAACTTTAGGTGCGTGTTCGATGGTGCGTAACTTCGATGGTCGCGAAACTTCTGATATTGCTTCCAGAAGGATTTAGTATAACAGAATTAATTTAGCTAAGTGTATTATCTTAAGTTGCAAGACTAGAATTTAGAGTGTACCATCCATTAATTATTAAAATAAACCAAGACACTTAGTAGTAGGTATTAGTGTGTGGTTTTGGTGAAGGTGAGTTAAATATAATAAAACAAGTACATGTAGTAGGTAGTGGTGTGTTAGTTGTTTTGTATTGTAAGAAGAAGAAAAATAGAAACATAACATTAGAGAAAAATAAAAAGAGAAGTCTTGGAGCTAGAGAGAAAACAAGAGCAAGAGGAAGAAAACTAGGGTTTGTGGTCTTAAAGAGGAAAATAGGAAGAACCCATTGTTATACAAAGCTTGCTAAGGAATCAAGGACTAGAGGTAATGGGTTTGGTAATTTTCTATCCTATAAATAGATTGATGATAAATTCTATTTGAGTTAGGGTTATGAGGATTTGAGTGGGTCTTGAAGATTTCTCGATTTCATTTGGTGTTTGGATTGTGATAGTGATAGTATATTTGTTGGTGTTGTGAAACCCTTTGTTGTGCAACCTTCTCATTTATTTGGTTCCTAGCACTTGGAAAGTAGCAGAAAAAAATGAGAAAAAGCTGTCATGAGCCGGCTCATGCAGGAGGGCCAGAAGGCGTGCGCCTTCTTGAGAGTGTGAGGGGAGAATTTCTTCAGGCATGAGCCGATGCATAGATTTTATGAGTCGACTCATGTTTTCCCAGAACTATGAGTCGACGCATGAAGAAGGCGTGCGCCTTCCCGGGCGCTGCCAGACCATAATTTTTCCACTCATGAGCCGACCTAAGGACCCAAGAGTCGGCTCATGCAGGCTGTTTTGAGAAATTGCCTATTTTTGGATGTTCCTCACTTTCACCGGTTAGAAGCATGATATATTTGTACAGATAAGGTTTGGATAAGCATTAAAACACTGTACTTTCACCTTTGTTCTCACAATTTTATCTCTGATGTTTAGTAAATAAAATGACGAGTATATTTTGGTGAATATTAATCCGTAACCGGAATTAATTGAATTGTGAATATTGTTGATTAATGCTTCCCATTTGTGAATGCATGATATTTGTTGATGATGATTTGTATGATGCAAAATATGATAATGTTAATGACGATGTTTTACCTCCAATGTTTGGTAAATTAAAACGATGAGGGCTTATGCCATTCTGATGATTATGATGATGTTGATGTGTTGTTGTGTATGTGTTGTCTTTCGGTCGAGTCGCATACATTGCATAAACGACGAGAGCTTTTTCCAAAACAACGAGGGCTTTAGCCAATGTTCCTAATTACGAACAAAGTGTGTTGGTACCACATGCACACATAGTCGAGTCACATTGTGCCGGTTATGTTTGTTTGAGTTCATTGGTTATGTGTTGTTTTATGATGATTTACGACGATTGTGATGAATTATGATGATTTAGGTGGTGATGATGAAAGTGTGTGAGATTGGAATATATGTGGAATATTATTTATTATCGGTATTTCTTTATAATTCCGAAACTATATATTGATTATCATCTCTATATTTATATGATTTAATTTATCTCACCCTTTACTTGTTTCGCCGTTTACCTTTATATTGGTAAAGTGCAGGTGATCCGCGTTGATGAAGTGGATTAGCTCGAGTCATTACCTTTTGAGTCGCCTTGCTCTGATAACGTAACACTCGGGATGGACATTTTTGTTGTTTTGATTAGGATAATATGCTTGTATATCCTGATAACTATGTGAATTATGTTTATATCATAACATGATTATTTTGTTGTTGTATTATGCTTTTATATGGCATAGATGATAATGTATCCACTGCCGTGTGCATATTTATATGCTTAGTTGATGTATGATGACGTGATCGGTATATCTGACTTTTGACTATTTTGATGATGCATTTTATTGCAAAGTGGAAATCATGGATATGTGATGCCTCAATTTATTTATGAAATTTTATTACTCTGATTTTCTTCATTAATTCCGACGGGTAGAATTGGGGTGTTACATCTTACGTTAAATTTGGACAAGTTTCATCAATAAAAAAATAAATGAATCATAAGAAAATATATTAGGATAATACAATACTCCACCAGTGATATGTATTGATCTAATCCAACAATAAGAATAACCTATGGGTGTTTACGGTGAAGTTTGGACAGTTTTGAAGGAAAAAATCATCTGAATCTTAACGTTTGATTTAGTTGATTTTTAAAAATAAAACTGAACCAAATGATATACATAAGATTGCATTCTTAAATAAATATTATACAAAAAAATATGATAAAATATATTTTGTGAAAATAGTATTTATAAATGAATAATATTTTTTGTTTTATAATTTATAAATTAAAATAAATATCATATAAAGAATATGATGGAATACACACATTATACATGTTGATTTATGTAAAAAAATTTAAAAAATATATTAGTCAATAAGATTTTATAACATAATACGGTTTGGTTTGGTTTGTTTTGGTTTGCAATATACAAACTGCAAACCGAACCGAGCTACGCAGTTTCGTTAGTAAATGACTCAAACACATTCGAACCAAATATAATTTTTTGTAGTTTCAATTTAATTTGGTTCGATTTTACGTCTTTCTATTAAACCGATTTGGTTTTGAACACCCCTAAAATGATCTCATCTCTAAATTCAATATATATTACCATAGTAATTTATATGTTAAAAAGATATCAATAATAAATATTTATTTGTCATTCAAAACCAAAAAATATTTATAAAAAATAGTACATTCTCAAGCATTATGTCACTTGTCACATCCAAACAACCTTTAGTCGGTGTTGCCATTACAACATTGACTTTGAATCCGAGAGTGTGGCGCAGAGGTGCAAGTAGTGGTTTGTAGGTAGAACTTGAGCACTTGGGATATTCACGGTGCTAATGAGGCATTTGAATTCAAAATATTCAACACTTCATGAAGTGGTGTATTATGTTACTATATGCGAACCATTACAAAGTTATGTTAAAAAGTGTGGTTTCATCAGTTACAAATTTATGAAATAACTCATGCATGATCTAGAAATACATTATTCTAAATTCAAAAATTACTCATTAAAAATCTTACATCCTCTTCAATATTTCAAACACTCTGTTTTACACTGTTTTACATCTGAGAATATTTTTGCTTTTCAACTCTAACACAATAGAGTATTTGAAATACTTTAAGAAAAATAACTCTATTCACAATTCAAATCTAAACCTATTTAATCTTACCGTATCTAACAACTTTTCCTACACATATTTAATATATTAAACGGATGTGCTGTTTTAACTGTCCTTGTGTGATCTATAGATAAGATTGTTCCGATGTGCGAATTTTTCGTGTGGTTATATAGATTAACCGGTCTCACAAATCGATTGTTGAGATAAACTAACTCGCAGTATTCATTGGGTTTGAGAAATGATGTTCATTCCCACCTATTCCTATCTACTAAGAAGATTGGATTTTCCTGCCGCCTCCTATTACTTTATTGTTTGTTAGTTTATGTATCATTTTCATAAAATGTTTTTTATGTTTATAAAATATAAAATGATTGTAAACAGCAAGGCAGGCAATACACTTCTAACCTCATCCCTCCCCATTTTTTAAATAATATGGAAAACTTAATTCCACAATTGGTTAAAGTGAGTTTTATCTATCCAAATTGGGACAAGTTTGAACCTGACCGTCCATGTTTAAGCGTATGTTTGTGTTAGGTGTTTGCTCACTATGATTTCTACAAGTTACTATTAACATATTTAAATTCACTTTTGAAAGATCAAGAACCGATTCTAAGAATATAGAATTGATTACGGAATGTTTTAATGTGTTTGTTTTATTAAAAATAAAATTGATTTTGTCTTTGAAATTAATTTTATTTGAAATTAAAATTTACAAGTTTGTGTCTTTAGAATTGATTTTGAATGATTTTTATTATAATTTGTTATTTAGCTCACTTTTACGATTTTTTTATCAATAACCATGTTATAAAAAAAAACATAAATAACCATGTTTTAAAATTAATTATCCAAATAACCAAATTTCATGGTAAGAATACAAGTAGGAGCCATTTGAGATGACTCTTGCATTGTTTTTTAACAAGGAGGAGTCATCTCAGATGGCGCCTAGGTGTAGGCTTTTTCCTTAAAAGCCATCTGAGATGGCGCTTAGGTGTGGAAAAGTCATCTGAGATGGCGCTTAGGTGTTAATCAGATGGTAAAAACCATCTAAGATGGCGCCTAGGTGTTAAACCTATTTTTTTCGATTCAAATTAAATTACGGGACACTGTTGTGAATTAAACTTTAAATCTAAATTTTCATTACAAACATAGCGAATAACAATTACATAGATTTGTTCTCGGCGACCTGGGACATGTAGACGACCACGGGTTCCACAAGCGCGTCCTTTCCTAACTCGTGTAATGCGTGATTCTTGTGTCTGTTGTGGTTGGGTCGATGGCCCCTGTGCATAGGTCGATGGATGCTCGTAGTGTATGCGATCAGGATCCATGTATGCCTCAAGATCTGCATTGCTTGTCATACCGTTTTTGTATAGACGTGTTCCCATGTTCTCAAAGCTTGGTCGTTGTGGTGGGGGGTTAGGTTCCATGTGAGGATGATAATAGTCGTCATCTGTATAAGTGGAGTGTGAATGTGGGGTGAAAAGAAATTGGGTGTTTGGAGACTCGTACCCATACGAATGATGGGGGTACGATGATGGTTCATGGTATGTTGGGTTAGTTGGGGAATATTCATCGAGCATGCTAGTGTCTGGGATGAGGTGAGATGTTGATGGGCCCATATATGGGTGTTGGACATATGCTTTTTCTTCGGAGTATTGTATTTGAGTGTTTGGCATGTGAGAGTATTGAAATTGTGTGTCGGGCATTTGGGTGGGTTGAGAATTAGGTTGAGATTGAGATTGGGATTGAGATTGAGATTGAGTGTTGGTGGTCTTGTATCGTCGAGTTGGTTGGCGGGAGGTTGATGGACGTTGGGGTTGTTGTTGGTAATGGTGTTGGGGTTGTTGTTGGTAGTGTTATTGGGGTTGTTGTTGGTAGTCTTGTCGCAATTGTTGTTGGTAGGGCTGCTGCGGTTGTTGTTGGTAGGGTTGTTGCGGTTGTTGTTGGTAGGGTTGTTGCGGTTGTTGTTGTGGAGATGAGGGTTGGTCCCACTGAGTGCGTGGGTCGACCAAATAACGGCGGTGAGAGACATGTATTTCTGGGTTCGTTACGGATCAGTACCAAGCAATGTATTGAGGAGAGTGTTGCATAATTTCATCATCCTCGTAAACAGGAAATTCTAAGACATGGTCCCGACGATTTTTCCACATCCTACAAAACTCCCTGGCAAAAGTTTTCCAATTATCATATTCCCATTGGGCATCAACCCTTTTGAGATGCCACGGATCCAAACATATCGGATTGCGCGGTATGTCTTAGAACATATAGAACTACATCTTCACACGATCGTTGTGGTGCATTTCCACAATGTTAAACCGTATAAAGCAGTCTTCGCAGTCCACACTTATGCATCATCTTCATTGGGTACATGATCCAAACCCAAGTATGGTCTCCATGTAAATTGTTGAGTAAAAAAATATGCAGATTAATGATATATTTTAAAAACATATACGTTAAAATTAGTTGGAGTTAATAGAAATTACGTACGTCATTCGCGCCAAGGTGGTCTATTATATTACGATATAGGACTACGTTGAATCTCAGATTCTTTCCGTAATCCATACCCGCTACACTATACCTAAATGAATGAACATTTAATATATAAATATTATATATAAATGAAAGACATGAATAATGTAATAATTAAGCAATGTACTTACTTTGTTGCGTATGGAAAACTGAATGGTAGGTCGTTGACGGGATTAAGGGATTGCATCCTCCACCAACCCCATGCTTGAAGCAAGAAAGCGCATCCATTAAAGTAACCGTGTATTTCTTACAATTCTTACATAAGAAACTGTATAGTTGGGCTAGAACAGCGGATCCCCAACTATATTGTCTTATTCTATCAATGTCCCCAAGCAAACTTAAGTACATAAAATTTATGCTTTTTCCTGTACTCTCAGGGAATAATAGGCTCCCAAACAATAACATAATATAATTTCGTGTCTTTATTATTTTTTCTTCCTCGGTGGAATTTTCGTTCAAACCAAGGGAATCATAATGCGCTCTAAGTGTGGATAAATAAATACCTTGGCCTCTTGAACTATAATCTTCCATCATATCTCTACCCAACATCTCCATGCATAAAGCGTTGGCTTGTTGGACCAGACCATTAACCGCCTTACCATTAATCGAAAGACCCATCAACATGTAAACGTCCTCAAGTGTGACCGTACATTCACCTATGGGCAGATGAAATGTGTGTCTCTCGGGTCTCCATCTTTCGCACAATGCAAGAATAAACTTCAAATCTATCGTACAATTGGAGATTTTAACGACATCCCCAAAACCGACACGTTCAAGGTATGGAACGATAAATGGATCGGGAGCAACATAATGATGTCCACGACATCTAAATCTTTCAGTGTCCTAAATAAAACCTGAAAATGATGTATAAGAAAGTGTAAAAAATAATAACATAATAAACATTGATATTTGAGTAAGAATATAAAGGATAAAACTTACAAAAGTAGAAATGTTTTCCCTTGTTCCTCGGTGAGATTCTCCTAAAGTCAAAAGACTCATGCTTGAATGTTTTTCCTGATTATAAGAGAGTTGTATCAGAGGTAGAGGTAGAGTGAAGAGCGGTGATGGAAAATATTCATCTGAGGCACCATAGTTATAGGCGAATCAGTCAACAAAGGAATAAATGAGGTGGTTGGGGCCCTTCCATGCATGCAAGCCACATGTCAGAGAGGAGCCAAGAGAGATGGCGCCTCCTCTCTATTTTTGCTCTTAGGCGCCATTCGACATGGCTTATGGAAGGCTAGGTGGCAGCTAGGTGGCAGGACTATGCATGCAGGCTAGGGAGGCAAGTTAGGTGGCAAGCTATTTATGACTAGGCGTGTAAAAATCCATATGAGATGTGCCTCATCTCTATTTTTGTACATAGGCGCCACCTCTCTTGGCTCCTACACGTGTTTTTGAAATTTGAATTTTGTCTCATTCATTCTCATATAATCATCTGTCACCTCTATATATATCTCATACAACCAAAAAATTTCATACAATCAAACATTTCAAACACTTAAACCCAGATAAAATGTCATCTGTACCATAATATATTATCACTGTACATTTCAATGGTGAGACGTACAATAATGAGGTATCAGGTTTTTTATTCAAAAACACTGAAAATATCCAATTTTGTCTAAATAACAATGCGAATTTTTCGTATTTAAAAAAAAAAGACTCGAGGCTAAACTTCGACGAGGTCCGTCGTCACAAATTTTCTATCAACACCCTGTTTTTATTGGTGAGAACCAAGTAACATTTTACAAGGTAGCTGTTGAAGACGATAATGATCTACACAACATGTTTTGTAATCATGAATATTTTGGGTACGACTCGATTGAGTTATACGTTGTGTTCCAGGACACAGAAATGTTTGATCTTATGGAGAAGGAACAAGCTAAGGTGGATGTTGTTGACGAAGAGGAGGAAGCTGAAGAGATGCAGTTCAACAACATGGTAAACGAAGATTCAGAGGTCGAAGAAGAACGCCAACTGGCTCCACATGAAATCTACACACCACCTCCGTACATGACTACCCTCAATATTGGCACAGATGACCCATCATCTGATATATTCTACAACCCTCCTGTGCAGTCAGATGCAAATTTAAAGGTGAATGACAGATTTCATCCAAAAGAAGATTGTGTGTGAGCAATAAAAAAGTTCCACATGACAAACAACCATGACTTTCATATGGATCGAACAAATACAAAACGATATAGAATCATCTGTACCCACCCTGAGTGTAGGTTCAATCTAACTGCATTGTACAAGTTGAGGAGTGATTCCTGGGTGATAGGTTCTATGACAGAACACACTTGTGTTAATTCCACACAATCACAGGATCACTGCAAATTGAGTTATGATATCATTTCTCAAGAAATCTTATCGCTTGTCAGCTGCGATCTGTCATTGAAGGTGAAAACAATAATCTCGCACATCACTACAGCATACAACTATACCCCTCGTATATAAAGGCTTGGTTAGAAAAAACAAGGCTATTGAGCAAATCTATGGTAACTGAGAGGGTTCATATAAAGAGTTACCTCGCTACATGAATGCACTGCAAACGTATGCTCCTGGAATAATTTATGTTATGGAGACAACGCCGGCGTATGCCCTAGATGGTACCTGTGTCAGCGGGCATGGAATATTCAGTAAACTTTTCTGGGATTTTCGACCTTGCATCACTGGGTTTGCACACTGTAAACCTATCATACAAATAGACGGAACATGGTTGTACGGGAAATACAAGGGCACCCTACTGATGGTCGTCGCACAGGATGACAACAATAACGTATTCCCAATCGCCTATGCTCTTGTCGAGGCAGAAACTGGAGGTACTTGAAGTTTCTTCCTAAAGAATCTTCGAACACATGTAGCTCCACAATGTGATCTTTGTATAATTTCTGACAGACATGCTTCTATTGATAGTGCGTACAACAATCTCGCTAATGGTTGGCACGACCCCCCTTCTACACATGTTTATTGCACAAGACATATCGTTCAAAATTTCATGTGCGAGATCAAAGATAAGAGTCTTTGGAAAACAGTTATGAACTCAACATACGCACTAACACAACCATGATTTAAATATTATTGCAGCCAGATCAGAATGGAAAATCCAGATGCAGGTGCGTGGGTTGATAATCTGCAAGTGGAAAGGTGGACACAGTTATACGACAATGGAGTGCGTTGGGGTCACATGACAACAAGTCTAGTCGAATCAATGAACGACGTCTTCCGAGGCATAAGAGCACTCCCAATAATCGCTTTGGTGAGTACAACATATTTTAGGATGGTCTCGTTGTTTGCAGAGAAAGGTGAAATATGGAACGCGGTGGTACAATTAGGACAAATGTGGAGTGAAAGATGCATGAAATTTATTAAGGCCGAAAGTGCCAAAGCTAGCACTCATCTTGTTACAAGATTCGACCGTCATAACCATAACTTCATTTTCAAAGAGACACCCGACCACAACGAGGGGTTGGCTAGACAAGAGTACATGGTTAAACTACCATCTCGTTGGTGCGACTGTGGAAAATTTCAGGCCTTTCGAATGCCCTGCTCTCATGTCATTGCGGCGTGTGCACATGTTCATCAAGATGCACTACTACTTCTTTCACCCATTTACAAGTCCGAGACCTTGCTCAACGTATACAACAATGCCTTCGAACCGGTAGCAAAACCATATTACTGGCCTGCGTACAAAGGGGAAGTAGTTTGACACAATAATCAAATGCGAAGAAATAAAAAAGGCTGTCCCAAACGCAAATGTATCACAACTGAAATGGACGACCTTGACAAACTAGAAAGAAAGTGTGGTCTATGCCGTCAAGTTGGACACAATAGAAAAAATTGTCCCACACGTTCTACAAGCTCGACATCGTAAAATTTGTATGGAAATTTTTTGCACTATTTAATATTATAATGAAACTTGTTTTTATTAATAGCATTTCTTACAACCATCAATACGCAGACAACAAAGTAAAACACAACACGATTAAAAAACAACAGAAACAACATGAAAATATAACTTAAAACAACAACTAAAACAACATGAAAATATAACATCAACAACGCAAACAAAAATTTAAGATACTACAACCGTCAAAACAATTTCATCGGATCCATACATCATCGCGATAACGTCTACGTCTGTTTTCACTTCCTCCAACCAAATTTGAGGTTGTCCACTTGTGAAGTTCATGGTTGTTCTCTTCCTCTGGATCCTTCTAATTTCTTCGCCAACTTCTATTTCTCCCTCTAACCATCACATCAACTCTTTCTTCAGTTTCGCCATGGTAAAAATGTGCCAAGAGTTCATTTTCATCGGAGGTTTGGAGACCAAGAAAATAACGTATCCATCTCTGGTATGAATGTATGGTGATGTCATGACAAAAAAAGAGAGAATATGAGATGAGAAGTAGAGAAAATGTGAAGAATGAAGGAGACATGGGTATTGTGTTTATAAAAAACACAAATACATGTAGGAGCCATCTGAGATGGCTCCTACATATAACAACCATAAGGGAGGCGTCATCTGGGATGACTTGTGCAAAGGGAGACGTTAACTGAAATGACGCCTAGGTTCATGGTAGGAGCCATCTCAGATGGCGTCTAAGTGTTATTATTTCCTGAAACCTGATTATTTGTGTAAATATTTTTAAAACATAGTTATTTGCGTATTTTTTTCTCAATACATGGTTATTGCAAAAAAAAAAATCATTTTTACATAAATATATTCAAACATAAACCAATTCTATTAAATTTAATTTCGTAAAACTCAATTCTACAAACACACGCAACGCCCAATCATGCATATGAATGTTTTTTTTCAAATTTTTAATGTCAAAATTCCGAGCCATTTGCAACACCACTGTTGATATTTATTTAATTATCATATAATATTTTATTACACATGCTTTTAACTTGTTTTCAGTTGTATAATTTTATAATAATAATCCATACTCTGTCACCTTACCTAGCTACTGTTTATTATTTATTGTACCGTGAATAAATGAAACAAGGGAAGGAAACAACATCCTTGAAGCGTGCACCATTATTTTTTCTAAACCATATCTTAATTCTTAATTTCTCAGCCTCCCTAAAAACCTCCAAAATAAAAAAAAAAAACCTCTAAACTCATTTTTGTCTATATGTATATTTTTACATTTAAATTTGGTTGTTAGAAAAGTATGCAGTATAAATTTTAGACATTATAGTGTATTATTGGAATTCGTATAAATATATAAAATAAGAAAATAGGACAAAGATAAAAACATTGATATATAATTTATATACGGTGTCACATACAGTTTTAAATATTGAAATGTTCAAATAACACAACTCATACGCATACTCTTTATATAGACAAGTCATTGATAATGATATGTGATTACATAGGTCTCTGTTGACATCATCATATATAGTGACATCATTATATATAGGGGTGACAAATAGGTAGAGTGGGGGTGTTTATGATAGAGAGAGCATTAGGAGTGTATAAAATATTCGATTATGAGACTTTAAATTTGTTTTAAATGTTCAGATATAATTGAATGATTATAATTGATTTAGTGTTTAATGATTTTGGTTATTCATTCATATAATTCGGATGTATTAAAATGGTAATCGGTTAATTTTTTTTGAATTCTCTTATAACTCAGTTATTATTCCAAATCTAAATTTTTTAATTTTTAAAATTAAAAAATAATATTGTTTTTATATTATTTTTTTTACAAAATATTTTTTTTAAACATCCGGTTATATAAACGTAATCAAATTTATAACTGATTTTATAACCAGTTTTGATTAAAATGTTATATTGGTTATAAATTTAAATAACTTAAATGGTTTAAAAATGATTATGGCTTGATTTTTAAAATTAACCAACTATAAACACTCCTTGAGAGCATGTTAAAACTTTGACTTGTTCGGTAAAAAATGGGGATGAGACGAGTCTGATGGATCTTGCTCGTTTAAAATTTAAAAGTTGTTAAAATTCATATTCTCTATAAATATTTGTTCTATCAAGGTCTGTTTGAAAGTTGGATTTTAGAGAAAAAGACTTTAGAGAATTGCGTTTATATTTTAAAATATGTTTATTTTTTAAAAGTTTAAAAAATAATATAATTTTATATGGTGTAGAATGTTACTTTTTAATTTTTAAAAAAATATAACACAATTTTAAGATATAAATGTAGTCCTCTACTATCTCTAAAAACAAACTCCTAAACAGATCTTTAATATTTTCAATTGCAAAGAAATGGAGGTAGGATGAACATGTTGAGAGACAAACCTAAAATCTTGATTTGACTCACAAAAGAATACAGATAAGACAGGACAAATCTCTAATTATATACATTTTGTAAATTTTAATCCATATTTAATACGAAGTGTTGACTTGCATTTTGTTAATCTTAGAAGCTGCTGCTATAATTTCCAAAAGAATAGTGTAACATTTTTGAATATTTTTCTCTTGACTGATCCCTGGTTGCCTCTTAAGAAGCAGTCAACCACTGTGTTTCCAAGGAAAAAGGGAAGGTGACTTAGTTTGGAGAATCCTTATTAAATTACAAAGTGGAGTAAGTACTAACTGTCAATTTAAAATGAAAGAATCAACTTAACAAATACGAATGATCCAACTTTTCTCCCCCGGGAACTTACAAGGAACTTTTTCATTTTTATTACAAAGTCATCCAAAGTTCGAAGTATAGTCTTTGTATACTTATTTAAAAAAAGTATAGTCTTTGTATACTTATTTAAAAAAAGTATAGTCTTCGTAATTAAAAACACACTATTGCAAGTCTAAATATAAATGAGAAATTTCAGAGTTTTATAAAATGTTTAAACGGTTAATAATTAGAATCATTTATATTTTTTTAAAATTAAATATTTTTAGTAATTTATCAATTAAACGTGCATTTAGTTTCACATTTAATGCATTTGAAATTGAATTTTTAAGAGAATTGATTTTGTCATTCAAAAAAGATATCGACACAGCACTGCTATTATTTTTAATAGTGAAACCAACATCTTAAAAACTACTTTCTCCAATCACTTTTATAAGAGACATTTATATTTGTAGATTCATTAAATAATTAATGTATTTGATCTGTATTGTAGACAAAATATACAAATTATTTAATGAATTTAAAAGAGAAAATGACTCTTATAAAAAGATTGGGGGAGTACATTCATAGATTTAAGAGATATAACATTGTTATTCATAAGTTTTTAAACTTTTTATAATGATCAATTGTTTCTGATGCTAAGAAATCAAAAATATCAAATGCAAATGGTATAAAAGTATGTTGATTGTCAGAACACGCTTTCTCTCTTACCCACTTGTATACCATGACATTTGCTGGTCTAAATGCCGATCTTCCATCAAGTGGATTAGTAAAAAAATCCACAGGCATCTCATTCTTCACATATACTACAGTACGTTGAAATATATCAACTAAGACTTCCATTACAAGGTTATATCAATATTTAGAGCCTGAAAGCTCATTGCAATGAATCAAGTGTTCTCCAAATATCAAAATACGCCTTACTCAAATTGGACAAACTTCATCAGTAAAAAAATAAATGAATCAATATTTAGAGCCTCAAAGTTCATTGCAATGAATCAAGTGTTCTCCAAATATCCAAATACGTCTTACGTCAAATTGGATAAACTTCATCAATAAAAAATAAATGAATCATAAGACAATATATTAGGATAATATGGTACTCCAACGGTGACATATATTGACCTAACCCATCAATAAGAATAACCCATCTCTAAATTCAATATATATTATCATAGTAATTTAAATGTTAAAAATATATCAATAATATAAATTTATTTGTCATTCAACACCAAAAAAATATTTATAAAAAATAATACATTCCCAAGTATTATGCCACTTGTCACATCCAAACAATTCCTCGTATGTTTATTTGTCATTCAACACCAAAAAAATATTTATAAAAAATAGTACATTCCCAAGTATTATGCCACTTGTCACATCCAAACAATTCCTCGTCAGTGTCGCCATCACGACACTGGCTTCGACTCCGAGTTCGAGAGCGTGGCATAGAGGTGTTAGTGTCGGTTTGTAGGTAAAACTTGAATACTTGGGCTATTCACGGTGTTAATTGTTAGAACAACATAAAACATAAAACCAGAGCTTTGAAGGTAGTAACAATGGTGAAAGAAAACTTGATAAAGATGAAATGAGAGAGAGGGAGAGAGAATTAGGGTAGAGAGTAATATTGGTGAATCAAAAAATGGCATTAACATTGAATTGAGATTACAACAATGTATATATACACACGAGAGAACAGTACAACTAATAACCAAAACCAACTAAAGTGTCATGTCATAAATTGCTATTTTTTAAAAATGCATTTTTAACACTCACAACACACCACCTCACTTTAGTTGCTCCAAGTTCATCATGCTCAAGCTCTTCAATGAACACTTCATTTGTCACACCTGGTCAACAAATCCGCAACTTGGTCCTCGCTTCGGCAATAACTCAATCTAAGCTTTCCATCACCAACCAATTCTCTCAAGGAATGAAACCGCATCTCAATATGCTTGCTCCTTCCGTGTGCAATCGGATTCTTCGCAAGATTTATCGCGGAAACATTATCCACAAACAGTGTGGTGGCAGCATCATCACCACATCCCAATTCCTTCATAAGATTCACTAACCACATAGCTTGGCAAGCACTCAATGATGCCGCAATGTACTCGGCCTCACAAGAAGAGAGTGCTACAACCGATTCCTTCTTCGAACACCATGAGATTGGTGTACTACCGAACATAAAGATGTAACCCGCCGTAGATTTCCGATCATCTTTATCTCCGCACCAATTAGAATCGGTGTAGCCAAATAAAGTACATTTGCGACCCATATCCGATGTGGGAAACAAAATTCCACAACCAAGAGTACCTTTCACATATCTAAGGATTCTCTTGACCGCCGCCAAGTGAGACACCTTAGGTATCTCCATGAATCTACTCGCAATACCGACACTAAAAGCCAAATCCGGTCGAGTATTGCACAAGTACCGTAACGACCCAATCAAACTCCGGTAGAGTGTTGGATCCATATCATCCTCATCATCACTTTTGGACAGCTGTACTCTAGCCTCACAAGGTGTAATAGAAGCATTACAATGCTCCATCTCACACTTTTTCAAGATATCTAGAGCATACCTCCTTTGATGCATAAGCAGCCCCACTTTTGACTTGTGAAATTCTATGCCAAGAAAGTAACTCATGACACCAAGGTCTGTCATCTCAAACTCACTCATGAGCTCCACTTTGAACCTTAAAATACTCTTGTCATTGCTGCCCGTAATCAAGAGATCATCAACATACAAGCAAAGTATAATAACACCATCAATAGTATTCGATCTCACATAAACACCATGTTCGGATACACACCGTTTGAAACCGATGTCAATAAGAAAGTTGTCTATACGTTTGTTCCAAGCTCTCGGAGCTTGTTTCAAACCATACAACGCCTTGTGTAGCTTGTAGTACTTCTTCTCTTGATTTTTGATCACGAAACCGGGTGGCTGTCCCACATAAACCTCCTCATCAAGAGGACCATTCAAAAACGCAGATTTCACATCCATTTGGTAAATCACCCAATTGTTACTATGCGCGATTCCAACAACCAAACGAATAGTCTCCAATCTAGCCAGCGGTGCGAATACCTCCTCGTAGTCTATGCCTTCACGTTGCAAGAACCCTTTCGCCACTAATCGAGCTTTGTGCTTGATTACTTCACCTTTAGGATTTGCTTTAACTTTATAGACCCATCGCACACCTATCGGTTTCTTTCCAAGTGGTAAATCGACCAACTCCCAAGTACCATTTTTCTCAATAGATTCCAGCTCCTCTTTCATTGCACATATCCATTTAGGATCACTTAAGACTTCCTCCTCATTTACCGGTTCAGATTCGACCATAAGCGCGAAATGAACAAGATCACCATCATTATTCACTTCGTTATCTTGGAACCTTTCGCAATCTCGGAGTCTATGAGGCAAGGCTCTTTGCCTCACTGGTCTGCCATTATTCATAACATCATTTTCTGCTACTATAGGTGCAGGTACAACGACATCGGAATTCTCCGGATCAAACAAATCAACAAACTGCTGCTGTTCAGCAGGATGTAACTAATTAGCAACAAACTGCTGCTGCTGTTCACCTACTGTTTCAGCAGTTTTTATTTCATCAAACTGCACATCCCGGGTTATCACGATTTTCCGATTCCTCTCATCAAATAGCTTGTAACCTCCCGTAGAGTGATATCCAACAAATATCAATTTCTCACCTTTATCATCCAATTTCTTTCTAAGTTGATTCGGTACATGACGATATGCAATCGATCCAAAAATGCGCAAATGATTCACACTCGGTTTGAAACCGCTCCAAACCTCTTATGGTGTAATTTTCTCCAGCTTCTTAGTAGGACACCTATTCAACAAGTAGGTGGCTGTAGACACGGCCTCACCTCACAATTCTTTAGGTAACTTCTTCCCACAAAGCATACTACGCACCATGTTCATTATTGTACGATTTTTCCCCTCGGCAGCTCCGTTTTGTTGAGGCGTATATGGAGGCACCACCTCACGCACAATACCCTCAAGATCACAAAACTTCCCAAACTCACTAGAGGTATATTCACCTCCACCATCCATTTTGAGAATTTTGAGCTTCCGACCGCTTTGACGCTCCACCATGGATTTGAAGCTCTTGAACACTCCAAACACCTCATCCTTTCTCTTGATAAGATATGTCCAAAGCTTCCTACTAAAATCGTCAATGAATGTAACAAAATATCGATTGCCGCCATAAGTCTCTACTTGCATCGGTCCACAAACATCGGAATACACCACCTCAAGTAAGCCTTTGGTTCTTCGACCCGCATCCTTGCTAAACACATTCTTGTGTTGCTTACTCTTCACGCATTCCTCACAATTCGCGGAGCACTAATATGTGGCAGCCCGTTACCATTTCACTTTGTTGCAACATTTTAAGATCCCTAAAGTTTAGGTGACCAAGACGGTAATGCCATAACCATTCATCTCTACTTGCATGGTAGCTAAACAACGATGCTCCATAACCTTTAACTCAACCTTAAAAGTTCTATTGGCACCATCGGCGCTTTTAGAATCAACACACCGTTTGAATCTAAAGCGTAACATCTTGTTCTCCAACCGAATTAAGTACCCTCTTTCAAGTAATTGGCCAATGCTTAAAAGATTGCACTTAATTCCCGGTATGTACAGGACATCTTTGATCCTAGAGTGTCCACCATTCTTTCTTCTGATCAAAACATCTCCTACCCCTTCGGCTCTTAAAGTGGTGTCGTCGGCAAACTTGACTTTACTCTTTGCCGCTTGATTGATTTGCACAAACCAATCCTTTCGACCCGTCATATGTGTTGAACAACCAGAATCCAAGTACCACTCATCTTTACTTTGAACTTCATCACGCATGGTAAGTAATGCATTTTGATCCAAATGCATTTTTCCACCACTTTCCGAAATTGTACAGCTGCTGTCCAGCAGACTGTCACCACAGTAGCTGCTGCCCGGAACATCAACAATGCCATAATTCTCTTCTGTAATCATCACAAGAAGGGTATCTTTATCATCTACCTCTTCCCTAGCAACCTTAGCCTCATCCGCATCCTTTTCCTTGCGTTTTGAGCGACATTCTTTCGCAAAATGCCCAAGCTTTTGACAATTATAACACTTCACAGAACTTTTGTCAAACGGTTTGTGGGCGCTTTGATTACACTCTTTGGAGCTTCCTTCACCCTTTGAAATTTGTGGATATTTTCCACCAAAATTCTTCTTATTTTTAGAAGTCCACTTCCCTTTCGATCTATTGTTCTTCTCATGTAAACGCGCTTGCAAAGCGATCTCCGCTTTGGCTTTGTCGGCACTTCTCTCATCCATCTTTGTTCATGCGCCTCTAACGAACTTTGCAACTCATTTTTGCTCAAAGTTGTTAGATCCTTTGACTCCTTAATAGCCACAACAATGTTATCGAAACGTGATGTTAACGAACGCAACACTTTCGATACAACATTCTGCTCAAGTATCGTTTCGCCACATGACTTGATTTGGTTGACTAACCGGGTAATGCGCGTGATGTAATCGTTGATCGTTTCTTTGTCCTCCATTTGCGTTAACTCGAATTGACGTTTGTAAGTTTGTAACCTTACCACCTTCGCTTTGACGGCACCGACATACGCTTTCTCCAAGATTTCCCATGCTTGCTTCGCGGATTCACAATCACCAACCTTCTCGAAATTGTCGCTATCAACACAAGAGTGAATCAAGAATAGGGCTTTGTAATCCTTTTTCTTTTCTACCTTGTGTGTAGCCCTACGAGCATCGGTAGCATCTGCCCCTAACAGTGTAACTCCATTGGTGACGATCTCAAGCACCTCTTGATAACCAAACAAAACCTTCATTTGTTTCGCCCATTTGTCGTAGTTCTTCGAATCAAGAATTGGAAGATTGGTGGGAATTCGATCATTGGAAAAGGTAGCCATTGTTGTGGATTAGGATCAATAACCGGGGCTCTTGATGCCAAATGTTAGAACAACATAAAACATAAAACCAGAGCTTTGAAGGTAGTAACAATGGTGAAAGAAAACTTGATAAAGATGAAATGAGAGAGAGGGAGAGAGAATTAGGGTAAAGAGTAATATTGGTGAATCAAAAAATGGCATTAACATTGAATTGGGATTACCACAATGTATATATACACACGAGAGAATAGTACAACATTAATGAGGCGTTTGAATTCAAAATATGCAACACTTCATGAAGATGTGCATTATGTTACTATAGGCGAACTATTGCAAATTTATGTTGGAAAAAAATATTCTTTCATAAAAAATTGCAAACTTATGAAACAACACATACATGACTTATCAGTACATAATTATGAATTCGAAAATTATTCACTCAAAATCTTACATGCTCTTTAATATTTCAGACACTCTTTTTTATATCCGAAAATATTTTTGCTTTTCCACTCTAAAACAATACAGTGATTGAACTAATTTTAAAAAAAATGACTTCATTCACAGTTCAAATCTGAATCTATTTAATCTTACCAAAATATCTAAGAACTTTTCTTACACATATTGAACGGATATGCTATTTTAACTGTCACTTGTGTGATCTATCGATAATTAGTCAAGATTGTTCCAATGTGCGAAATTGTTCGTGTGATTATATAGATTAATTGATCTCACAAATCGATAGTTTAGATTAACTAGTGGGGAGTATTCACTGGTTTTGAGAAATGATTCATTAAAAGCAAGGCAGGTAGCACACTTCTAACCCCTTCCCCTCCATTTTTTAAATAATATGCATGTTGCCGTGGTTTTCTGCAAACCCACGCGCTCAGTCTTGCATATGAAAGTTTTTCCACATTTTTTATGTCAAAATTCCGAGCCATTTGCAACACCATTGTTGATATTTATTTAAGAAAAAAACTAACATGTGTCTTTGAAATTATTTATAGAAATATTCATTTGAAACGTTTAAATAAAATTTTATTATATTTAATTATATTAAATTTTTTTAGTTATAGTATTTTAAATATGACCCTATATTTAATTATCATATAATGATTTTATTACACATGCTTTTAACTTGTTTCGAGTTGTATGATTTTATAATAATCCATGGCCTGTCACCTTACCTGCTAGCCCCTGTTTATTATTTATTGTACCGTGAATGAATGCACTAAGGGACGGAAACATCCTTGAAGCGTGCACCATTATTTTTTTCTAAACCATATCTTAATTCTTAATTTCTTATCCTCCCTAAAACCTCCAAACTCATTTTTGTCTATATGCATACCCTCCAAACTCATTTTTGTCTATATGCATACCCTCTAATATAGACATAGTACCTCTAATATAGACATCAGCTATGCTATTTATGCATATGTTATATCAAATACTGTTCATCAAATACGGTGGACAGTGCTTTCTTTTTAATTTAAATAGTATTTGAACAGTGTCGATGAATAGTATATGAATAATGACTTTCATTGATAAAATAAATTGGTTAATTAAATATAAAATATTGGTTAATATCGTGATGAAATTGGTTAATAAACATTCAGATATTAAAAATAGTTTTTTATCGTAAATGAAAGTTGATTAATAAAATGTAAAAAATTAATTAATGAAGTTACGAAGTTGGTTAATAGATTGTCCAAATTTTAAATAATTATGAAGTTGGTTAATGAAATATAAAAAGTTAGTTAATAAAATTTTAAAAAATATTTATTTTTACTTTTTTAAAAAAATAAAATTATTTTATAATATTTTACTATTCACTATATAGGTGAATAGTAAAATATAATATAGAAAATAGTGTAAAAATAACATTTTATTTTTTTATGTAGACGTAGACATGTCATTGATATTGATATGTAATTAGATATGTATTATGTGTTGACATCATCATATATAGGGGTGGCTAATAGGTGGGGGTGGTGGTGTTCATTATAGAGAGAACATGCTTAAAATTTTGACTTGTTTGGTGAGACACGTAAGACGGATTTTGCATGTTTAAAGTTTAAAAATTGTTAAAATTTATGTTGTTTTTATAAATATCTGCTCTATTAATGTTCGCGCCCCTAAAGAAATGGGGCAGGATGAACATATAAAGAGTATAAAGAGATAGGTCTAAAATTTTGATTTGATTCGAAAGATACAAATAAGACAGATATATTTGATTGGAAATCAAAAGTATCAAATGTAAACTATATAAATATATGTTCATTGTTAGAATACTAAGACATCTATTGGCCTAAGTGTTGATCTCTCTTTAAGTGGGTTAGTAAAACTTTCACATGCGTCTCTTTATTCACAGATACTTCGTCGAATAAGGTTATGTCGTTATTTGAAGTCAGAAAGCATCCTGTAATGAATTGTGTGTTCTCCAAATATATCCAAACACACCTTACGACAAATAGAACAAATCTCATCAATAAGAAATAAAGAGATTATTAGACAATATCTTAAGATAATACAGTCATCCATCGATGATATATGTTGACCTATCCCATCAATATAAATAGTCAATCTCTAACTCAGTCGTATACATTATCATAGTAATTTAAATGTTAAAAATATATCAATAATAAACTTTCTCAGGTGTTCATTATAAGCAAAAATAATTATTTTCATACTAATTAAAAATATTAATTAAGTGTAAATAATTTTCTTTATTTTATATACAATCAAAATAAAACTCGCTATCCTTTCTTTAGATATATTTGATAAATCAACTACCAATATTAAATATTCTTGAATTAAATTAGGCAAAATAATCTTTTTAGTTCCGTATGTTAATGTTAAGGTTCATTTTGATACTTTAATTTAAAAAATATTCATATTGATCCCTTAACTCTTCAAAATATTTCATTTTAGTCATTTTTGTGTAATTAACGATGAATTTAGCGATCAATTTCTGAGATTTTTCGTCGCTAATTAAACAAAAAAAAACTAAAATGAAGCGTTTTGAAGAGTTAAAAGATCAATATGAATTCTTTTATAAGTTAAGAGATCAAAATGAACTTTAACATAAGATATTCAAAATCAAATTTTTTTTTTGTCATTAAATTAAAAATATATTAGTAATATAGATATTAATTAGTTTGAAAAATTAATAATTTTTATTTAAAATAATGAACTAGAGTCATTTTTTGTTTATAATAATGAACTAGAAAGAATATTTATTTATTTATCATTCAACACCAAAAAAACATTTATAAAAAAATAATTTTTCTCTATTCATCTTTTTACAAAACATCTCTCTTACTTAATTTTATTCTTTAAATATATTAAATAATCAATGTATTTGATCTATGTATAAATTATATATATTAATTATTTAATAAATTTAAAACATAAATTTTTCTATAGAGACAAATGGAGTATCATATAAAACATAAAGGTAAAGTGCCATCTCTAATCTAAAATTTTAATTTATCAAAAGTTAATCCAAAATTTTTGATCAAGTCTTGGCAATTTGAGTACTCAATTTTTCTTTATTCTTAAGGTAATTATGAAATAAAGAACAAATTCAAATCTTGATCTTCACAATTGGTTGAAAATTCCACAATCAACCGAAACTTCCAAGTAAACGCCGCCGCCAATCGTAACGGCCACATCTTTTTCTTAACGCTCTCTCTTTCATCTTTTGAAACGTCAAAACCACGCGCCGTATAAAATAGAAGCAACGACTCTCTTTCTCTCTCTTTTCTTTCATGTTTCTCAAAACTTCACATATATATATACAACACTAACCTCTCATTCTCTTCAACCCTCAATTTCTCAACACTCAAAACTTTTTTCTCCACCATAAAAATTTGGTGACTCTCATCATAATTTTTTTATCATAGTAGATAAATTTTAAAAACTAATTAGTTGAAAATTCATAAGATGTCACAAACATTAGAGATAACAATTCTATCAGCAGAAAATCTACAAGAGAACAAAAAGGCCTTAAAAGGAAACACATTCGTGACGGTTCAATGCGAGGGAAGCAACAACGAAGCCAGTACCACCAAATTTGATTCGGAAGGCGGGAGTTACCCTAGATGGAATGAGAAGTTAGTGATGGAAGTGCCAATGCATGCAAGGTTTGTAACAATAGATGTGAGATACAAAACAAGAGGAAATAGTAGTTGTAGTGTTGGAATTGCTAGAATACCTGTATCTGATTTTATTGGAGGGTATGTACATGAGAATCAATTGCAGTTTTTGAGCTATAGGTTGTGGGATAATAGAGTTAGGAGAAATGGAGTTGTAAATATTTCAGCTAGGGTAAAAGTGTCCCAACAAAATTCTTGCTCAAGTTCGGTGTCACGTGGAGTTCCGGTAACTGGTCTTCCGGTGGCTGTCCGTGGTTCCAACAGAGTTGTAACGGGGATTCCGGCTGTTTGGTTAAACTACCAAAGTAGCCTTTGAAGAGTACTTTGTCTTCACCATGTATTCAGATAGAAAGTATACATTTTCAATGATTATACACGTGGGCATTACTTTATCCATGTCTCCATTTTTTATATTTATTTAATGTTAATAACTTTTCATTAATCATTTTTGTTAAATACTTTCTCCCCCGTCCTATAACGAGGGCATCAGCAAATAATTTCAAATATATTAAGAAAAATATTATGTATTGAAAATGATGAAAGTTTAAATAATTAGAGGATAAAATTGAAAAAATATATTGGAAATTAAAATAGGTCATTTATTTTAAGACAACATTTTATTTTAAATGAGTTACTCATTATAAGATAGAGAGAGTAATTTGTTTTTCTCATTCTTTTCTCAACGGTTAATTTAAGACTACGTGGTGTAATAAAGATGTGAGAAATAAAAATGTGAGAAATAAAGATGTGAGAGATAGAGAATTCGACTAGGTTTCAGTGAATTTGTGTTATCATAACTTTGACAACTTTAGTTCAAAATTTATTTTTTCACTCCAATACAATATTTACTAATTATTCATTCATCTATCATGTCAAGCAGAGTTACCAAAGTCACTGTACAATAAAGTTACCCAAGCCACTCTCGAGAGAATTGAACAATAGTGAGTTCGAGAAAATATAAGATGGATTCGATTACTATGACTTCAGACGAAACAACTACATGTTATCTAAACAACTTGTTAGAAGATATCAACAAGAATGAGGTTGAAATTGTTGAAAGTATAATTCCTTTTGTCGAAGCAGTTTGCTTGACAGAAAACAAGAAAGTGTTGAAAGATTCTATCGAAGTGTGGAGGCAGTTTGTTACACACGAATTTGATTTAAATCTAAAATCGATAGATTTAATTTAGGTCTAAAATAAATAGATTTGATTTAGTACCAAAATAGGTATTTTGGACTTTTTTATAGTTTTAGGTTTTGGCTTAGAGAGCAAGTTAACCTAAATCTATAAATAGTTGGAGTAACCCCTAATATTGTAATTAAGTTGTATTCACAGAATTTGCAGTTGTAAGTGAATAAGAAGTTTTCCATAGTTTGTGGACAGAGAGAAACTCTGCAGAAAATCATTGTCTTTCTTTATTTCTTTCATATTTTTCATCGTTATTGTGTGGTGATAATAATCTTGTTCATCAAGATTGATAGAAATTCATCATAGGTTTTGGTGGATTTCTAACATCTGGTATCAAGAGCTCCGGTTGAGCAATCAAGGGAAGAAGAAAATCAATGGCGATGAATTATGCGAATGTAAATTTTTCATCAAATCTTCTAATTCTTAAAGGTGATAACTATGAGAATTCGTGCAAACAAATGAAGGTTATATTCTATTTTCAAGGTCTTTGGGAGCTTGTGAAATATGGATTAAAACCACTTAATGAAGATGCTTTAGAAAAAGAAGAGGCGAAATACAAAAAATTGAAGAAGAAGAATTATAATTTTCTCTTTATAATTCACCAAGGTGTTAGCCCAAACAATTTTGAAAAGATTAGTGATGTAGAATCTGGGAAATTCTGAAAAAAGACTAGTGAATCAAATCATGGTTTTGTTAGACGGTGTGGCAAGTGATCGAGAGAGGGGAAATAGATCACCTCTTTTATTATCACGGATTTAAAAGAGTTTATCAGAGTTAATAGCGAAACTGCAGAAAGCGACACATGGTCTTGAATTGACTTTCGTCTATTCTGAACAGACTACTAGAAAACCGGACATGCGATAGTTTGCTGGATTTTAATTGAGATGAATAAGATGAATTAACACAAAATTTATATTGAATTAATGCACTTATCACTATAACACTATTTCCAATGAATAAAGTCAAGCTAGCACTTTTGTCAAACAGTTGGAGTATGCTTGTTCAATGATCAACGACAATGGAGTTTTGATAAAGAGTTTCTTCCAGCCTTGTATCAATGAATGTGAAAAGTTGCACACCAATTGAATCACAAATGTGTTGTAAAAGTAAGAGAGAGAGAGAGAGAGAGAGAGAGAGAGAGAGAGAGAGAGAGAGTTTGGTAAGAAAGTTCCCCACTATCGTCCTCGCGTGTGGGTATGTCTCCCTCTCAATTTCCAAATCGGAATTGAGAATTTTCTATATTAATATGCTGAAATATTGTTTACAAGGTTGCAATACAAGGACAAAAAACTAATAACTCATCTTCTTCTTCTTCTTGTATGAACATTCTCTTGATATGAGCTGATCAAGAATACACCTGCAAGATTTATAGACAATTCATCGCTTCCACAACCTGTTTGTGTAATCACCCCGATCTCCAAACCCTACGCTACAACTGAATTTGCTATGTGCAATCGTGACTAACAAACCCACAAGATTCTTGAAGGACAAACCTTCTGGTTTTTCCTCGAAACCCCCTTTTGAATCTTCAACTCAACTAGATCACTGATCGTACCACTGAACGTTATCTCTTTGATCCCTTGATCCAATATGCAATGATGATTATGTGTCAATGTTCTTGAACCAAGGAGATTGAGAAGATGATGAAGATAGAAGTCTCTTTCAAGTTTCTAATGCTCAGAAAAATGCATGCTCACCAATTGTATTTGTGACACCTATCAAACTAAATTGCCAAACTTTGCTTATATATGGAAACAGAAACATGTTAGAAGAAAAACAAACTTATGAGTCGATGCAAGTTTCGTATGAGTCGACCCAAGTCAATGAATGTATTGATATAAGTGCTTTTGTATCGATGCATACAGTACTAAAATTGCTTCCAGAGAGTTAAGTAAAGTATGAGTCGATACAAGGGATTATGTATCAATGCATACTGTAATTAAACTACTTCCAGAGAACTAAATATAACATGAGTCGGTGCATGGCACAAATGAGTCGATGCAAGTAAGAAATATATCGATGCAGACACTTATGTATTGATGCAAGAGTTGAAACATGCAAGTATCCCGAACCTCAGTTCTTGTATGAGTCGATCCAAAACACGTATGCGTCAATGCATACTGTATGAGATTTATTTTCCAAAATAAAAGAACTGATTTGAATCGATGAAAAATATTTTGTATTGATGCAAACAACAAACAGAGGTGAATCCTAATTCTTGATGTTTATATGAATCGATCCATAATACTATGTGTCGATGTAAAGCTTAAATTTTAGAGGCATCAAACTGACATGTATCGATACAAAACACGTATGACTCGACTCATACTGAAGGGAAATTGTTTTTGTGAGATTAGTTAGTTATATGTATCGGTTCATGTCTTTTTGGATCGACCTAAGAGGTTTGTACATGAGTAAGAACATACTTTGACCAATTTTAAACATGTTACAATTATGTCATGACAATCACACATATGTTTCAGACCTAATTAGACAATTAAACACACATATTTGTTATCATACAAAACTATCCATAGTAAAGGGTTGCTTACAAACTCCCCCTTTTTGATGATGGAAAATTCTTGCAAGATGTGTGATGATTGATCAGTGGTTGTACAAACACTCCCCTGAGTTTATGCATGGTTGTAGTGACATGTTTCCTTTCTAACATCTGCGTTTCCTTTCTAACATCAACGTTTCCTTTCTAACATCTGCCTTTTCTCCCCCTTTGTCAACATCAAAAAGAGGAAAAAGACAATATTTAAGTAGCTAATTGTAGTTTAAGAGGTAAATAAGATGGCATACACAGCAGTATTGATTAAAAAAGCTGTCATTCACAAAAAGTAATAGGTTTGGGCAATCACAGGATTTCACACAAAAAGTGTCAGAGATTGGCAAAAACAAGTAAACAAGAATAAACACTTAACGGAGATATCTAAGTATACGCTTGACAATTTTCAAGTGTGATTCCTTGGGATTCAGTTGATATAGTGCATACATACAAATACTAAACATGATGTCAGGCCTAGATGTAGTAAGGTACAAAAGGGATCCAATCATACCTCTATACTTCTTGACATCTACACTTTTATCATGTTCATCTTTATCCAAGTTCCTGTTAGTAGGCATGGGGGTGTTAATGGACTTTGAGTCATTCATTCCAAAGCGTTTGAGCAGCTCTCTGCAATATTTTGTTTGACACACAATTGTGCCCTTATCGAGCTGCTTTATTTGTAGACCGAGGAAGTAATTTAGATCCCCCATAAGACTCATTTCAAATTCCCCTTGCATAACATTAGAAAATTCTTCGACCAAGTGTAGGTTAGTTGAACCAAAAATTATATCGTCCACATATACTTGAACTAAAAGAATGTGTTTTCGTTTACGTTTAATGAAGAGTGTGGTATCCACTTTACCTCTTGAATATCCACGATCAAGCAAAAATTTGCTAAGTATTTCATACCAAACCCGATGGGCTTTCTTATGACCGTACAAAGCTCGTTTTAGTTTGTAAACATAATCTGGATATTCATCATTCTCAAAACCAGGAGGTTATGATACATATACCTCTTCATTTATAACACCATTTATAAATTCAGTCTTTACATCCATTTGATAAAGCTTAAAATTCTTAGAACACGCATAAGCGAGCAAGAGACGTATAGCCTCAAGGCGAGCAACTGAAGCATAAGTTTCTTCATAGTCATAGTCTATGCCCTCCTCTTGGTTATACCCTTGTTCCACTAAGCGAGCTTTATTTCGAGTTATCATTCCGTGTTCATCAAGTTTATTTCTAAAAACCCACTTAGTGCCTATGATATGATGGTCTCGCGGGCGAGGGACAAGTTCCCAAATGTTATTTCTTTTAAATTAATTAAGCTCATCTTGCATGGCCATTAGCTAAAATTCATCAATCAAGGCCTCTTTGGCGTTTTTAGGTTCAACTTGTGAAACAAATGCGAAGTGATAGCAGAAATTACTTATCTTAGAACGAGTTGTCATTCTTTTTGATATGTCTCTCAATATATTGTCAATAGGATGGTCTTTTGAGGATTTCCAGGCTAGTGGAAGACTTTTCACTTCTGTTGTCCCTTCTTCCTCATATTTGTCATGACTAGTATATTCCTCCTCCTCTTTGTCAACTGATTTGGACTGATCAATTTCCAGAACAACTTCCTTGAGTATGTCTTCTGAAGATACACCTGTGCCATCATAAGAAATACCTTTTCCGACATTTTTTGGATAAGACTCATCAAAAGAAACATGGAATGACTCTTCAACAGTAAGTAAACGTTTATTATACACTCTATATGCTTTGCTTGATTGTGAGTATCCATGAAAGACCCTTCATCCGCTTTTGCATCAAACTTCCCAAGACTTTCTTTACCATTATTCAAAACAAAACATTTACAACCGAATACGTGAAGATGTGAAAAGTTTGGCTTTCTTCCTTTCAAAAGCTCATAAGGGGTTTTATCCAAAATAGGGCGGGCGGATTAATATCCTGTTTAAAACATAACAAGTTGTGATAATCTCATCCGCCCAATAATATTTTGGTAATACACCCTCATTGAGCATTGTTCTAGCCAACTCCTTTAAAACGCGATTTTTGCGCTCCACAACTCCATTTTGTTGTGGAGTTCGAGGGGCTGAAAAGTTATTCTCAATGGCATGCTTATCACGGTACTTATCAAAGAGATGATTTTGAAACTCACCTCCATGATCGCTTCGAATTGTAATTATTTTTGAATCCATTTTGTTTTGGGATAGTTTTGCAAAACTCTTAAAAGCGGAAAAGGTTTCATCTTTGCTATGAAGGAATATGGTCCAAGTAAATCTAGAATAGTCGTCAACAATTACAAAACCATAGTAGTTTCCACCTAGACTCTTTGTTCTTGAAGGTCCAAAGAGGTTCATATGGAGAAGCTCAAGGGGTCGTGAAGTAGAAATTACATTTTTGGATTTGAAAGAGACCCTCGTTTGCTTTCCCATTTGACATGCGTCGCATAAGTGGTCTTTTGAAAACTTTATTTTTGGAAGACCAACTACTAAATCCTTGGATACAACCTTATTTAGCTAATCAAAGTTAACATGCGCTAGACGTCTATGCCAAAGCCAAGAATCATCATTCAAGGTGACTAGACATTTATTGCTTGTTAATGATACATCAAAAAGATCAAGCATATAGATGTTGTTTACTTTAATTCCCTTAAACACAATGTTCTGTTCACTATGTTCAATAATGCAGCAAGTTTTTGTGAAAGTAACTTTATAACCCTTGTCGCACAATTGACTAATACTTAACAAATTATGTTTAAGGCCCTCTACAAGATGGACATCAGAAATAGTAGTGGTAGAGGGATTGCCTACACTACCTTTGCCCAGTATAGATCCTTTGTTATTGTCTCCATAAGTAACATATCCCTTCTTCTTTGCTTTGAATTCAATGAAGAGTGATATGTCACCCGTCATGTGCCTTGAGCACCCGTTGTCTAGAAACCATCGTCTATCTACGGATGCAAGACACTCAATTTGCAATATCAAAAGAGAGAGGTAGGTACCCAATTTTAATTGTGTCCATGTGGGTAAGTGGTAACATGGTTTCCTTTAGGCCTCCATTGATAAATGCCTTTAGGAACAAGGAACCTCCTAAGCTTGCATTTCTCGATGGTATGACCTTTATGACAACAATAATGACATAAACCATGATGATGAACTTGCTTACTTTTGCTCATTGAATCCTTTGGAATCTTTTCGACAAAAGAATATTTAGCATATGGTGGATTCAATGATTTCTTAAAAATCCTAGGATCAACGACATAAGTAACCTTGGGCTGTAAAGCTTTTTCTAATTTGGCATTAAGAGTTTTAACCTCTTGTTGCCAAATATGACAAACTACACAATATCTAGTTTCAACACATCCATTTACATCAATGTCTTTTGAACTTTCTGCAATGCTAGCTTTTAGACTTTTTAAGTCTTGTTCAACTTTATACACTTTACCCTCCAAATTAGAAAAGATTAGTTTGTTGGAGGATAATCGTTTAAAAGCGTCTACAACTTCGTTATGCAGTTTTTCAAAAGCTATTTTCAGTTCAGAGAAAGACAAAGAATCAAAATTACTGTAGTAGGCTTGTCTTACTTTATTTTCATTGTTTCTCTTCTTGTGGTGGGACTGGTTATTAATGTGAGTCATGAGACATAGATTTGCAGTCTCATCACTATCACTTGAGCTTTCATTACTTGACGACTCACTATCACTTTCCCACGCAATATAAGCTCTTCTTTGTTTGTTGAACTTCTTTGGTGGTGCCTTTTCCTTTGTCCTTTTTGTTCATAGGACATTCTGTTTTATAGTGCCCAAATTTACCACAATTGAAGCAAGATCCTTTGCCTCTATATTTCTTACTTTCCTCCTGCTTTGATTCTATGGATTATCTTCGAAACTTTGTGATATTCTTGTCGGAGTGCTTGATTCCATTCTTTCAAATGAATCTATTATATCTCCGAACAAACAGTCCTATTTCCTCATCATCCAAATCTTCGTCACTACTTGAGTCATTATCATTTTGCTCTATTTATGAGGACTTATATCTAGAAGCCTTAAGAGCTATTGACTTCTTCTCACCCTCTTTGTCTATATTCTTCTCCTTCTTAATCTTGTTCTCATGCTTTTCAAGACTTTGCAGTTGTTGCTGATGTTCTTCCAGCTTCCCAAACAGAGTTGTGATGGTAAGCATAGTGAGGTCGTTGGCTTCCTTGATAGCTATAACTTTAGGTTGTCATTCTCTGCTAAGACATCTCAAAATTTTATTAGTAGCATTTTCATTGGAAATAGGTTTTCCAAGTGCATTCAAACGACCAGTGAGATGGACAAATATCTTTTGCATATTAGAGATAGATTCTCCCTGTTTCATGCGAAAGAGATAGAACTCTTGGTTAAGTGTGTTAATTCAGGATTGTTTAACTTTAGTAGTACCCTCATGGGCAACTTCTAAAGCATCCCATATTTCTTTAGTTGTGGTGCAATGAGATACCCGATAATATTCATCAACACCAAGTGCTGAAATTATCATATTTCGGCCTCTCCAATCGCTTGACCACTTTTTCTCATCTTTTTCATCCCAATCAGCCTCTGGTTTAGGCACAGCGGCACCTACCGTATTCGTCATGGTAATTTAAAAGGTCCATTTTGAATGGAAGTCTATACATTCCTATCAATGGAATTTATGTGAACTCTCATGCAGTCTTTCCAATAGCCATAGTTTTCACCGTTAAAAATAGGAGCTCTATTGTACGCCCCCTTTGGTCCAGAAGCTATATCGTTAGAAGTAGCCACAAAGCACCAACAAACCGATGCTCCGATGCCACTTGTTAGACGATGTGGAAAGTGATCGAGAGGGGGGGGGGTGAATAGATCACCTCTTTTATTATCACAGATTTAAAATAGTTTATCGGAGTTAATAGCGAAATTGCAGAAAGTGACACACGGTCCTAAATTGACTTCTGTCTATTCTGAACCGGCTACTAGAAAACCGGACATACGATAATTTGTTGGATTTTAATTGAGATGAATAATATGAATTAACACAAAAATTATATTTAATCAATGCACTTATCACTATAACACTATTCTCAATGAATAAAGTCAAGCTAGCACTTTTGTCAAACAATTGGAGTATGCTTGTTCAATGATCAATGGCAATGGAGTTTTGATAAAGAGTTTCTTCCAGCCTTGTATCAATGAACGTGAAAAGTTGCACACCAATTGAATCACAAACGTGTTGTAAAAGTAAAGAGAGAGAGAGAAAGAATACGATACGCAGATCAGTTTGGTAAGGAAGTTGCCCGATATCGTCCTCGCGTGTGGGTATGTCTCCCTCTCAATTTCCAAATCAGAATTGAGAATTTTCTATATCAATATGCTGAAATATTGTTTACAAGGTTGCGATACAAATACAAAAAACTAATCACTCAGATCTTCTTCTTCTTGTATGAACCTTCTCTTGATATGAGCTGATCAAGAATACACCTACAAGATTCATAGACAGTTCACCGCTTCCACGACCTGTTTGCGAAATCACCCCAATCTCTAAACCCTACGCTACGATTGAATCTTCTATATGCAATTGTGACTAACAAACCCAGAAGAACACATCCGTTCTTGTTGGACAAACCTTCTGGTTTTTCCTCGAATCCCCCTTATGAATCTTCAACTCAACTAGATCACCGATCGTACCATTGAATGTTATCTCTTTGATCCCTTGATCCAATAAGCAATGATGATTATGTGTCAATGTTCTTGAACCAAGGATATTGAGAAGATGATGAAGATAAAAGTCTCTTTTAGGTTTCTAATGCTTAGAAAAATGGATGCTTACCAATTGTATTTGTGACACCTATCAAACTAAACTGCTAAACTTTGCTTATATATGGAAACAGAAACATGTTAGAAGAAAAACAGACTTATGAGTTGATACAAGTTTCGTATGAGTTGAACCAAGTCAATGAATGTATTGATACAAGTGATTTTGTGTCGATGCATACAGTACTAAAATTTCTTCCAGAGAGTTAAGTAAAGTATGAGTCGATACAAGAGATTATGTACCAATGTATACTGTAATTAAACTGCTTCCAGAGAATTAAATATAACATGAGTCGATGCATGGTACAGATGAGTCGATGCAAGTAAGAAATGTATCGACGCAGACACTTATGTATTGATGCAAGAGTTGAAACATGCAAGTATCCAGAACCTCAGTTCTTGTATGAGTCGATCCAAAACACGTATGCGTGGATGCATACTGTATGAGATTTATTTTCCAAAATAAAAGAACTGATTTGAATCGATGCAAAAGATTTTGTATTGATGCAAACAATAAACAGAGGTGAATCCTAATTCTTGATGTTTATATGAATCTATCCATAATACTATGCTCGATGCAAAGCTTAATTTTTAGAGGCATCAAACTGACATTTATTGATACAAAACTCGTATGAGTTGACTAAATTATTTTTGTGAGATTAGTTAGTTATATGTATCGATGCATGTCTTTTTGGATCGACCTAAGAGGTTTGTACATGAGTAAGAACATACTTTGACCAATTTTAAACATGTTACAATTATGTCATGACAATCACACATATGTTTCAGACCTAATTAGACAATTAAACACACATATTTGCCATCATACAAAATTATCAATAGTAAATGGTTGCTCACAGGTTTGTGGAGAGACGTTAACAATAAGAGTTGTTGTTTAGAAGATCTTGAGATCTTTGGCTCTGAAGTTAGACCATGTGGTAGTTTCATAGAATATTTGAAGGACATATCAAGTTTGTCGAAAGAAGAACTTCAAGGGATGCTTGAATCTCATGAACAAAGAATGGTTGAAAGAGCTACATGCAAGTCGAAAAGTGACGCGACTATGCAGACTCAATCAACAAAAAATAAGAAAGGTAAAGTAAAGTGGTTTGACAACAAAGGTAGAGGTGGCTACAACAATTTGACAGGTAGAGGAAACCAACACGAAGAAAAAGTGTCAAATCAGAGAAGACCATATCAAGGCAACCAAAGAGGTGGTGTTGTAAATAGAGGAAGAGGTAGTGGTTAAAAACATGACTAAAGTCATATTTAGTGTTAGAATTTTCAGATGTATGGTCATTATTCGAGTGATTGTCTCGAGAAGCGAAAGAATAATGAAAGTGATGCGAAGTTTTCAAAGTATAAAGAAGAAGACATGTTGTTGATGGTCACAATAAGAGATGACGAAAAGTTCAAGGACCAATGATACTTGGATTCAGGATGCTCATCACACATGTCTAGAAGGAAAAATTGGTTTATTAACCTTAAACCCTCAATGAAGTACATGGTAAAATTTGCAAATGAAAATACTCTAGCAACTAATGGTATTGGAGATGTTCTGATTATGAGGAAAGATGACAAAAGGTTAGTAATTTCCAATATGTTGTACATTCCAGGCACGAAGAGCAACTTTCTCAGCATAGGGCAGTTGGTCGAAAAGAATTATAAAGTGATGATCGAAGACAAGATGAAGAGAGTCGTCGACGCAAATGGAAGATTAATTTTGAAGGCTCATATGTCTCAAAATAGAACCTTTAAGATCAAAATTAATATGATGGAGTACCAATGCCTTTCTAATGCAACTAGCAAAGATGAATGGATATAGCACTATCGACTAGGCCATCTCAACTTTAGAGACATCAAAGATTTTAAGAGGAAAAAAATATGGTTTTAGGATTTTACAAAAATCGACATTCCAAATGAGGTATGTGAGGAATGTGTGCAGGCAAATCAACATAAGAATAACTTCAGCAAGGATGCCGGAAGCAAGTTGAAGGTTATTCTTGAAGTCACATACTCTGATGTATGTGGACCAGTCCAGGTGGATTCATTTGAAGGTAACAAATACTTTGTCACATTCATAGATTATTTCAGTAAAAAATTATGGACTTACTTGATCAAGAAGAAATGTGAAGTGATCGAGGTATTTTCCAAGTTTAAGTCTATGGTCGAAAGGCAAAGTGGTCAAAAGCTCAAAGTTTTGAGAACTGATGGTGGTGGAGAGTATGTGTTGAAATATTTTGACAAATAATGAGAAAAGATGCACATATTCCAAGAAGTATCCAAGGATTTAGAGTCTTGACTTTGTCTTCAGAATTAGAAGTTGCAGCTTTTCTGATGAACAAATCTTGACTTCTGATCTGGAAGTGAAAGTTTTTCTTTAATGTGTTCAGAACCTTGACTTGGCTTTAGAGATAGAAGCAACAACTCTTATGATGAACAAATATTTACTTTTGATCTTTGAAGCAAAATCTTGTTTCTGGTACAAACTTGATTTCTGATCTTGAATCATAAGTTTTAACAGAAATCCTTTCTTCTAGAACACTTATGACTTTTGAAGCAACAACTTATTGAGAAGTACACATTGAGATACTCTTTTTGGTGAACATTCAACATTCTTGTGAAGTGGATGCAAATAGTCTTTCTAGCATGCTTAGCATATTTTTGATGATTCTTCAGACAACAGTCCTGAATCAATTAGAATTTCTAATATGCATACTCAAGAAACTTATTAGAAACAAAAATATTTACATATAAAATATATGTATTGTTATCATAAAAAAACATAGATTAATTGCAACATGCAAATTTTGTCCTAACAACCATTAAAATTGGTAAAGAATTATATAAGTTTAAAAATTAAACTATTCTTGAAAATCAACTTAAACACACCACTGTATTCTGAATTGCATGCGTCTTACACGTGCACATTTTATGTTCTTTAACACATATATGGTTCAATGATCAGATTCCTTGAATGTATCGTTATCTTTAATTATTTTTTACCTTATCATCGTCGCTTATCATCATGATTGTTATGATGACTTATCATCATAACAATCATAATCTTAACAATCACGATGATAAATAACGACAACGAGGTATGTAAGAATTGTAGATATCGATGTATTGAAGGAATCAGACTATTGAACCATATATTATGTGTTAAGGAACATAAAATTTATAGAATGAGACGCATGCAATTCAGAAACCATTGATTGATATAGGTTGATTCTCAAATACATCTTAATTTTTAGATTATAAGTTTCTATGTCAATTTAAATGATTGCATTTTCATTAAAAGGTTAGTGAAACAAACAATATACATAGTATATAATAAACTAAACTTCATCTATTGTCAACTGTATACGAATTTAAAGAACAAAATATTGATAAGTCACAAGAAGCCTTTTTCTTAAGACTTAGTAATGTTTTGTTCTTGTTTGAGAAAATTTGTCAACAAAAATTGCATACAATAACACATCAAATACATGCAACACCATAACAAAACATAAATTTCATCTAGTTTTGGAAACAATGGAAACAAATACAAGATGTAAGAAGTTTCCACAATGGCTTCATACTTCTTGTATTTTTTTCATTGCTACACAAACTATATGCACCTTATCAACTTAATACTATACGGTTTCTACCACCATCATCATCACCATATGAGATTCATCTAGTTTGTGAAGCAGTGAAAAAGAAATATAAGGTGGATGCAGTTTACACAATAATTTCATACTTCTTATATTTCTTCTCATTGTATCTCAAATTAGATGATATTTGATGTTGTTGTTATTTCTTCATTCACTTTTCTTTAGTCCTACAAATACCATGAAAATTATACACATATGAAATTGCAAATTTATTAATCAACAACACAACATAGATAAACATACAATAATAAAAGAACCATAAACTATCTAGAAAGAAGAAAATAATAGTAAAATCATGTGAAACATAACAACAACATATACGAAAATGAGAGAATAAGGAAAAAGAAGAATACCTTTATGTAAGAAAAACACGATTGACGACTATAGTGTAGAATAAGAATGCTAATGACAAAGAAGAAGAGAAAAAAAATGAGTTCTAGGGTTTTGCTGTAAAGGATACGACGCTATTGTCAAAAGAACGAGAGTTAATTCACTTATATATAAATTTGCCACAATGGTTTACACTACCAATCATGGTGATATATGTAAATGTATCACAACGGTTGAACAAAATAATTGATGCCGTAACCCTTTATTTTATATTTAAAAATAAATAAAATATAAAAAGTGTGCCTTAACGTTAAATAAAAAATATATTTGAGGACAGTGAGGTTCGGACCCATGAAAGTTTGATTGTATAACCACAGTTAGGGTATCAACCATTATTATATAACAATTTTTTTATGAAAAAATAAAAAAAAGCAACGTTGATTTTGCAGATGTCACCACGGGGTTTGGAAGAACCGCGGTGACTTGGGTGTTGTTGTATCCATATTTTGCAGTAGTGAATCTACTCCATAAATTTGAGTTCATATTTTGTGGATCTATGTGTTGTGCAAATATAATTGTCAGTTGATTTTTATGATGATAAATTTCAAACGTTTTAAAAGATGACAACTCCATAAGTCAAACAACTTTTGATGTTGATGATGATAGATATTTCAAGAGTTCATGGTGAGAATTGTCTAGTTGTTCATGATTGATGACAACATCTAATTAAGAAGAGATAAATCAAGTCTCATTAATAGATGTTTCAAGTTCCAGTTAAAGTGTTAGAAAACGTTGAATCAAATAGGGGAACTTGAAGTTTTGAAGTTGTGAAAATGAGAAAGTGGTAAAGTTTGCTTGGTGCTATGGTTAACACTTTAGTTTGAATAGTAATATTGTAAAGAAACAAGAATATATCTTGAGGTACTAAAGCAATCACACTCACGAAACTTTTCAATCCTCTCTTCTCTTTGATAAAATCTCTTAAAACATTTGCACATATGTTAAATTAGTTAGATGCTTGATTAATCAATTAAGAATGTATTTTACATCGATTAACCAATTAAAGGTTTCCTCACAATCAACTAAATTAATTTATATTGCCTCTAAATAAAATGTTAATCGATTAGACAATGTTGAAACTAAAACTTTCTAAATTTGAGTTGGTTAATTTAGGGTTAAATATATAAACTCCTGTAATGTTAGCGAATTCTCATTTTAGACCATGGTAATGTTTTTTTTTAATCGCCCCCTTGAAATGTTAAAATTTTAAGTCTTTTGCCCCCTAGGCGAAAATATTACCCCCTTCTAAAATATATTTTGTTTGCTTTATCCCCTCCGTTTCACTCCATTTTTACACGCTTATGGGTACACAAAAATCATAGGAGATAATTGAAAAATAATAATTTTACAAGAGTCTAATGCGAATCTCGCTAACATTACATGAGAGATTTATATATTTAACCCATTAATTTATTAACCTATCGTTTTAATTAGCTAGAACATTAAAAATGTCTATGGACAATATCATTTTTTAGCCAAATATTTTTTTATATAAGTAATATTTCTCCTTATTTTATTTTACACCAAATTTAATAGAAGTATTTCTACTATTTTTTAAACTCTTTTTTCTTCTAAAACTTTTTTTTTTTCACTAGAGTTACCTTTGTGTCTAAGAGATTGAAAATTCCTACGAGTAATATCTTTGTAAAGAATTAAAAAATTACAAATTAAAATTGAAAAAAAAATGGAGGTGAAGATTCTTGAGTCAATCATGTGCAAAAACTATGTTTGTGGGATGATCATATACAGAAGTTTAAATTGTAGTTGAAGTTGTTTGGATGAATATTGTAAAAGGTCAAAATTGGTTTTACAATTGATCGAAAATTCCTCCAACAAAACAGAAACTTCCAAGTAAGCTCTACCATCAAGTATAGTCAACATTTTAAAAACGTTTTCTTTCCACTCGTCATAACCACGCGCCGTACTTTCTACAGTTCAATGCCACCGTTTTTCGTGGCTGTATCCATTCTCTTTCTCTCTCCTTTCTTTCTCCTTTCTCTCTCCTTTCTCAAAATTCCCTATATTAACGCAAATCTCCCCATTCTCTTCAATTCAACCTTCATTCATTTCAGCCATAATTCAAGAGATTATTTTCTTACTTTAAGAATTGCTTATTACTTGAAGTTGAAACAACAACAACATAATAATATTTCATCCAACTTATAATTAACATGTCAATGACAATAGAGATAACAATTCTATCAGCAGAAAATCTACAAGAGAACAAAAAGGCCATAAAAGGAAACACATTCGTGACGGTTCAATGCGACGGAAGCAACGACGAAGCCAGTACCACCAAGCTTGATTCAGAAGGCGGGAGTTACCCTAGATGGAATGAGAAGTTAGTGAAGGAAGTGCCAATGCATGCAAGGTTTGTGACAATAGATGTGAGATACAAAACAAGAGGAAATGGTAGTTGTAGTGTTGGAGTTGCTAGAATACCTATGTCTGATTTCATTGGTGGTTATGTACATGAAAATCAATTGCAATTTTTGAGTTATAGGTTGTGGGATGGTAGAGTTAGGAGAAATGGTGTTGTAAATATTTCAGCTAGGGTAAAAGTGTCACAACGAAATTCTTGTTCCAATTCGATGTTGTCGACGGTGAATGGAGTTCCGGTAAGTGGTGTTCCGGTGGCCGGTAATGGCTCCAATAGAGTTGTAACAGGAATTCCAGCTGTTTGGTTAAACTACCAAAGAAACCTTTGAAGGCAACTTTGTCATCGCAAAGCATTCAAAAAGTGTGTACATTTTCATTAACAATACACGTGGGAATTATTATGTATATGTCTCAATTTTTTATAATTATTTTATGTGGTTTTAACTTTATATTAAGAGAAATGCTATCACCATTCTATACACCAAATACTTACACCAAACACTCTTCCCCGTATTTATACGGTGAACAGTGTTTGGTAAAATAAAATAATAATATTTATAAAAGAAAAGTTATTTTTAAAATTATTTTTATAGCACAAATATAAAATTTATTATTAACCAACTTCATTATTGCATTAACCAGAAAAATACACGTTATTAACTATATATTTTATTTATATACATTAACCAAGTTTACTACTTCATTAACCGCTAATTTACATAACATTAACCATGTTCTGACATTAAAATATGAAATATAAAATAAATGAAGTTGGTTATTATATTACATATTTTAATGTCAGAACTTGGTTAATGTTATGTAAATTACTGGTTAATGAAGTACTCCCTCCGTTCCTTTTTAAGTGTCATTTTAGCATAAAGTTTTTCAACCAAGATAGTGGATTATTAGAGTTATATTTTCTATTATACCCTCATTTATTTTCTCTTTCCTAATAAATTCATTCATGCACTCTCTCTCATTTATTGAGAAAGTAAGGGTATAATTGATAAATTATGACATTAAACTCTAAAACGTCACTTAAATAGCAACAAAAAAATTCTTCTAAAACGACACTTAAAAAGGAACGGAGGGAGTAGTAAACTTGGTTAATGTATTATAAATAAAATATATGGTTAATAACATGTATTTTTCTGGTTAATGCAATAATGAAGTTGGTTAATAATAAATTTTATATTTGTGCTATAAAAATAATTTTAAAAATAATATTTTTTTTACAAATATTATTATTTTATTTTAAAAAACACTGTTCACCGTATAAATACGGTGAACAATGTTTGGTGTAAGTATTTGGTGTACACATTGGTGTACAAATAACATTGCTGTTATATTAATCATCATACTTTTCTAAATTTACTTTCTCCTTTTCTCAGTTGTATTTTAAAATTTATGCGATCAAACTCAAAGTATAAGTCAAGGTAAGAGATTCTAATTGCTAAAAGTACAATGCTAACATGTCTATTTTGTAGGACTGCATGCGGTGATTTGGGGTAAGTTTTTGCGTTTAGGGCTAACTCACGTTAGGTGAGAAGTTTCGTGTATGACTTTTTGTGAAAAGTGAAATTCAGGTATCAGATATGAGATGTCGAAGGTAATGTCACGACACTTATATCTGTTTAGAATATAGTTAAATCGAACGGTGCAGAAAACAATAAAAACACAGATAATTGATAACTCAGTTCGGCTCTAACTAACCTACGTCTGGGGGCTTCCAAACTAGGGATGAAGTTCACTATTAGTAGTATTAATTCAGAGTTAAATCTTTCCCATTTACACCTCCTCACTTAATCAAACTACCCAATGATCCTTCTACCTAAGATACCACACTTAGATATGAGAATCCTTCGCTCACTCCCTCAGTACCACAACCCGTGATACTAAAAACAACTAAAGACTGAAGATACTCTTCAAAGACACACAATCACGCTTGCTTCAAAGCTTATAGTGATTGAAAACTAACAACTTAAAAACGTCCTTCTCAAGTAACTAACAAGAAAGGCTCACAATAAACAACTAACAATCAAACCAATGAACAACCAAAAGTAAAAACAAAAACTCCCTAAACTGGAACGGCCAACAGCAAAATAAGGATTGCAACCCTTTAAATAGAGTGACTGTAACTAGGGTTGCTTTAATCACAAGTCTTCAGCGCCTCCTGTCTTCTCTCCATGAAACCAGGATATTAAAACTCCAAAGATATAGCTGGAGACGTTTCACCAACTTCCTTAATCGAAGCACACAAATAATAACAAACTGATTTCCTAAAACTTCTGCACTTAAATCATTTACACATATCAGGACATCTGCTACTTCAGTAAACTTCAAGACATTTCTTAGCAGAATGTTTTACCAAAATTGCTGCCAATCAATAGAACCAACAAACCCCTCTTTGGAAAATTTTGGCTAAAAATTTATTTGGGGTGCAAGCCATACAATTTAAACTTCATTCAATACATACATCAGAGCAGCATAGCAAGAAAAACATCACAATCAAAAACAAAGTTAGCAGCGAATAATTAACACAGATGTTACAACATTAGTTGGAACATTCAAAGATGCAATATTTTACTCCCCCTGCACATAGCACACAGAAGCACAAATGACAGTTAAAAACTTTGCTCCCCTGCACATCATCTTCTCCTCACATAGTATCTTTAATGACACACAATCAACATTTCAGCTTCTTCTTAGCAGCAGTTAACACCAGATTCTTCTTAGTATGATAAGCACACACTTCACATCAGCTTCTTCTCAGCATAAGAAGCAAAAAACATATAGCAGCTCTTGCAAAAATTAGCAGCTCCTCCTTAGCATTTTCATCATCTCAGCTGCTCTCCTTGGAATTTTCATCATCTCAGTTGCTCACACACATGGAATCACAACACAAACACAAAAAATCTTCATTTTTGTTTTGGTCCACACCAGTCATCTGGTGCACCCAAATATTTACTCCCCCTTTTTAGCCATAATATGCCAAAGGTAAGGAGAGCAATCAGTAATTGCTATGCATCTTTATGAATGCAGATGCCAAGTTTTCCTCTGAGGATCTCAAATTGGTTTGCATCTAGTGCCTTGGTGAAGATATCTACTAGTTGTTTTTCTGTAGTGACGTGTTCCAGTGTAACAATTTTGTCTTCAACTAGGTCTCTAATAAGTGATGGAGAATATCAATGTGTTTGGTTCTACTGTGCTGAATAAGATTTTTGGATATGTTGATAGCACTTAAGTTGTCACAATATAGTGTCATGACATCTTATTTTACATTGTATTCTGTTAGCATTTGTTTCATCCATACTAGTTGAGAGCAGTTACTTTCAGCGGCTATGTATTCAGCTTCAGCTGTTGAGAGGGAAACACAATTTTGTTTCTTGATGAACCATGAGATAAGATTTTTCCCCAAGAAGAAGCATCCTCTAGATGTTCTTTTATTGTCATCAGCACTTCCTGCCCAGTCGGCATCACAATATCCACTTAGAACGCAGCTTGATCCATGAGAGTATAACATGCCATAGTCAGACGTTCCATTGACATATTTCACTATTCTCTTTACTTGATTGATATGGCTCACTTTGGGTTCAGCTTGATATCTAGAACATACTCCGACAACAAAGGTAATGTCTGGTCTGATAGCTGTGAGATATAGTAGACTACCTATCATACTTCGGTAGAGACTTTGATCAACACTAACACCTATTTCATCATTAGATAACTTTAAGTGAGTAGGAGCAGGTGTTCTCTTGTGGATTTCATTCTCCATGCCAAGTTTCTTGACAATATTTTTGGCATATTTGCTTTGAGATATGAATATGGAGTCTTCCATTTGTTTGACTTGTAGACCAAGGAAGTAAGTTAGTTCCCCAACAAGACTCATTTCAAATTCTGACTGCATTTGTTTGACAAACTGTTGAACCATTTTATCATACATTCCACCAAAAACAATGTCATCAACATAGATTTGAGCAATCATGAGACTTCCTTCGTTTTTGACAAACAAATTTTTGTCTATGCCACCTTTCCTGTACCCATTTTCAACTAGAAACTCAGTCAACCTCTCATACCAAGCTCTAGGAGCTTGTTTTAAACCATATAGAGCTTTCCTCAATTTGTATACATGGTTAGGAGTTATGGTATCAATGAATCGTTTAGGCTGTTCCACACATGCTTCCTCATTTAAGTAGTCATTTAAGAATGCACTCTTCATATCCATTTCAAATAGTTTGAACTTCAGGATGCAGGCAACTCCTAGTAGTAGTCTGATTGACTCGAGACGAGCTACTGGGGAAAAGGTCTCATCAAAGTCTATGCCTTCTATTTGAGTGTATCCTTGAGCAACCAACCTTGCTTTGTTTCTGGTAATTACTCCTTCCTCATCAGATTTGTTCTTATAAACCCACTTGGTGCCTATAACATTGATGCCTTATGGTCTTGGGACTAAATCCCAAACTTCAATCCTCTTGAATTATTCTAGTTCTTCTTGCATGGCATTGATTCAGAATTCATCTTTCAGGGCTTCATTGACATTTTTGGGCTCAATTTTTGAGACAAAACATGAGTTGGTAATGACTTCTTTTGATTTGGTGGTGACTCCTTTGTTTGGATCTCCTATGATGAGATCTTTGGGATGCTCTTTCTGAATTATGGTAAAGGGTCCTTTGTTGACTTTATTTTCTGGAGATTCTTCATTATTTTGAGGGGGATCCTCATGTTCATTTGTGGCAGCAACTGGAGTGTCTTCTAGGGATGTTTCGACATTGTCTAGGACTTCTACTTCTCCATTCGATCCTTTATAATCAATGATAACATTTATGGATTCCATCATGACTTTTGTTATGTTGTTGAAGACTCTGTATGATCTACTATTAATGGACTATCCTAGGAATATTGCTTCATCACTCTTGGGGTCCAGTTTTCTTCTTTGTTCACGATCAGCCAGTATATAACATTTTCTTCCAAAGATGTGAAAGTATTTGACTGTAGGTTTTCTACCCTTCCACATTTCATAAATGGTAGTTGATGTACCTTTTCTTAGAGTTACTGATAAGAAAAATAGCAAGTGTACTATTTTTACCGATGTAGTAATAATGAGATTTACCCTAAGTATCAATCTCGAAGATTGCGTAGGAAATACTGAGTTAGATGAATTATTCAATTGAACAAAAACAATAGTTTTAAGATTGGTGGGAATAAATCCTTGCAGAAAGTAAATTTGCGTAAGATAAAAATTGACTTTTTGTTTGATTAAAGTATGCTAGGGCGAGTGTATAAGTTGTCATGTAATAGCCTTCACTCTTTGATTTATTCAACAAGTTCATCATCCTCAATTATTGATTCTCAATATTATTTTACCCTAATACCTTAGTGATAAAACCTTTAACCTTATTTCCTAATTTCAATTTTCATTTAAATTAGTAGAGAGGTTAAGCATGCAATTACCCAAAACTATTCTGGTTAGAATAGGATTACCCTAGTCCTAGTTGAAATCCTTAATAATATCATTATATAGAAAACCTTAACATGACCGTCCGGCTCTACTGTGTTAAAATAGTGAAATCCTATGGTCCCATAGGGTTAAACTATGAATTAATCTAAATAATGAAATTGATGCATAATGAACCAAAATGTTGACTAAAACAGAGAGACCAATATTCTTAACATAACAAATTAGGGACACCCCCTAGCATTGGAGGGTTTAGCCTCTCATAGAATTCAAAAGTAGTACAATCAAAATATTATATAAAGACATTACAATATATTGGATCTTCGATCTTCAATTGCTCTCGCGCATGGAGAGTTATCCGTTCCCAAATTTGTTGAATGTCTGCTCTTCTATCGTGAACTATTCTCTCCGGTGGCAAAAAGTCCTCTTCTCCTTCTTAAAATAAGGTTTATATAGTGTTAGGTCATTCCCAAGAAATACCAAATGTCCAAAACACCCTTAATGATCCAAAACACTATAAAATAGAAAAAAATCATAATTCTCAGCGTCATGGCTGACACGGGCCGTGTCCGATGACACGGGCACCCGTGTCGGCCTCTGTCTATGTATACTTTTCCTAGGCTTCCTGACACGGGCCGTGTCAGCTGACACGGGTACCCGTGTTAGCTTCTGTTCCTTCCCCAAAACTCCCTTTTTGTGCCATTTCTGATATGGGCCGTGTCCCATGACACGGGTGGCCGTGTCCCATGATACGGGTGGCCGTGTCAGGACCTCTGTAGCCTTAAATACTCTGATTTTTGCACTTCTTTTGCCCCGATTTGTCACATTTTATTCTTCTGACCCCGAAAATACTTAAACACACCACCAAAGCATAAAATGCGGTAAAATGACATATAACACTAAACAAATAAAAGAACCGATAACAGAGTTCAATGCTAAATATATGTGTAAAAACCACCGATCAGTTACCCTGTTATGAATGTAGCATGCGGTGTTCATGGCCTCCGCCCAAAAGTGGTAAGGTAGTTTCTTTGCATGAATCATAACTCTGGAAGATTCTTGCAACGTTCAATTTTTGCGCTCTACAATCCCATTTTGTTGAGGAGTAATGGGTGATGAGAATTCATGACTGATTCCTTTAGAGGAACAGAACTCAGCAAATTTGTTGTTTTCAAATTCCTTTCCATGATCACTTCTGATTCTGATCACACAGCTGTCATTTTATCTTTGAATTCTCTGGAAGAGGTCCTTGAAGACATCAAATACTTCTGTTTTATCCCTGATGAAATTCACCCAGGTGTATCTGGACTAATCGTCCACCACTACATATGCATATTTATTTCCACCAAGACTTTCCACTTGCATTGGTCCCATTAGGTCCATGTGAAGTAGTTATAGGAATTTTATGGTAGTGAGTTGTTGGACCTTCTGATGTGACGTCTTGGTTTGCTTTCCAACTTGGAATTCGCCACAAACTCTGCCTTCTTTGATATGCAGTTTTGGGATTCCTCTTACTGCATCCATAGAGATGATCCTCTTCATTCCTTTCAAGTGTAGGTGTCCTAACTTCTGATGCCATATTTTAACTTCATCTTCCTTGGCTAAAGAGAAATTTGAGGATAGACTTAAGTCTCCAGGTATCCATAAGTAGCAGTTGTCTTTGGATCTCCCACCCTTCATCACAACTTCACCTTTCTCATTTGTAACTATGCATTCGGATTTAGTGAAGTTTACCTTAAAACCTTGATCACAGAGTTGGATGATGTTGATCAGATTTGCTATTAACCCTTTGACAAGTAATACATTCTCAAGATTTAGGATCCCTGGGCAATCCTGTTTTCCAACACCTTTGATTTCTCCTTTAGCTCCGTTTCCAAATGTCACATAACTAGTGGCGTGGGATCTGATATACACTAGTATGTTCTTAACTTCAGTCATGTGTCTTGAAGATCCACTGTCAAAATACCAGTCTTCTTTGGCAGATGCTCTAAGAGATGTATGAGCTATGAGACTATTAATGACAGCCTTGGGCACCCACCGTTTCTTGTTTCTCTCAGACTGGGTAGTCTGATTGACATTATATTGAGAATCAGACTTTGGATATCTATGTAGCCGGTAGAAGAATAAATTTATATGACCGAATCGCCTGCAGTGGTAACATTTCCAATGTCTGTGTCTTCTTTTGGAGTGTCCAAAGTTCCTTCTTCCATAATGTTGAGACATTTGTTTCAACATTTGAGGTCTATACTGAAGGTTATTTATGTTTGAGTGGTGTCTCTTCTTGGTTGTTTCATTATATCCTAGAGCACTCACATCTTTTGCATCTCTTCTAGTCATGAGTGTGTTGCCCAACACATCTGATCCGTTATTCAACATTCTGACAGATTTGGTTAAATTTGTTAGATCAGACTTGAGACGACTTCATGTTCCAGCTTTGAAATCGTACTTAAGTCCTTCCTCTTTTCTTCCTGTAGTTGAGCTACCATTTTCTATTGATTCTCCAGTTCTTTATGCATTTCATCATTTCCTCCATCTGATTTGTAGATCCCAGTTAGGGCTGTGACTTCCTTGGATGAATCTTCTTCTACTTCACTTCCAGAGTCTTCGTCAAACCATGTTACTTCTAGTCCTTTTTTTCCCTCTTGAGATATGTAGGACATTCAACTATGATGTGACCAGATCCTTCACAACATTGACACTTTTATTCTTTATCATGATTCACTTTGTTATCTATTCTGGTTTTTCTGCCATAACCTCCTGACCTTCTGATGTCATGTGGGATGTTCTTGATATTTGGTCTTTAGTTATCTTCCATTTTTTCAGTACCTTGTTGAGTTGTCTTCTAAGAAAGAAAATGGTATTAAAGAGTCCTTCTTCAGTGTCCAGGTCAAATTCCTCGATTTCTTCAGTGTTGGTCTTGAAGGCTATACTTTTAGGTTTTTTGTCTATCCTCTCATTGATGCCCAACTCAAAATTTTGGAGAGAACCAATTAGTTTATGCACTTTCATGTTGTTGATTTCTTGAGCCTCTTCAATTGCTGTAACTTTCATGTCAAATCTCTTAGGAAGAGATCTGAGGATCTTTCTTACCAACTTTCTTCTGGTATCTTTTCTCCCAAGGCACTGTAGGCATTAGAAGTCTCAAGGACATTCATATGAAACTCTTGAATGCTTTCTTCTTTCTTCATCCTTATATTTTCAAACTTAGTAGTGAGCAGTTAAAGTCTTGACATCTTAACTTTGGAGGTGCCTTCAAGAGTAGTTCTGAGGATTTCCCAAGCACCCTTAGCTACTTCACATGTATTAATTAATCTGAAGATGTTTTTGTCAACTCCACTGAATATAGCATTCAACGCCTTTGAATTTGCAAGGGCTAGTTCATCATCTTCCTTTGACCAATTTTCTTCAGGTTTTAGTTCACCAGTAGGTTGATTATCAGCTCCAATAATTATAGGATGTGTCCATCCTTTCAAGATAGCCTTCCAAGCTCTGCTGTCTAAGGACTTTATATATGCTGCTATACGAGGCTTCCACGGATCATAGTTAGAGCCATCCAGGATGGGTGGTCTATTCAAATATATTGCCTCCTTGTCCATATTACCAGAAAGTATCTTCCCTAGATCTCACCCAGAGACAGGGCAAGATGCCTGCTCTGATACCAATTGAAATTCTGGTATCAGATATGAGATGTTTAAGGTAATGTCAAGACACTTATATCTGCTTAGAACACAGTTAAATAGAACAGACTATAACGATGTAAAAAGCAATAAAAACATAGAGAATTGATAACCCAGTTCGACTATAACTAATCTACGTATGGGGGCTTCCAAGCCAGGGATGAAGTTCACTATTAGTAGTATTAGTTCGGAGCTAAACCTTCCCCTTTTACACCTTCTCACTTAATCAAACTACCTAGTGATACTAAAAACCCATGATACTAAAAAACTAAAAACTGAAAATACTCTTCAAAGACACACAATCACGCTTGCTTCAAAGCTTATGGTGATTGAAAACTAACAACTTAAAAACGTCCTTCTCAAGTAACTAACAAGAGAGGCTCACAATAAAAAACTAAAAATCAAAATAATGAACAACCAAAAGTAAAAACTAAAACTCCCTAAACTGGAACAGCCAACAACAACATAAGGATAAAAGCCCTTTAAATAGAGTGACATCAACTAGGGTTGCTTTACTCACAAGTCTCCATAGCCTCCTGTCTTCTCTCAATGAAACTAGGATAGTAAAACTCCTAAGATATAGCTGAACACATTTCACCAGCTTCCTTAATCGAAGCACACAAATAATAACAAACTGACTTCCTAAAAATTCTGCACTTAAGTCAGTTACACATGTCAGGACATCTGCTGTGACATCTGCTACTTCAGTAAACTTCAAGACATTTTTTAGCAAAATGTTTTACCAAAATTGTTGACAATCAATATAACCAACAAAAAGATTAGACATCATCTCAAATATGGGTTTGAGGTATTCATATAAGACCTTTGGATCTAGGATAGAAACAATGGGGTGGTTTCTCTCATTCCATGATTAAAAAAACATGAGAGTAGTGGAAGACTTATATTCTCCCTCAAATTCGTGGGTGGTGGGGGAAGGGGGTCTTCCTTTGATCGACCTTCCTTTGACACTTTATAGTCCATGTTTTATTAGAAAAATGGATCATCTATATCAGATCAGTCATTCAGGAAAAACTTCAGATCACCAAGCACAATTGACGATCGAGTTAAGGATTGTTGCACTTGGCATGTTTTTTTTGCCACGTGCTACCTTTTATTGCCCGATTTAGTAATCTAAATACACAATGATTCAAGCACGAGACCTTGGAAAGGGAAAAGTGATTTAATCCTGGCAAGAGGTAATTTATTTCGGGGTGAGACTTAGATAGTCAATTCCTTATGCGGTACTTAGTTAGCCGAGTCCCTTAGGCGAGATTTAGATAGTCGAGTCCCTCAGGCGAGACTTATATAATTGAGTCCCTCAGGCGAGAGATAACAAAGACAAGTATAACAAAGGAGACGTAGATAGACCAGCCCCTCAAGCAAGACTAAGTAAAGGAAAACATGTCAAATTCCTAGGCCATTGCTTTTGTTTTGTTGCCTCGTTAAAAGAGCTATGTAACATCGCTTTTCTAGATCTCTTTAATGATAATACTCCCGCCACATGGTGTATGTTTATTGTTTTATTTATATTATGAGCGATTAGAGTCATGTGTTGGCAAAGATCCCAATAATAAGTTTCTAGATAAGGTGACAAAGATCCTTTAGTGAAGGTCCAATAATTATATTGCCTCTTAAGTAAAAAAATAATCATTCAATGAAGGTCTAACAATCATATTTTCTCTTAGGCCTACAAGGATACTTTAGTGAAGTTCTAACAATCATATTGTGTCTTAGAGCGATAAGGATTCTTTAGTGAAGGTCCAACAATTATATTTCCTCGCAGAGCGACATAGATTCTTCAGTGAAGGTCCATCAATGTTATCTTGTAGGACACAATGATAATGCAACTTCTTGCGTCTTGCTTTTTCTATTTTTGAGATGAATCATATTTTTTGCTACTTACGAATCTGTTTAACACATCCCACTTGTTTGAGGGAGACTTGTCATCTTCCGAATCTTTAAATGACAACCAGGTTACTTTTTATTCTTATGCTTATCAAATCTTCTTTATAAACCTGCCATGTGATCAACCCTGTTCGCCAAATTATCGTGTTGACTCCACTCTTCGGTTAGCTCAGCGAGTCATGATGAATAATAATTTAAGATATAAATTTTGCTTATAAATAATAGTTGACTTCAACACAAAACTAAAAGATATGTTTTATGCATCATACTTTATTTTAATATCATAGACATACAGTTCATTAAGTGAACCTTGTGTTAGTTGAGATTTTCGACATTAAAAGTTGGGTCTGAATTTAAAGATCACTTTGTAATTAAAATTTTAGTATGGTAGTCGAACATTTCCAATCGAAGTCGACCTAGTATCGTATCTAATTATCAAAAGGTTTGTTTGGTTATTTTGTTAAACTAATTGAGCTCGGATATACTTCAGAACTTGAAAACTAAATGCTACAAGATTTTTGTTCGTGGAGAGAAGACTTACCACTTAAATCTATAGTTTTGTAAAATTTCCTACTAAAATCTCACAAGTATTATTGAAAATTCTCAATACCAAGTCTTAGAAATTCACAAAAAGTGTGTGTGCATTTTCATTGACAATACATATTCGTGGGAATTATTATGTACATGTCTCAGTTTTTTATATTTATTTTATGTGGTTTTAAATTTATATATTAATCAACATTTTTTAAACATTTTTTTACTTACTTTTTTTTTTCTATCTCAAATTGTATTTTCAAAATTTATGCCATCAAACTCAAAGCACAAACCAAGATAAGAGATTGTAGCTGTTAGAATTTCTTAGCCCACCCCATAGTGGAGTGGGATACCCTATGGAAAACCTAAAATATCTTTTTCAAAATCAGTAGTATATTTCTAGTTAGCACCCCTTTTGCACAAATTAGGTTAAATATGGTGTCACCCCTCAAACAGTAAGAAACATAACCGGAGATGCACTTCCGGTTTAGAATCGGAAGTATAATTTCGGGTATAGTACCGAGAACATTGAATTATGTTGCCACTTGGATGTTTTGTATATCACCGGAAGTATACTTTCAGTTTTGGGCACGACACAAATTGCTTACAACAACAACTATGTTAGACTACTTGATCACCATCATTTCACTCTTTCTTCTTAAAACCTCTAAAAAACCCTCTCCATTCTTAATCTATTTTCCACTTCAAATCATCATTTTTGTGGTTCATCATATCAGAAAGAGCTCAAGAAAGTAGAATTTTAGGTAAACTTTATTCCTTTTATACCTCATTCACTACATTAATCTGTTACTTTTTGAAGAAATAAGGTTACGTAGAAACCAGAAGTATACATCCGGTTTCTGGTTGAACAAAATCGGAAGTCTATTTTCGGTTTTTTGTCTGTGTTTTTCTCTCAACAGTTTTCACAATGACATGTTTATAATTATGTTATTTATGTAACATAGGTATGATGCACCCCGATAACATTCCAAAACCTGATGTATCTTAAGTTGTTTCACTGGCCATAGTTCCGCCTCTCATAATTAAGGCGGTAGATGTCCGTGAACATTTTGAAAATGTTAAAGAATTTGAATTATGGAAAGGTATGTTGCAGTGGATTCGTATAAAGGCAACGAAAATAGGATTTGGTATTATGATAGGAAGGTCCGATAATGGTACGGATAGACGGAATGAGTTTGTAGTTTTCACATGCAAAATAAGCAAAAAATACGTACCTCGTATTCAAAGATTGAAACACGAGGATACCAGTTCAATAAAATGGGAATGTCTATTTCGGTTGCGTGGTTATCTCATGGCTAACAAGAAGTGGAAATGTAATATGATTAACGGTGAACACAATCGTGATTTAACTCCAAAGTTAGCCGATCATCCAATAACATGTCGGCTCCTTCCTGGGGAGAAGATGTGTTTCTGGCATGACTTTGAATTTTGATACCGCCCAAAAACATTGTTGCAACTTTGAAGCGCAAAAGACCCGAGAGCACATCAAATATCAAACAAGTGTATAATAAGCGCTATCAAACCAAGTTAGCGATTCGGGAGGATTGAACCGAAATGCAACACCTCTAAAAGTTCTAGATGAGACCAATTATGTTTGTAGGAACCGACGGGGTGATGATGGAGTAACAGTTAGATAAATTTATTGGACTTATCCTAATTTCGTTAAATTATTCAACACGTCTCATACCGTGCTCATAATTGATTCTACATACAAAACCAACAATTACAGGCTCCCGTTGTTGGAAATTGTTGTTGTTACGTCGACTAAGAAGACATGTTCTATTGGTTTTGCATTTCTAGAGTGCAAAAAAGAAACATTTTTGTGTCATATCCAAGAAGATGAGTGGTGATAGCCCAATACGTATGGACGAGGTCTCTAGTCATTGGAAGAGACTTAGTTTTGATGATGACATGAAAATGAAAAGCGATAAGTCAAATATCTCAATCTTTTTCGAATGGGAAGCAATACAAGAAAGATTTTTGAAAGCCGATGATGCCACCAAACTCCACATCAAAGAAGAGTTGAGGAGTATTGCGTATTTGGAGACCACGAATTTGAAACCACCATCCCAACCAGTAAAAACTAAAGGCGCACCAAAGAAGTTGAAACCGATATCAGACGACAATTCTACTATGAGGAGTCCTTCGTATTTTGAACACGTTGACAAAGTTTTTCCCGATTCACCTACACCTAAATCTCAAAAAGTGATTTCAAAGGTGCCAGTATTAGCAAACCACCGCCTACACCGACTCCACCAAAAATACCATTCATCGATCACATGTCGGTTTTTATGCACAAGTACATTGAACCGATCGTCAATTTCAGTGGTGACGGTAACTGTGGTTTTCGAGCTGTTTCTGGTTTGCTTGATAGGCGTGAATAGTATTACAATATTGTGCGAGATACCCTGATCACAGAGTTGACGAAAAACAGAGAATCATACACACGTGTGCTAGGGAGTAAAGAGAAGGTTGAGGAAATATATCACACACTTGTACCTGCTGAGGTTGGATTTGCACTAGAGGATAAATGGATGCGCTTACCTGAAATGGGTCATCTCATAGCAAGTGCGTATGAGAGGGTGTGTATTAATCTGACAAGATACAGTTTTTTGGAGACTTATTTCCCTCTGCGCACTACTCCTACACCAAAACCCAGTGATCGTATCATATGTGTTGGGTAGATTTCAAATCCACGGCAGTTTGTTCAAGTATATTTGAAACTGGGATGCCCTATACCACCTACATCACCGAAGTGGGCACTTCATTTCATAGACCCATCAGAGATATGGCCAGAATAATTCATGGAAAGGATGCAAGAATACAACATGTTGAACCAAATTGAAATAGAAAAAAATAGGGAAAAGTCAAAAGGGGTGCCACCGGTGGATTTATCCGATGACAATTTTTTCGGCTCTTTAAAGTAGTTAGGTAGCATTTTAATGTTAACGTCATTTTTTTCATGTATTATGATGTGGAAATATAGTCATTTTTGTAGTTTGACCAAATGCACAATATTTGAATACATGAGATTTTTTTATTAGAGTTGTTGTTTATGTTCTGTTTATGGTTTTTCACTCCCAGGGAAATTATCGAAAATATACTTCTGGTTCCATTTGATTCAAAAAATGGAACTTTAATTTGGGTTTTGTCACTGGCACAAAGATAGGATTTGTATGGTCCATGTTTACATCCAACTACTATAAAATACCTCTCTTCTTATATTTTCCCCTACCACAACACAAAAAACCAGAAATGGACATGAAATTGAACATCAAATGGGTTGTTGGAGTTGTCCATTTTCCCAGTGCCGCAACATCTCACGAATTCAAGATCATTGTGTACACCCCTATTGAAGATGTGCGTGAAACATTGCAGGAACTTGTACCTTTTGGCGACGGTCGAAAGGTAGAGAAGATCGAGTACCGCTCGCTATCGATTGACAATGAAGAGAATCTTCAGTTCGTGAACCGTGAACTGAAGAACAACGTTGATTTACGGGCTATGCGGTCTACTTATGAAATTTTTCAGGAGAAAGTTCTAATCGAGCTAGATGCGACTTTATCAAGAATAGTCGATGATATTATAAGGATGTTGCAACGTCCACCAGGATTTTGATTTGTAATGTTTGATTTATGTTTAACTACTAAATGTATTTGCTAAGTTTAGGTTATGAATTATATGTGTGTCTATGTTAACCAATACAATGAAGATTTCTGAATTCTGTTATGATTAAAATTGGAAGCCGACTATCTCACTACCTTCTAATGGCCAAGATGGGTCAATTAGGGTTATAAAAGTCTAGTTAGTGTTGATGACACCACGCGGATGCCAAATGTTTTCTCAACTGGGCTTAAGGAACATCAGGAAATCCAAAGTGTCACACTAACCGTAGCTATCATTTTAACCGTGTCAGTCTACGCCGAACAGTCGCGATGATCTATTACTACTTACCTAACAAAACTGCATCCGGGTGTAGGATCCTTACAAGCAATAACACCCAAGCAAAACCCTCAAAAGTAAATCAGACAAGTCAAGCAATGAAAACGAGTAAAAGTGATATAAAAACCCTAAGGTAGCCCTCTTTAGGTATTCTCCCCAGCAGAGTCTCCAGTTCTGTAATACGGTGGGAGAACTGACTTGGTTGTTTTGAATTTTATCGCAAATATTGCGGTTAGCAAAAGTCACCACCGAATTTTCTTTTATCCAATAAAGGAAAGGTGAAAAGAACAGGAAACACCTTTTATCGATTCTGAGTTCGGGGTAAGTTATAAAAAGGGAAGGTGTTAGCACCCTTTTCATCCGTAGTTATCTTGAGGCTCTTAGTTTCTTAGCTCACTTTTGAAAACTTGCTTTGTGTGTGTGATTTGTTTGAAAATATTTTGACTTTAACTTTGTAATGATTCTTGTATCATTCCTCAAGAATGTATATGAAGTGTTTGAAAATATTTTTTTGAAGATGTGTGTTGTAAGATATATTGTGTTTTGATAAGTTATTGCGAGCAATCAATTAAGAACTATTTACCCACTCAAAGGTCGTTCGTTATTATTTTCCTTCTCCATTAGGGATAGTGATACCCATACTATTGGTTGATAGGTGGCCCCATCGATTGGATGTGAAGGGACAGGCGTAGGGTCATCGTATGTTCATTGAAGACAACATTGTAAGGATACCTTAGACACTTCACAGGGACTAGCATCATTTTAATCGTAGGCTACAACCGAGGGACAAGATCATATATTTGTAGGCAACATCGAGAGTCATCGAGGAACTATAATCTTTATATCGAAGGGACTATGATCTTTATATCAAAGGGACTATGATGATGTTATTCGTACGCAACTTTGCTAATGGTACCCCTACATTTAAGGGACATGTAAATTTGTAAGGCAACAAGAGAGGATACCCTAGTGCAACTTTGCAATAGTGATCCAATTCAGATATTTATCTAGAGATTAGGGTTATACTAAGTTATTTTTAGATCTTTCCATGCAACCCTATTAGCATACATCTAGATTGTTAAAATATTTATACAGAAAATAAAGTGCGGAAAAAAAAGGTTACTACGCTATTACAGAAAATAAAGTGCGGAAAATAAAGGTTCCTACGCTATTACATCCCATGAGCAGTTACATAATAAGAAAAAGTGTGAAGAAAGTAATTCTACGCTATTACAAAAACAATCGTGCGACCTATACATCGATTTCTAGAATTTAAAAGCAATAATAATAAAAAAGAACCATGAAAAATAATTGAGCGATTGTTTAAATAACCTAAAGTCTTAAATGTTAAGGAAAACATTTTTTTTTATAATTTTTTAAATTGATTTTAAATGGAAAAGAAAACTTTAAGTCAATTATTAATTAATTAAGAAAATAATTCTAAACTAATAAAAAATATAAAATATTTTTTATGCCAAAATTAAATAAATACTTTATTAACCTAAATCTGAAAAGAAAATATTTTTAGGGTTTTTAGAAGAATTAAAAATAATTTGTGAAAGAAAATTAAAATAGAGAAGAAAATTAAAAGAAATAGAAAAATATGAAGAAAAACAAGTGTTAAAAAATAGGATGGTCTTGCTGAGGGTCGAACTTGTGACCTTAAGGTCACTGGTCCCAAATCAGACCACTGCACAACATGCTTATGCTGATTTAACCACGCCTCCAGAAATATATGTGTGTTACCCTGTAAAAATCAGAAAAAATGTGAAAAATTGCCAAAAGGCAAAGATCGAATCCATGCCAAGAGAGAGGAAAGGACTAAGTGCGTCCGTTTAACCACTGGGGTGGTGATACATCCAATATATCATGTGATTTGATAAATATATATGTGAAACCAAGTTCCTGAAATCAGTTTAAAACCCACACGCTCACAAAAGTGGCCCTGAGTTTTTGAGTGAACCAATCGAAGCACACCACGCCTCCTCCTCATCGATCAACACAAGTCAGAGACACCGGAGCCAAGCTCCGGTCGTCCTGTCCAACCACTATCAATATCAAACTTGCGAAATAACAAACATAAAGTCAAAAAGTGAACCCTACCCCCTAATTCGAGGGCTGCAAATCAATTGGTGGTGGCCGTTTGGATTAAAAATCACTGCATCATGAGATTCGAAGCTTTCAAACCGTTATGCCCTAACCATGATGTTTTCTTATTCCTGCGTCAAACCTCAAAACCAATGCATCAATTCGACTCTAAATGACATTATGATCATGTATGAATGCACAAAAACAGTTTATATTACATGAATAGAACATTTGAAATTGAAGAAAACTACCAAATCGGTGCACCTTGGGAGGACGATTCTGGGATGCCTTAGGATCGTACGAATGCTTGGATTGACTCCTGGGAACCTTAGGAGAGTGAATGGATGCTTGGAATCGATTGAAAGTGGCTGGAGAATTGATTTTGAATTTGTCCTAAACTTTGAAATTTTTGAAATTTTTGTGTAGGGTTTCTTGAGCAGCAAACCCGTGTATCTTGGCATCTGGCTTTGTAGTATATATAGAGGAGAAGAACTAGGTCAACAAATATGAAGAAATATATTGCATTGAATGTAAGAATATTTGATTGAAAAATCAAATGCAAAGCTTCCAAATTTGGCCAAATCTCATGCAAATCATTCCTTGTATGTTTTTTCCAGCTATCTTGGGCTTGCTTAGTCCTCAAGACACTTAAATGTCAAGCCCACACGCCTTGCACATCTTCCTTGTATTTTATTTTAATTAATTTGAACTTAAATGGATTAAATAAAATATAAATAAAATAAATAGTAATATGGTGTGTGGCTGGGCTTAGAGGTCTTGGATAATGTTATAAACATGTTTCAAACATAAAAATATAGGCCCATTTGGAAAAATTCTAAGATTGCTCAATATTTGCTTCATGCATTTTCTCAAAATTGCCAAACTTGCACCCAACATATCTTTCTCAATTCTTATTATTTGAGGATGATCTTGGACTTTTTAGAAAGCTTAATATGTCCTCTAAAATCTCTCTTTGGTTTCATCTTCATTGAAGCTTACATATTCATGTACACTTCTTTGAAAAAAGAAGACTTTTTGTTGACTTTTGAAAGGACCTATAATGTCTTGGCTCATATCTCTCAAATGAAGCATTTTTTTTTGGGAAAAAACTAATTAGAGAAAAAGTTGTAGAGAATGATATTTCCTTCAAAATGAGCTTTGGTTGAGGATTTTTGGATGAAGTGTGTGAAAGTTATGCTTGGTCAAAATTTTGTTGACTTCTCCTTAAGAAAACCTTAATTTAGCAACTTTTGACGTTTGATCAACTCTTGAGTTTTCTTGATGGATCATGATCAAATTTTGATAAAATGATGTATGTTGACCATAGTTGACTTATTGTCCAATACAACTGATTTTCAACCATATGAGCAATTGACTGAACAAATTTGTGATGTGAGGCTTGAAAATTCATATGGAGATAATTTGGGACATATGAGAAAATATGACATTCACTTAAGGCATTAGGCACCATCTTTTTCTCGAGGAATACAAAATCCTAATTGGATATCCATTGATTAAGACGGGTTTGTCTTGATCTATCTTGAGTAGCTCTTGAGCATGAAGAGGTATCTTGAATCAATTGACCTTAAAAATGGGAGGGAAAATTTTGGTGTACAATAGCTGCCCCTGTTCAATATTCTTGAGTCTGAGGGGTTAGATTGGCCTGTGTCATACCCTAACTTTTGACCTAAGATACCACCTTATATCATTCACATATGCATCATTGCATCACTAACAGTTTTAGAACAGGATAGATCGTGCGTGTGCTCCTAAAGTCAAAGTTAGGGTTTTATCAAAATTTCATCTGTTCAAGATATGATCGATTAGGGTTTGAGTTTTCACTCACCTCAATTGATCTATCTTAATCAATCATCAACATTTGATCTTCAAATTCCCAACTTTTTCTCATTATCTACCTTGAATCGACCAATTAGGGTTTTAATCAAAGATAGTGAATCATTGACTTTCTACTTAATGAATGACCTATTTGCTTGAAGATTGATCTTAACATCCTCAATTCAACATCTTGACCTAATTTCTTGGTTCAAAACATTACAAAATCCATGTTTCTTCATTAGACAAATTCTAAATCATCTGATGAAAATTCATCTGTTCAAAAAGTCAAAACTTTGACTTTTGGTCAACTTTTTCAAATCTAAATTTTTTCAATCATAAAATAATTTCAAATAATCCATCATGATCATAAAAAATCAAGAAATGTGAAAAAGTCAACAAAAAGTCAAAGTTGGAATTTTTTCTAACACTTAGAAAAATTTTCAAGTGTTGAAAAACATGGTTTTTCCTTACTTTCATGGCCATTTTTCACCTAGATCCATTCTGATTCAAGAAAAACTCAAAACATGAAAGTTGTAGATCATGTTACAAGCTTTCCAAAATGTCCAAGAAATTGAAAAAACACTTTGTGTAGCTAGGGTTTTGATTTTGAAACATAGAGCTCCATGGCCATGATTTTCGAAATCCTTCATCAAAAGTTACAAGTTATTTTGCAATTTTGCCCTTCTAGAAGCCTTGTCACCCAATGAGATAGGATTTAAGGGATAAAAATCTGATGGAAATGATTAGGAAGAGATAAAAACAATTGAGTTTTTTTATCCAATGTAAAGAAAGATTCCATTTGCATTTAATGAGGAATATTCCTTTCTTACACCTAAGCTTCCAAGTTGCAAGCTCTTCAAGTTTATCTTGCTTTGCCATTCAAGTTCCTTGGCCTATAAATAGAGGTTCTTACTTCATTCAAAAGGACACCAAAAACAATCCAAACTTGTTTTCTCACTTCTTTCTATTTTTGCAAGTTTCTAAGTTTCAAAGAGGTTAGAATTCCAAATTGCAAATCCTGCAAGTTCTAACCAAATGTGTCATTCAAACATCTTCTAAACATCATTTAGAAGTTGTTTGAAACTTCAAATCTCAGAAAATAAGCCAAGAGTCAGTTTGCTCCAGAAAACTTCATTTGTGCAAGTTTTGAGCCAAAACTTCCAAACTCAAAATCCACTCGTGCTTGTTCTGATTTTTCACTTCAAACACACTCTATACAACATATAGAGACTGTCTAAACACTTAAACAAGTTCTGGAACAACTCCATCATTATCGTCCATTTCAAAACGAACAGCCTACAACTGGACTTGGGTAGGAGGAATCAGAGACCTTCAAAGCAAGGTAAGTGATGGAACACACTCAGTAACACTCAAGGAAGCTTCTGGGATCAACAAAAAGCATCTCGAAGTCCCCCTCTGGTTTCTGAAAATTCCAGCCAAGGTAAGTTTTTATGCGTTTTTGGGTATCATGATACATGTATCTTTAGCATAAACTTTGAAAAAAGAAACGTGTATTTGATCATTCCGTAGCTAACTGAATCCTTATTTGCAATTAAAATCAATCATGTCATGAGATATGTGAATTTGTTCAGTTAGGTCAAGTTTGGGAATATCCAAAATTAAAGCTTATTTCTGACTTATAGCTTTAATCATTTACTTGGTTGAATTCATTTTGAAATTCTAATCATGATTGGTGTTTGAAGTTTTTGAATTGGTTGAGAAACGAAGGATCTCGAATTTGAGCCATGGATGTTCGTTCTCGGTTCCACGAAGAAGATGAAGTGGGAAAAACCAAAATTCAAAACTTGATTTATAATATATTCACTTAGATGTGATTAAGTGAACAAATGTATTATGTGACACCCCAAATTAATTCAACTATTTAATAATTAGAAATTTAATTATTAATTTAATTAAAGGTTTAATTATTGGCATTTTTGGATTTATGGATTTAATTAATTAATTAAATAATGGGAGTGTTGGGGGTGTAAAGTGGAATTGGGAGGTATTAGAGTAAAAGACTCTAATTAATCTAATTTATTTATTTCTATTATTTGGAAAATAAAAAGGAATAAATAAAGGGAAAAAGTGAGAAGAGGAATTAGAGTTTGCATTCTACGTACTTTTGGAGAAGAGAAGAGAAAGAGGAGAAAAAGCCAAATCGTCAGAATTCGAAGATTTATCGCGAGGTAAGGGGTGATTTGATCTAATTATTATGTCTTATAGGTTTTGATGATCAATAGAATAATTCAATCCGTTAGGAATCTCGAATTAGGATTCTAGGTTGTGCCCTAACGTTATAATCCGACGTAAAACCTTGATTGGAATTGTTATGAACGATTAATTTATGTAAGATGAATCTAGGATAATTAGAAAACAAAATTCTGTAGTCAATGGAATGTAAAAATACATGGATTAATTCTGTTCTGGTGTATTATGAAGTTTGGTAACGAATGGTATTGAATGGGATTGCAAACAGTGGAGAAAAACCGATATTTTGAGGAAACATAACAGTATGGGTCGACACATAACATTATGAATCGATGCAAGCAACAAGAATTTGGAAAACTAGAGGCGTGGAAAACGTATGCATCGACTCATAGAGTCATGCATTGACTCATAGGCCAAAAATCAAACCTATGCATCGACACATACTGAACAAAATTTGAAAAATGCAAAATTTCAATTGTATGCATCGATGTATTACGACCTATGAGTCGATGCAAGTAGCTTATGTATTGACACACGAGGTTTTGTGTCGATACATACTATACAGGAATGAAATGTAATTTTCTGAAAACGGTTTGGGTCATATCTTTTGGACCGTAACTCCGATTTAGGCATAATTGGTATCATTAGAAAGCTTAGAATGAGTACTATCTAATAAAAACATTTTCAAAACCATTAATTGAGATCTTGAAGAATTAATATGGTTTCCGTAATAAGAATTCGTTGTGATTCGTGAAATATTCGTTGCATATATGTGCTATATGTTAATTCCATGTGTTGTAATTAACGTTATATATATTCATGATTGTTGTTATCATGTACTGTTGTTGTTATTGATTACGAGTGGAATTATGCTGTGTGATCATATTCCATATTTGGATTGTTGCATGCTTCTGATGTGCATGCATAAGCATTCTGGTGATGGTTCATTCCCATTGTGTGGAATTGAATTTGCAGGGCCAATAACCGTACCCAGTGGATAGTGGTGGTGAGGCTAGATTCTTGACCCAGTGGTGTATGGGCGAATCATTGATTGGTGCTGTTTTTCGAGGTGTAAACGGAACAGGGTGTCAACTTGGTTCACGTTTGGTACCACATGCATTGAGTCTGCATTGCATATGTAATTATAACATGCTAGGATGGTTTCCAGTGTTATAATTGCATTGATTGTTATTATGTGCATAATGAATTGCTTGGAATGTATTTATGGATTGTTATCTGGTTATGCTAATGCGGGTAGAATAATGTATTGATTGTTTTGTTGTTTTAAAGAAATGTATAATGCATTTTAATTTTGATGAAATCTCACCCTTACTTTGATGATTTCAGATTGAAGTGATTAGCTGCTCAGGAATTGGTGAGGATGGCTTAAAGAGCTGTGATATTTAGATAGTACGCGTGTCTGTGTCATGCTCTGGTAGTTGTAACACTGGGGAACAATTGTTTTGGAATCACTGAATTAAATTGTTTCTTTTGGTTTATGTTTTGGAATAATTTTGATTTGAATTATTCCAGATTCTTATATTATTTCCGCTGTGTAAAACATAATCGTTGGTTTGGATTATATTAAATAAGTTCTTCAGTAAATGCATGACTTCTGGTTTATTGTTTTATTATTTGAATAAATTCTTAAATTGTGGCGCCCTTTCGTTATGTTAAAACTCAGATTAATTATAATTTGCGGGAAAATTAGAAGGGGTGTTACATATTACCGCCCCAGCGGTTGCCAGCACGCTCTTAATCCTTTCCTTCGCCTCAAAGCCTAGGGTTCGAATGCCCCTGGGACCTTTTTTTAATAAAAGGCTCATCAGCTTCTGACGCTTGCTTCTCCAGAAGCACTTCTGATGCTAGCACCTCCAGAAGCATCAAGCTTCTACTGCCCTTCAGAAGTACTTCTAGTGCTTCTCACCCTCCAGAAGCATTCAGCTTCTACTGCCTTCAGAAGTACTTCTGAGGCTACTTCTTCCAGAAGCAACAACGCTTCTCATTCCTCCAGAAGCACTTCTGATGCTTCTCACTCTTCCAGAAGCAACCAGTTTCTACTACCTTCAGAAGCATCACGCTTCTAATGCCTTCCAGAAGCATCACGCTTCTAATGCCTTCCAGAAGCATCACACTTCTAATGCCTTCCGGAAGCATCATACTTCTAATTCCTTCCAGAAGCAACACGCTTCTCACTCTTTCAGAAGCAACACGCTTCTAACTTCCTTTAGAAGCAGCAAGCTTCTGACCCCCCTTTCTTCAGAAGCAGCCAGCTTCTGACCCCCCCAGAAGCATCCAGCTTTTGATCTTTTTCAAAAGACTTCATTTTTCAAAACTCCTTTAAAACAAAGGTAATTAAATGAAAATTCAAGCACGTGGCTCTGTGGAAAAACTCTTCACTTCTAAGCCTAATGTCCAAGGTTCAAACCTCCTTAGGACCAAAACTCTTTTTTATCACTAATTTTCTCAAGTTTTTCAACAAACTTCAACATTTTCAAAAACTAATCAAAACTTCTCATTTTGAGATGATTTTTTGCGCACTTGTCATTTAATATACCTAGTTTATGATTATATCAACAAATCCAAAAAATATTTTCTTTTTGATTATATTTTTATTAGGTTAAAAATGAGACATTTTAAGTATTTTAATACTTTTCAAAAATGTTTTCTTTACAATTTTCAAACCTAATCTTTTTCAAAACTTCTTGTGAATATCCTTCACTTTTCAAAATCGTTTTCAAAACCTTTTCAAAAACTTTTCAATAAACTTACACACCTTTTTTCCATGATCAATTAGATTTGAAGATAAACCGAACCAGGTTTTTCCTTGAATTTCTTTCAAATTGATCATGGGCCTCCCTCACGGTGTAAGTCCCAACCCTCCTATGTACATATTCATTTCCTTGTACATAATCACCCTTCAGTGTACATATTCATTTTCTTGTACACATTCAATCATCTTTGTAAATATTCAAGCATAAACAAACTTCTTTCGTTTGTTTTCATCCACTTGTTTATACACCGATTCCATTGGTATTAAGAGGAACATTATTCCCGGTGAAACTGCTCTTAAACCAATGGGTCTCCCTTAAGGTGTAAGTCCCAAACCCCTTGTATATATTCAAGTTACACTTGCTTTAATTGCTCGTTTTATACACTTGTTTATATATTTCCTTCATAAACTCCTGTGAATACACATCACACACTTATTCATATAACAGTTCAGTTATAACATAACAACTAGCCTAACAACTAGGTCCCCTTTTAGCCTCCTCTTAGGCTTCGTATAAGATAACTCATCTATTGAGTTAGCCTGCTCTTAGGCTTCGTATAAGATAACTCATTTATTGTGTTAGCCTCCTCTTAGGCTTCATATAAGACAACTCACCCGTTGAGTTTAGCCTCCGCTTAGGCTTCATATAAGACAACTCCCCTGCTGAGTTAGCCTCCTCTTAGGCTTCATTCAAAAGAACTCCCTCGTTGAGTTTAGCCTTCTCTTGGGCATCAAACAAGAAAGAGACCTGGAAATCTCTTAACAGCCTCCTATTGGGCTTCAAATACAAAGAATCACTCGCGCTAGGATAGAACCCTGAGAGTATGATTTCCCGATGAAATCACTCTTGAATCCTAAGAGGATGGTTTCCCGGTGAAACCACTCTTAAAGCCAAAGCCAGCCATACCCTATAGCGTCCTCTTGAGCTTCATACAAGGACCCTCGATGACCCTCAGAATGCCTCCTCTTGGGCTCACAATGCAAGTACCCTCGATGTGCCTCGGAATGCCTTCTCTTGGGATTACAATACAAGGACCCACAGGCTTCTTACAAGCATCCCCCTAATCCACAATCAATTTCTCCTAGATATTTAGACATTTATCATCTCTATGGAAGAAGTATCTCATCTATCACATCACATATAAATCATAAACACTTTTCAAACAAAACATCTTTTAACTGTAAGTGGTAACGCTTGTACACTCAAGCAAAACACCAAAACTTACAATTAAAGATTCAAACATCTTTTCAAACATTTTTTTTAACTGTAAGTGGTAACGCTTGTACACTCAAGAAAAACACCTAATACTTACGATGAAAGATTTAATCAATCAACCCTTCAAAATGTATGTGATGAAATAGATTAGATACATTTTTCATTAAGATGACATTTGTCTTTGTCTCTTAATAACATCCTTTGCTTCCACTAGCATAAGTGGGAACTACGATTGCTCTGACTTTCTCAACCTCCCTTTGAGAATACGTAGGCACAAGGTCTCATCCTTGGCGAGCATACTTCTTTCTCCCTCAAACCAAACCAAACCATAGCTCCCTTATATCCGAGCTACAGATGCTCTGATTCACATTAAGGGATATGTATGCAGAAGATCCCAATGATCTTTGCAAGCACAATAACAACAAAACCTAGGATCCCACATGACCTACCTTTCTTAAAATCCAAAGGAGAAACTCTCCCAAGAATAGAATAGCAAATTAAAATACACAAACATATCAAAAATATTCGTATATATAAATAAGACTATAGATAACTATATATATTTAGGGTGCCACATCTTTCCCTTTATATAACAAACCCCTTACTCAGATCTTTCCCCAATGCGTTGCATCTAGTTCACGCTAGTCGCACCACATATCATTATTTATTGAGGGTATTGCAGCTTTCCCCTTTTTCATCTCATTTTTCTTGTTTTGGAAATAATAAAGCTTGATGCTCGCGACATCTTTAAAAACAAATCAAAAGAGTAAAACGTTTCGAGCCAGAGATTCGAATTCCGATTCGATTCCCTCGTCCGTCACTTTTTAACGCGAACAGAAAAAATGGCGACTCTGCTGGGGAGAACGCTAAAATTTTATTTTCAAAAAAAACTGTGACTCTGCTAGAGAGCACCAAGTTTTTTTTTGTTTTCAAAAAGAAAAAAGGGGTTAAGCTTTCATATATGCATATGTTTGTTTTTTCTTTATTGTGTGTTTTAGTTCTCGTGATTTCATCTGATGGAAAGAAATCCTAACCCGGATTTAAGAAACATTTTAAGATCTAGGTGGGGGTGTAGTCCTATTAACTTGTGAGAAGTCTCATTACTTACTAAGTTAATTTGAGATCCCTCTCTCAGTGGAGGTTGTCTTGGGAGTATTTATGTTTATCAAGTATTTGCGAAGACATTTTTATTTCAAGGGAACTAACGAAGCTGAGTGGCTGTAGAACACATAACCCTTCCTGGCCATTTAGGGTGTAGTGAAGAAGCTATTCAGGTGTAAACTTGGATTAGTTGTCATGCGAGACTACGATCAAGCGAGTTTTTCTTGAAAAATATTATTGGACTTCAAGTATTTAACAAATCCGATAATATTTCAAAGAGAAGCGTTGAACATATATTATTAGTAGAACATGTTTTGCAGGTGAGTAAGCCCTTAGAACTTACTGTTGCACCCCAAAATTTGCCCTCCTATCTCGATTTTATCTGGCTTAGGCTTCGCATTCATCTACATACGCGTCCATTAGGTCATTGACATTAAACAGTCATTCATTCATTGCATATGTATCATTTTGTCGTATTTAAATTGACCAAAAGTTAGTTTAAATCGATATCTGAATCGTTTCATAGTTATAGAATACCCGATATTTCACTTCATTCATTTTTATCTCCTTACCTGTTTATTGTATCGTTTTAAGTTGATTATATGTCGATGATATCGATATTTTGGCTTTATAAACAGACGGTTAAAAATAATTCAACACTGTACGAAAATTAGTGGGAAAAGTATTTCATGTTTTCGCCCTAACTCACTGCTTTATGAATCTACGTGCCGCGTAGATGTTGAAAATGTGCTCTCTCTAATTTTTCGGTACATTTCGAAGTCTCATTTTTAATCGTGAGCGTTTTAAAGTCGGGTATTCTGTATTATCGTTTTATTTCAATTTTAATTATTTTGATAATTTTTCTTTAATCTATGAAACAAGTAGTTTATTTTAATATGGTCATTTTATTTTTCGGATAATTTGGTGTCCCAATTTATACTATTTTTGACAATTTTAGGTGTCTAATTTTTATCTCTAAAAACAAAAGAAAAATGTTATTGGATAAGTTAATTTTTAATCTTTTGGGCTTTATAGCCCAATTAATAATTAAGGACATTATTGGCATTTTAAAAAATAGCTCAAACCTAATTTTTGGGTATATATATGTGTTATGTTATTGTTGCAAAGGGGGCCAAATTGAAAAACAAGAGTGAAAACGGCGGAGAGATCTCAGATCCAAATAAAAACAATTTTTCTCTTTATCCTCATAAAAAACTGCCTTCACCATCATCAGTCAAATACCCCCTCCAACCTCACTCTTGCGGAAACCCCCTATTCACCTTACCTCCTCCGCTATTCCGTCCCTGCTGTTCGCTCACCGTCCCTGCTCAATCTTCCTCAAAAACATCATACTCCATCGCCATCGTCCTACTCCCCCTCGTCTCTCCATCCTGTACCTTCAACCCGCCGTAAACCTCTCTTTCGCTGAGCCACATACTCCGTCTGCCTTCTTCCCTTCATTATCTCCTTCCTCCATTCCTGTCAAACAACAACCGTATCTCTTTCCATTCTTAACAACCGCCGGAACTCCCTTCGTTATCTCTCTCACCGCAACTCTCTCATCATCTCCTAACCCCGTCTCGCCATACTCCCTCGCGTCTCACCGATCCAAACTCCCTCCTTCCCACCTGTAACACGGTGAACTGACTTTGTAGAATTTTGTATCGCAAATGTGCAGATAGCAAGAGTCGCCACCGACTTTTCTTTTATCCAATTAAGGGAAGGTGAAAAGAACAGGAAAAGTCCTTCGTTAGATTCTGAGTAAGGGAGAAGGTTATGAAAAGGGAAGGTATTAGCACCCCTTTCCATCCGTAGTTATCTACGGGCTCTTAGTTGCTCTTAGATCACTTTAAAATTGTGCTTTCTGTGTGTTTGACAAAAATGTTTTTGAAAAGGCATTTCGCTTTGACTTTGTAATGATTCATGTAGGAATGTATACAAAGTGTTCGGAAATGTTTTGTTTTTTGAAAAGTGTTTGAACTTTGACAAAAGTGTGAGGTGTGATAAGTATTTTGATAGAGCAAGCAACTAAAAGTCTTATCACCTACTCAGAATTGGTCGTTTTCGTGTATCATTTTTTGTTCCTTTAGAATAGCGCTATCCATACCATTAGTTGGTAGGTAACTCTATTTGTTGGATGTAAGCGGGACGTTCGAAGGGACATCGGATGGTCATAGAAAGCAACTTGTAGGAAGTATCCTAGCACATTCGAAGGGACTATCATCATTTTTCGTAAGGCGACAATCGAGGGTCAAGATCATGTATTCGGAGGCGACATCGTGGGTCTATGATCTTTGTATCGAAGGGACTATGATGATCTGTTTGAAGGAAACGGTGCTAGAATACCTCTACGTTCGATGGACTTGACCATTTGAATTCGTAAGGCAACGAGAGAGAATTACCCTAAGGGGTGCATGTGTGAAAAGAGTGTGTCAATTCAGATATGTTATCTTGCAAATTAGAGTGAGCTATTGTTCAATTTTATCTTGCCATACACGCCTAATTACTAGCAGTTTATAGGGTGCGGAAATTAAAATGCGGGAATATAAAGTGCGGAAAGATAAATCCTACGCTATTACATGGCTTTGGGGCAGATACATAATTTAAAATGCGGAAAATAAAAGCCCTAATTAAACTATTACATCCCATGAGCAATTACATAATTGGAAAAAAGAAAACGATAAAAAGAAATCGTCCGAAACGGGATAACCTGTGAAAAGATGAGAAATCGGGAAACTCAAAGAAATCGAACAAGAGAAAAATGTTAGCAAAGATGATAATTTTTAAATGAGAAAAATATTTCATGTTGGAAATAACATTAATATGCTAGAATAATTTTTTGGGATTTTTTGGAATTAATTTAATAATTAAAAAACCAATTAAATGTGATTTATATGATAAATTAACAATTAAATTAAATATGCATGCAAAAATGATATTTTTAATTTTATAAATTAAACAAAAAATTTTCTGGAAATAATGCAAAACGAAAAATATTTTTTGGTGTTTTTAAATGCATGATAAAAATTATTGAAATTAATTAAAATGAATGAAAATATTAAGAAAATAGAAAATATGGAAAAAATAGAAAAAAGTGTTAAGTTTGTAAAAAGAAAAGCAAAACCGGTCCTGGCATGGTTCGAACTGGGGACCCCTTGGAGCATCTTTGAACAGCTAGCGCTTTAACCACTAGGCCGAGTGACATCTGGTGTTTGTAAAGTGAAAATCAATGGAATATAAGTGATGACGCGTATGTTGGCTGAAGATTTTGATATCTGTGATTCGAATAGGAATCCTTAAGCTCGAAACGAAACAATGTCAATATTTGTTGGAATAAAGTGAATGCCATAGTTCAGGATGAAAGAATTGGCTCTTCGAATGGACCTGCTGAAATTTGGAGCTTCGAATGGAAATTATGATGACATACGTAAAGCAAGCTTCGAAATAGTAGTAGGGTTGTATCTGAGAAGCGAGTTCGAAGTCGAAGTGGTCAAGACATTTGAAATTCAAAACGCGAGCGGGATAATTGGAAGTTAGAATGTATGCGCTGGAGACGGTTCGAATACGCGTGGAAGCAAGAGAGGCGCAGTGCTTTGCTTGTTCTGAACGTGGCAAAATCTCATAAGTCAGACCGTTATGGTCGAAATAGTATAAATAGGAGTCTTAGTGTTAGGATTTCGTGTGTCATATCTATTGTACAAAAATTCAGTAAACATTCAAAATACCACATGGCTAGGGAAACGAATGCTCGAATGATGTACGTATGATTGCACCAAAACTTTTATTATTCAATAATGCATCTTTATCTTTCCAGTTTATCTTTATCCTGCATCAATGTTTTTAAATTCTTTACATTCAAAGTCATTTAACTTTCCTTGCATTCAAACGTTTCTTCCATTTCGAAACCCTTTACTTTTTTGAAACTTTTACATTAACGCTCTTATTTTCCAGAAAGCTTTTACATACTTGCTTTTACATTCTTGTCTTTTACATTTCATGCTTTTACTTTGAAAAGTCTTTTACATTTAAAAGTCATTTAAGCATTTCTGCACTTATATTTCTTCTGTAAATTGAATCTTTGTTTATTTACTCATTCAAGTCAATATTATGTTTCCTTATTTAATCATGGTACCAAGTTACTGAATGCTGTGAATCGAAATACATTGGACTTATATAAAACACTCTAAATATAAGCCTTAAACTCAAATCCTTATTTTGTTATTAATTCTATCCAAACGACCAATACCCCATAGGATCAATCTAGTCGATCCTGCAAGTTACCAGAGGAATTGAATAACAATCACAACGCTTATTCGATAGTTTGGAAGACTAGCGGTTGTTTCACCAGAAATCACTGTGAACAGCGTCATGGATAGGTTTGAAACACAGTCAGCTACTCGTGGACCCCATTGACCTATGAACGAACGAATCAGAATGCGCCATCGCGCCACGCCAGCTATACCGGAGTCCAAGCCAGTCAACGACGCTGGAGCCCTAGCTCCGGTCGTCTTCTCCGGCGACCACAATCCCTAAACCTGCAAAATAGTGCAAATAAAAAGCAAAGGACTGTGAATCGAAATACATTGGACTTATATAAAACACTCTAAATATAAGCCTTAAACTCAAATCCTTATTTTGTTATTAATTCTATCCAAACGACCAATACCCCATAGGATCAATCTAGTCGATCCTGCAAGTTACTAGAGGAATTGAATAACAATCACAACGCTTATTCGATAGTTTGGAAGACTAGCGGTTGTTTCACCAGAAATCACTGTGAACAGCGTCATGGATAGGTTTGAAACACAGTCAGCTACTCGTGGACCCCATTGACCTATGAACGAATGAATCAGAATGCGCCATCGCGCCACGCCAGCCATACCGGAGTCCAAGCCAGTCAACGACGCTGGAGCCCTAGCTCCGGTCGTCTTCTCCGGCGACCACAATCCCTAAACCTGCAAAATAGCGCGAATAAAAAGCAAAGGACCACCCTTCCCACCTAATTCGATGGCTGCGAGTCCAATGGTACCATCAGTTTCGATTGAAAATGCTTGTACAAGCCAGTTCGAAGCTTCACAGTTTGGAAACCCTAAACATGGCAATATGGTTTCTGGACGTTCAAACTTGTCAACGATTGCCCAGATCGACCATGTGGAGTCTTAGGAACACAACCAAATCATTAAAATCAATTGAAACAAGCAGATAATAAAAGTGCAAATTCAAGAAATATTTGAATATGTATGAATGTATATGGCACGATTCAGGTTGCTTTGATAATTGGCAATGGTGTATACTTACTCAATCTTACCTCCTGAACACAATGGAATGGTTTTGAGAGCTTGAAAGTGGCTGGAGAATAAAATTCGAAATTTGACATTCTTGAAAATTTTTGGCAAAGTGAGGGCTGTGTATGGAGCTAGGGTTTCGTGTCCTTTGCTTGTCAACTTGCTGGCTATTTATAGAGTGAATTAGGAGAGAAAAAAGAAGGAAAAAAGATTTGGTTTTGAATGTGCATTGAATAATTTTCAAATAAAATCAAATTTTGGAGAAAATTTGATTTTCTCTTTAATGTAAGAGCAAGCACGAATTTGGCATGTATCATGGGCTTCCTTGGACCTCAAGTTTAATATAAAATCACTCCTTTTGGAAAAATATCTTATTTTCATATTTTATATAATTTAAATTTGAATTAAATGGTTTTAAATCCAAAAATAAATTAATAAAATAGAAAATTGCCATGGCCAAGCATTAATGGGTCACAAATAACATCATGAACAAGTTTGGATCATAAGATTATAGGCCCATTTGGAAAATTTTGCATTTTGACCAATATCTCCTTTTGTGCAATTGTCCAAAAATACCCAACTTCTGAATAGTGTATCTTGCTCAATTTTCCACATTTTTGAGTGTTCTTGGAGTTTTTGGAAATCTCTAAGAGTCCTCTAACCAACCTCTTTGGTTTCATCTCAATTGGAGTTTCCGTGCTCAATATATGTTCAAAACAAAATGTTGACTTTTTTGTTGACTTTGAAAAGGACCTGTAATGTTTTGATCCATACCTCCCAAATGAAGCATTTTTTGAACATTCTTGTGAGACATGAAGTTGTAGAGAATTGAATTTCCTTCAAAGTAAGAGGTGGTGGAAAACTTTCTGAGAAAGTATGAAGAAGTTATGCCCAGTCAAGGTTTGGTTGACTTTTCACTAAGAAACCCTAATTTAGAAAGTTTGACATTTGAGCAAATCTTGAGTTTTCTTGATGAATCATGATCAACCCTTGATCAAATGATGAATGTAACTTCAAAATGAGGATGTTGACCAAAAATCATGAAGTTTGACTGTATGTTGACCACAGTTGACTTTTGTCCAATCATTTTCAACCATCGAGCAATTGTCTGATGAAACTTGACTTGTGAGGCTTGAAACTTGACATGGGGAATATTTGAAGCATATGAGGAGGCATGAAGACCATTGGAGATGTTGGAAGTCCATCTTGATCTGAGAAATACCAAACCCTAGTTTGGGTTGATTGTCTAGGAGAGGGTTTGTCGATCAACCTTGAAGAATCCTTGAGTATGGATGTATGAAATATCGGAGAAGATGGAGGGCAAATTTTGGGGTATGTGCCCTGTTCAATCTTCTTGTCTTGGAAGGGTTAGATTGGCATGTTAGCCTTTCATGACACGGAGGTAGAAGATGATTGAACACTCAGTACACGAAAATTTGCACTTTGTTGGTGATGATGCGGGAATGGGCTTCTGATGCCATTTGGAGAAGTTGGAGACTTATTTGGGCAATGAGTCGCACGCTAGACTTGAGATTGTTGATAGGAGGATTGGCGGGGATGGGCTTAAGATGCTATCCGGAAGGTCGATCTTTGAGGAGTGAGCCGTCGCTAGGCTCTGTAGATGTTTACGAAGTGAAAGGGATGGGCCTAAGATGCCATCCGGAGGAGTCGTCGTTAGACTTCGTGCTCATCTTTGAATGAAGTTATTGTTTTGTATTGGTTTTAACCAAATATGCAGCGATAGAAGGTGGAGAAATCTTGACAAGTAGTCGGAGATGGGCTTAAGATGCCATCCAAGGCAAGAGTCGTCGCCGAGACTCTGTAGTTCTTGTTGATAATAAGAATGAGTCGAATAGTTCTTCGTCTTGAGTAATTGGCAAAATATGGATAGCTTCCCTGTTGTATTGGGTCATTGCATTATCGGAGGATAACTTGTGATCGTTCGGATAGGGTTTCCCATCTAGCTTGGTATTAATCACGGATCCGTTGTCGGAGGACAACAAGGGTGGTCGTTCGGATAGTTTTCCGTCGGATTGGGTCTTAATCACGGACCGGTTGTCGAGGACAACTAGGCGGTCTTCGATAGTTCTCCGTCGGATTCGGTATTAATCTTGGACCTGTATGCGTCGGAAGTGACTTTCACCTGTTTTGGAGAAAACAAGAGAAACTTTGATAGAATATTGTTAGTCTTATGCAAAGTATGATGCATGACGATGTGTATGAATGACATATGCATACATTATGACTTTATGAGAAATGTATGAATGATAGATGTTGTGGTATTTCAAAACATATCCATCTTGAAGAAGAGGCAGATGTTCTGCTCGAGGACTTCTGACTTCTGTTTGGGGACGAAAACCCTGAGAAGAAAGATAATCTTGATGTACGTATGATTGCTCCAAAACTTTTATTATTCAATAATGCATCTTTATCTTTCCAGTTTATCTTTATCTTGCATCAATGTTTTTAAATTCTTTACATTCAAAGTCATTTAACTTTCCTTGCATTCAAACGTTTCTTCCATTTCGAAACCCTTTACTTTTTTGAAACTTTTACATTAACGCTCTTATTTTCCAGAAAGCTTTTACATACTTGCTTTTACATTCTTGTCTTTTACATTTCATGCTTTTACTTTGAAAAGTCTTTTACATTTAAAAGTCATTTAAGCATTTCTGCACTTATATTTCTTCTGTAAATTGAATCTTTGTTTATTTACTCATTCAAGTCAATATTATGTTTCCTTATTTAATCATGGTACCAAGTTACTGAATGCTGTGAATCGAAATACATTGGACTTATATAAAACACTCTAAATATAAGCCTTAAACTCAAATCCTTATTTTGTTATTAATTATATCCAAACGACCAATACCCCATAGGATCAATCTAGTCGATCCTGCAAGTTACTAGAGGAATTGAATAACAATCACAACGCTTATTCGATAGTTTGGAAGACTAGCGGTTGTTTCACCAGAAATCACTGTGAACAAATTGGCACGCCCAGTGGGACCCATTGGTAGTTACAAATTAAAAATAAGGATTATAAGACATAATTATTATAAAAGGTCCTTCTTAGTAAACAAAGTTCGTTGGTATATGAACCTTAGGAGTGGTAGAATAACTAATAGTAACCAACCCTTACCCAGAAGAAAACGAAATAATAGGATGTCTAATCCAAATAATCAACAAGGGGAACAAAACGCCCCACATGGAACAGGCATTAGTGCGTCTGTTTCGGCGGAGCGTCGATCACCGAATCTTGTGATCGATTCGTCTTCGACCAGTAATATGGCCACGAACGGAACAAGTGGCATGTCAATAAACAATTCGACCCTAGGAAATACAGGGACCACTGGTTATATTGGGGGATCTGTCCCACAAAGTGGGGCACAAACACATTTCGCTACCCCACCACCAACTAGACCACCCAGTTTCGATAGTAATAAACCCAGAAATCCCCCTTACGGGATGCCAACATCTTTTATGGCAGGTTTACAAACTTCGACTTCGAACACGTCACCACAATTAGGGTGCAGTTGCAGGGCTAACCAATTCATGACAAATAACCAAGGGTCAGTAGGTTATAGTGCATTGCCTATCCTAACCACGGAAAATCAGATAGCTTTTAGGCAGTTAATGGATGATAGTAACCATAATATGATAGGAGTGTTAGCGCAAACTATGCAAGAAATCTTTGCCCCAATAGTGCAAAATGTAAGCTGTGACAAACGAGAAAGCGAGATAATATGAGTCGAATAGCGATTTCTTCGCTCCATAGGCGTAGGCGAGAACCGAGCATTGGTTGACGAACATACCTATCATCGAACAAGTGATGACCCACCTTATAGGCCGATTAGAGAGGGGTTAATTTGGGGCAAGGGCACAAGGGTAGATGCCCGGTGATTCGAGAGGAACCACAAAGGGATTAATAGAACCACTAGCAAGGGTTGAAAGATTAGATGCCCGATGATTCGAGAGGAACCACAAAGGGAATGATGGAACCGAGGGCAAGGGTCGAAAGATTAGAAGCCCCACTGTTTGAGAAGAACAACCTATAGGAGTTGTCATGGTGGGTCGAAACCAAGGCGATGCAATTGTCCATAGAATTGAAATGACAATATCTTGGCGAGAATAACCTAACCACCATGATAGAGAGGATTATGGCCCAGCGGTATTCTGAGGATTAGAAGGACAAATTATGCCTCTCTATAGCAGTTATGTAATGCATCTTGATTTACCAAGGATACAAGATCCCTAAGTTTACAAAGTTTCTTTGGAGATACTAATGAGTCAGCGGTCGAACATATAGCGGATATCGAAGGCGGAGACATAGCAAATAGTGAGAACCTTAGAATTAAATATTTCCCAAGTTCCCTCACTAAAATGCTTTCTCATGGTTTACCACTTTGCCTCTGGATCGATAGACACCGGACCCTCTTGGAGGTTATTCCATGAACAATTTTATATGGGACAATCCAAGATAAGTCTAAAGGAACTAGCAAGTGTTAAGAGGAAGTTCTTGAACCCATAGATGAGTACTTAAATAGATTTAGACTCTTGAAATCGAGATGCTTCAGATGGTTCACGAACATGAGTTAGTCGAAATGGCGGTGGCTGGACTATTCTATTCGAAAGAAATTAGATACACAATACTTGAGGATATGGCTCGGTTAGCGGATAGGGTTCGACAAGTCGAAAGACTAAAGGCCGAAAAGGCGGGGCTTTCAAAAGTAATAAAAAGAAAGAGTTTCCTATGTCGAGGCGGGAAGTCGAAGACTATCCTGAATTCAAAGAGGTCGAAATAGACCTCGCTGAGTTGAAACAGGCTCCACCTTACTCTTGTAAACTATTAGTTCCCACCAAAGGGAAAGAAATTATTGAAAATGAGAAAAGTGATAAGTTCCCAAAGAAGGTATATACCTTCGATGTGACGAAGTGTGATGAGATTTTCGATTTGCTTGTCAAAGATGGCCAATTAATTGTGCCATAAAATGTCAAAATACCTCCTTTAGATCAAAGAAAGAAAAGAGGGTTTTGTAAATATCATAGTTTTCTAGGCCACAAAACCTCACAGTGTTTTCTTTTCGGATTTGATTCAAAAGCAATTAAGGAAGGCGATTAAAGTTTCGACAAACCAAAAATGAAGGTAGATGAAGACCCTCGGACATTGCGGACACCAACTACTCAGTCTTGAGCATTGGAGAAATCAATATGGTGGAAGCGGACCAAGGTGCCACTACATTGAAGAGGCACTCGAGTGAAAGTTGGGTCTTGGTCGAGTGAACAATGGAGTCATGAAGACATCCACAAACAAGCGAGACTTGATCGAACCGGCGCCATCAGAGTTTGAAGGAAATCCAGGCTGAGGGCCGGGAAAGCCAGGCGGAGTTGGTGCAGACTCTTGAAGGCTTGAGGCTCAAACTAGAGGGAGTCACATTACAAAGCAACCCTCCCCTAAGAAAGAGATATGGGATACCTTGGGTGAACCCGGTGGGAAGTTCGATTATCGGTAAAATACTACGCGAGTTCGAAAATCCCAATCGAAGCGTCAAGCCCACGGGATGGGAGGCGATGATACAAAAGGGAGGATAGAGATGGTGGCGTTCCTCGGAAGAAAGTCAGGATACCTTAGGGAGCCAGTGGAAAATTTGATTATCGGTAAAATACTACGCGAGAGTTCAAAGATTCAGATCGAAGATGTCAAACCATCAGGATGGGGAGATGATGATGAAAAAGGTGAAGATGTGGATGTAAATATGGTGGATTTGGAGAGACCCTGTTCTGAGATGCAGGAAATGGAAAGATACCTCGAAAAAGAAAAACACAAAATGGAGGATGGCTATCTGCAGACACCGACCTCAAAGAATATCTCATCTTTGTGCCATAAAGAAATCTTTGAAATGATGTTTTGTCCAAGATGCAGCATCATATGCAACCAGAGGATTGTTGCAGAGTTCGAAAGGAGACAAAGGGCTCGAACTGGAGTAAATTGGCGCCAAGACAACCAATTATTTAGATGCTACCCTAGAGTGGGAGAGTTCTTTGAGTTAGTGGTTCGTGTCACAAAGGAAACCAAGTGCTGATTTGCCCAAGGTGCTCGTGACATATGACGAATATGGTGGAGCGTTGAAACTATCCCTTAGCCCATCTTTGGAATCACAAGGAGGTTGGCGGATGAGTCAACACTTGAGGGTAATCATACTCAGCAGCGATAGTCCCTACCCAAGAGGTGCTCGAAGGGTGACATTCAATATCCTGCGAAGTACCAGCGGATAAGTGGCGCAAGTCAAGACCAATAAGGGAATGATAAATGGAAGGCAACGCGAAATGCACGTCACGCCATGGTGTATAGGAGGCGGTTTAACACTGCGAAGAGGAAGAAATGAGACTAGAGAATTACAAAGGAAAAACCCCATGTCTAGATCACAATGGCGAAGGCAGCAGGTCGAAAGGTGAAAGAGGCCTTGGCGAGATAAAGGAGCGGCCGACCAGCAATAAGGAAGTGTCAAGTACCAACAAGCCAATTACAACAAACAATCAACTGAAGATAAACCTCCGTTAGTCGGAGACTTTTCTCAAAACTGACGGATGAATCGAAAGAATACACTCCAAGTCCGAAGAAGGCGAGGATATCTTGGATAACCGAATCGGAAGGGAGTCATCACTCAATTTAAAGCGCAATGTGGTATCGTACTACCATCGAGTTTGGCCAAGAGACCGAAATCGAAGAGCATGAGGAAAAGGATACCATATAATTGATGAAACAGACGGTTTACTATGTAATGGATAGCGGTAGCGGTCGAAGAGCGAGCAGCGTTCTTGAGCACCAGGCCAGCAATGAAGAATCATTTGAAGCCATTGTTCATTCGAGCAAAGGTGAAGCCCATGGGGTGAACAAGGTCTTAGTAGATGGAGGCTGCGGTTAACCTAATGCCTCGATTCATGTTGAAAAAGTTAGGAATTCAAGAGAGTGATGTCAAACCACACAACATGGTCTGTCCAATTATGAAGGGAAAGTAGGTCAAGCGTTAGGAGTGGTGCAAGTGGAGTTAACCGTTGGATCGGTGCCCACCATGTTCATGGTGATCGGCGAAGGCAAATTATAACTTCGCTAGGAAGAGAGTGGATTCATGGCGTGGAGGCAGTTCCGTCAATGCACCAGCAGTTGGTTACGTGGAGAGAAGGCGGTATAGTTGAGAATATCGAAGCGGACGAGTTACTTCATGACAACAATGAATTTGGTCAACAAAGGAATTATGACAAGTACACACGAATATCCTTGTACTAGTGACGAAATGAATGAAACAAGGGATGCACATTACTATATGACCCTTCGCCATGATGGCATGTCTTGGGATAGGAAAATAATTAAGGGACGAAAGAGTCGAAGACACTTCAAAGGCGCCATCGGTGGGAGTTCGACAACCACGCATGGTGAGACCTCCTTCTTTGAAAGGATTTGGCCTATATGGTGAGAATGAATGGAAAGCGGCTTGGCTGAAATACATAATATAGTTGAAGTAAATGAAGTAAAAGGAATGGTTCGAAAGATTCACCAAAGAAAAAATAGATCAAAGGCTTGATGCCATATATGACAAAGAACCCTTGGGCTTGAGAAGGATCCTACCAACTCGGGCGCCAAAATGTTAGCGGGATCCGCTCGAAGAGGTGAATTTGGGATGATAACACAAAGAGAATAACCTACATAAGCACAAAACTCAGAAGTTTCAGCAAGTAATCGAAGTCCTCAAGAAAAACAAGGGCTGGTGGGATTATGAAATGCGGTTTGAAGAGAGTTAGTGGAGCACGACTTCCAATTAAGGATGGCAAAGCCCATCAAGAAAACTCCCGAGATTCGCGGTGATGCTCACAAAGATCAAAGGCGGTCGAAAGGTTCTGCGTTGCAAATTCATCGAACCACAAGGTATGTCGAATGGTTAGCAAATATAGTACTGTTATTAAGAAAAATGGTTCTCGAGAATATGCATAGACTTTAGGGATTTAAATCGCAACCCCAAAGATCAATACTCTATGCACGTGGCGAAATGTTAATAGACTACTGCTGCGAGTTCAATACCTAAGTATGCTAGATGGATCTTGTTCGCGTTAAAGGTGGCGCTAGAGGATCTGACGTGAATTCGGATTCTCTGGCTCGAAACAATTTAATCTTTTGATTGGTTTATAAAGATGCCGCGACCATCAAGCTTTATTATTTTCAACACAAGAAAGATGATTTAATGATTATGAAAAAGGGGAAAGCTGAAATACCCTCAATTGATATTGATATGCGTAACGACTAGCGCAAACTAGACGCAACGCATTGGGGAGATTCTGAGTAAGGGGGATTGGTATATAAAGGGAATAGATGGAGCACCCTAAATATATGTAGTTAGCTACAACTTTATATATGAATACGTTTGATATGTTTGTGTGTTTTAATTGCTATTTCTATGATTGGGAAAGTTTGTCCTTTGGATTTTAAGAAACAGTAGATTATATGGAATTCTAGGGTTATTATTTATTGTGCTCGCAAAGATCTGTGGATCTTCTGCATACATATCCCCTAGTGGGAATCAGAGCATTTGTAGCTCGGATCTACAGGGTTCTATGGTTTGTTTGGTCTAAGAGAGAAAGAAATTTGCTCGGCAAGGATGAGACCTTGTGCCTACGTATTCTCAAAAGGATGTTGAGAAAGTCAGAGCAATCGTAGTTCCCACTTATGCTAGTGGAAAGCAACGGGATGTTAGTAAGAGACAGACAAATGTCATCTTAATGAAAAATGTATCTAATCTATTTCACCACATACATTTTTTTGAAAAGTTTGATTGATTAAAATCTTTCATCGTAAGTTATAGGTGTTTTGCTTGAGTGTACAAGCGTTACCACTTACATGTTTAAGAAAGATGTTTGAAAAAGATGATTGAATCTTTTAACTGTAAGTATTGGGTGTTTTGCTTGAGTGTACAAGCGTTACCACTTACTGTTAAGAGATGTTTTTGTTTGAAAAGAGTTTGAAAAGAAGTTTTTGAAAAGTTTTTGACTGTATGTGATGTGATAGATGAGATACTTTTTTCCATAGATATGATAGATGTCTAAATCTCTAGGAGAAATTGATTGGATTAAAGGGATGCTTTTAGGAAGCCCGTGGGTCCTTGTATTGTTAGCCCAAGAGGAGGCATTCCGAGGGTCATCGAGGGTCATCGAGGGTCCTTGTATGAAGCTTAAGAGGAAGCTATAGGGTATGGCTGGCTTTGTGTTAAAAGGATTTCAGAGAAACCATCCTTTTGGAAATAAGAGCAATTTCAGGAAATTTTACTCTCGGGGATTTGAAAGTGATTTCAGGAAACCATCCTTTCGGGTTCTATCTTAGCGGGTGATTCTTTGTATTGGAAGCCCAATAGGAGGTGTTAAGAGATTTCTGTCTCTTTCATTGTATGATACCGAGAAGGCTAAACTCGATGAGGAGTTCTTTTGAACGAAGCCTAAGAGGAGGCTGACTCAACAGGGGAGTGTTCATCTTATACGAAGCCTAAGCGGAGGCTAAACTCTGTGGGGAGAGTTTCTTTGTACGAAGCCCAAGAGAAGGCTAAACTCAACTAGGGATGAGTTGTCTTGTATGAAGCCCAAGCGGAGGCTAACTCATGCTGATGATGAATTGTCTTGTACGAAGCCCAAGCGGAGGCTAAATTGGGGAACCTATTGATTAGTCTAATTGTTATGTTATTACTAGACAGTTTGTATAAACAGATGTGTGTGTGTGATATGTATTCACAGGAGTTTATGAAGGAAATATAAACAATGCATGATGTTTATTTACAAGAGTTTATGAATTATAAACAAGTGTCTGTGAAACGAACGTTTAAAACGAGCGTAACTTGATTATTTACAAGTCTGAACTGTGTACAAGGAAATGAATATGTACACGAACGAGTATTTATGTACAGAGAAGATGTGGATGTACATAGGAGGGTTGGGACTTACACCATAAGGGTGGCCCATTGATTTGAAAGCAGTTTCACAGGGAATAATGCTCCTTTCAATATCAATGGTATTCAGTGTATATGTATAGACGAAACATAAATGATTGATTGAAATTTATCTATAAAAGGTATCTGTATTATGTACAGATAAAATGTATTTAAAAAAGTATCTGTGTTATGTACAGATAAAAGTTTGATATGTACAAGGAAAAGATTATGTATGTACATAAAGAATGTTTGGTTTGTTTATACACAAGTGGAGTGAAAACAAACGATCGAAGTTTGTCTGTACTTGAGTATGAAAGGAGTATCTGTATTATGTACAGATAGAAATTGTATGTACAAAGAAATATTATGTACATAAAAGAATGTTATGGGACTTACACCGTAAGGGAGGCCCATTGATTTGAAAGCAGTTTCACAGGGAATAATGCTCCTTTCAATATCAATGGTATTCAGTGTAAAATGCAAACAAACGGAAGAAGTTTGTCCGTATTATGTACAGATAAAAAGATATGTACATAAAAGAAATTTTGTTTTTTTTGTTTATGTACAAGGAAAAACAAATGTACATAAAAAGATTTTTTATAGGACTTACACCGTAATGGAGGCCCATGATCGATCGAGAAATTCGAGAGAAGACGAAGTCGGTTTTATCGTTTAAATCGGATCGATCATGGTAAAAAGATGCAAGTTTGATGAAATGTTTTGAAAAATGATTTGAAAATGTTTTGAATGCAAGGTTCATTTATGAGAAGTTTTGGAAAGAATCGGAAGTCGAAGACTTGAAAAATTCACCTTAAAAGGAGGTTTGAAAAAGTGTTCAGAACGTCGTTTTCGGCTCGATTAAAATATAATCAGATGAAAGTTTTTTTCTGAAAATTTTTGCACTATCACAAAATAGATGTATTTTTTGACAAGTGTTTAAAAAATCATCTCAAAATGAGAAGTTTTGATTGGTCAAAAAAATTGTGGAAGTTTTATAAAAAAAACATGAAAAATGGAAAAGTTTGAAAAAAGAATGGTCCTGATGGGAGTTGAACCCATGACCAAAGGGTGATACACGTGTCAGAGGAGACTAAGAGCAAGGAGACTACCACTAAGCCAAACGCGCTGGGTTGTTTAGTGGACAATGACACGCATAGACATGATATTGGAAAGTTTAAAATTTTGAAAATGAAGAACACGCGCATTTGTTCTTCGTGGTTTTGATTCTCGATTCATCAACCCTAGCTACAATCTTGGTTTCTCAACCAAATTGAATGATATAAAACCAAACTTGCTCGATTTTCATCACGAACATGATGGTACTTGTTAATTGCATTTATATTCAGTCTAACTCAATTGGATTTGGAAAATGCTAAGAACCCTAAAGCGATTTTTCAAATTAAATGATGTATGTTTCATGATTCTTGGATTTTTGAGGGTTATTGATCGTTAGGTGTGCGAGAAAGAGAACGACGTGTTTTTCAATTGATGCAAGGGATCATGAGAATGGATTTCGTGTTCTTACGTGAAAGTGAGAATCGAATTACGGATTTTGATGCTTCGATTCTTTGTTTTATGATTGCTTGAGCTTCATGGCATGTATGGAAGTGTGTGAATGATTTGCTTGCTTTGAACTTGCTCAATCTTTCCAACCAAGTCGACCTGCAGATGAAAATGGCAGCGGATTTTGATGGAAATCGTATTCGAGTTGGATGTTAATGGCCTGGATCCTATACATGATGTATATTGATGCTGTTCAGATGATTAGATCACAAGTTAATGCAGCCTAGCTTCAAATTAGAATTCCATGGCAGTTTTGAAAGTTTGGAAAAATGGAAAATGAAAATTGGTTTTAGCTTGATTTTAGTTTGATTTTAAGTTTCAAATCAATTACATGTTAGTATTAGAACATGTTAGACACCAAATTACTTAATGTTTCTCACAGATTTTCAAAAATGTAAGTTTTCACAAATTGAGTTATGATTCTTGAATTTGGAGAAAGTGGAGAGAAAGCATAAATTTGTGATTCTTTGGTGTGGATTGAGCTTGAATTTGTGAGCTATTTATAGGCAACAAGTTCTAAAATGTTAGGCAAAGAAGTACAAGCCTTTGGTGATTCAAAGATAGCTTAATGGGTAAGAAAGACAATTGCCAAAAAAGGAAACTTCCTTTTTTCACCATGTGCTCATTTTTTACAATTTGATCCAATCCTCTCTATTATTACTTCTAACTGATATTTATCAGTTCAATCATCCATTTGGCATGGTTGGATTGCTTCTAAATGAAGAAAACTCAAAAATGACCTATAATTGAAGTTGTGATCTTTGAAAATCAAGTTTCATGGAGCCTTATGTTTCAATTTCAAAAGTATAGCTAGACTCCATGGATTTGAGAGTTCTTGGACATTTTGGAAAGCTTGTTTCACAAGCTACAACTTTCATGTTTTGAGTTTTTTCAAATTCAAATTGGAACTAGGTGAAAAAATGGCATGAAGTTTGGAAAAAATAAGAATTTTCAACACTTAGAAATGTTTCTAAGTATGAAAACTTTTGACTTTTTGTTGACTTTTTCAAATTCTTTGATTTTTTATGATCATGATGGATCATTTGAAGTATTTTGATGATTGAAAAATTTTTTTTTTGAAAATTTTGACCAAAAGTCAAAGTTTGACTTTTACATGGGATGAAAATTCATCGGATGTTTGAGATTGGTGATAAAGTTTGTGAACTTACGTGATGTTTGAATCGAAATTAGGTCAACATTTTGTATCTAAGATATAATGACCAATCTCTATCCAAAAGTCATTTCTTGCTCAAAAAGTCGGAGAAGACTCATGCGATCAAAACCTAATTGGTCGATCTTTGATTGATCGTGAGAGAAAATGGATGTCGATGATCGAGGTTGATGATTTGATCAAGATAGATCAAATGAGGTGAGAAAACTCAAACCCTAATTGATTGCCTCTTGAATCGGATGAAAATCGATGAAACCCTAATTTTGACTGTGAAACCCATGCAGATTAATCTTTATGCAGTTGGTTATGCAATGATGCAAATGTAAGGTGGTATATTAGGTCAAAAATTGGGGTATGAAGACTATTTAAGTTTCTTTAACTTTGAGAGATGAAGATGAATATCTTCGTTTTGATAGGTGTAAAGAGACTTAAATATCAGAATACGCAAATTTTGGACCTAAGATACCAAAAGATGCGAGTGATGCAAAATGATTACAAAAAAAAAGTTTCACCCAGATGACTATCAAAGAAATGACACAGTGGGGAAAAATTTTGTGAATACGTCCCTGCTGGGGAAAGAAAGATTCACAAAACATGTGAATATTTGTTTTTCACTTTGGGAAACAAAGAGATTACCTTCTGTCAGCCTTGTGACAATGTTTAAGGTAAGTGAAAATGATATTACCAATTATCAGCTTTGTGATAGTTCATGGTAATGAATTCTGAAGATGCTACCAATTATCAGCGAAGTGATAACTATAACAAGGTAAATCTTGAGAAAATTTTTGCTATGTATTCAGCTTTGTGAATAGCAGACAGTGAAAGAAACAGAACTCCAATGAGTTTCTATTTTCTTGGATAAAATCTTGCCGAGGATCTCTCTTTTGAGAAGATGCGGGCATTTTGATTGGAAGACACAGGTTTTCTTTTAGATAGAAAGACAAACTGCTGAGAAATTTCTCGTATAATCATGATTTTGACTTTGTTGAGAAGACAAATTTTTATGACAATTTTATGAATGAAGAGAAAGATAAGCAGCTCAGATGATGAGGCTGTTGCTTATTGCTTTGTTAATTATAGACAGGGTTCTATCTAGGAACGAACTGGAAAGAAAAAGTCAATCAAAACATTGTTCCCAATGAGGAATGATCTCAGCTGGGGAATGTGGTGGAGAGAAGAAAATGTATTTCTCTGTTTGGGAACTCTGCCGGGGAAAAAGAAAAATGTATCCTTTCTATTTGGAGATATTCTACTGGGGACAGACTTGTACTTACAGGAGTAAGTGTGACTTATACCAGTGATATGGAAACAAACATTTCAAAAGGTGCAAAATGCAATGAATGATGCTATTATGTATGAATGTCATGAATGTTATATGCATGCTAACAATACTTTGACAAAGATACTAAAGAGATATTTGGGAAAAGGACCACGTCACAGTTCGAACAAATACTTGGTGAAAATTGCAGCAATGGTGCAGATGTTCACTAATGAAGAATTTGAGTTGCAGGCTTTACACTTTCTGAGAAAGGCATTTTATTGGAAACTTGGTTGGGGATTCTTTTTTGGAATAAGAATACCGTCCTTTGATGATTTCAGCAGAGGAGAAGACTGCTGTAGCAGTTGTTTTATCCTTCGGAGATCAAAACACTCTTAGAGAAACTGTTGAAGTTCTTTCCGTGTTCATAGTTCAAAGGAAAATTTTTGCTTTTGTTTCAAAATTTTGAAGTAAAAATTCATTTAAAACATTTTAGTTTCAAAAAGTGATTTTCACAATAAAAAACGTTATTTTGCAAAACAGAATAAAGTAGGAATTGCAAACAAAAGGCTGAGGCTCAAATTTATTGATAGAATGGTAATCGACCAAATCGTGATTCCATGAACTATTACAAAAGTTGGAAATGATAATTTATTGGGGAAAAGGCTACATTGAAAGCAAATAACCGCTACTATCCCTAACAACTTTGAATTCCCACTGTGTTTGTTGCTTCAGAAGAGTTGATTGAAGATCCGTTGATGGAAAATTCTTCAAATGGACAAAATCTGATGACTGCAGATTACTTTGTAATTTTGTATCCTTGTTTTTGCCTAGATTGCCTTTGCGGTTTTCAATCCATCGGATATTTTACATTTATGTCTCTAATTTTGCTGGATCGCCTTTTGGGTTTCAATCCACAGGGCTCATTTTGCCTAAGCCGCCCTTTTCGGGTTTTCGACTTACCAGCTGTTCTTTTTATTTTATTTTTAGACAAAGTATTTTTGGTAGCGTCGGCATTCACGGGATCGGGGAGTTCATCACCGTCCATGGTTGTGAGAGTCAGCAGGAAAACTTCTCTTGACGATGTCGGGCCTTCGTAATTAGGAGTCCATTGCCCTAGAATCGGTTGAAAAGGCGAGAATTTTTTTAAGCAGTCGCCTTCTCGAATTCACGGGTCGGACCTTTTTGTGAGCTTTCTTCATTCTTCTTTGATAAAGTTGTCCATGACACGGAGCGGTCGGCGCTTTTCTTCATTAAGTTCGGTTGGTCGTATGCTTTGACACCATTCGGCCTCGGATAGCTTAGTTTCCATGAGAACTCTCATTGAGGGATCTCAACTTGCAGGAACCTTGCTTCCATGCCGTATACTAGAGAAAAGGAGTTGCCCTGTTGAAGTGCGTCTTGGTACGGTACCCATGCGAGCAAATGGCAACATTTCGTGCCGATCTTTATAAGTGATGACCATCTTACGGCGATCTTTTGATGTTCTTGTTGGTACGCTTCAGGGCCGTTCATCTTTGGCGGTAAGGAGGCGAGTTATGATGCTCGATCTTGAATTCCTCCACAGTTACTGTCATCATTTTGTTGTTCCATTGTCGATAATGATCTTACTTGGAATTCCATATCGGCAAATGAGTTGTTCTTGATTAACCTCACCACCACTTGTCTTGTAGCGTTGGCGTAAGGCCTTGCCCGACCCATTTGGTGAAGTAATCAATAGCCACTAGAATGAAGCGATGTCCGTTTGGCGCTTTTGGTTCGATCATCCCAATCATGTCGATGCCACACATGGAGAAAGGCCACGGGAGGAGAGCGTTGAGTGAGTCGGTGGCACATGGATCTTATCTGCGTAGATCGGCACTTGTGACATCTTTTGGCGTGTTCTGACAATCGGATTCCATCGTTATCCAATAGTATCCTGCTCTCAAGATTTTTCTAGACATTGCATGCCCATTTGAATGGGTTCCAAGGACCCTTCATGCACTTCATGGATGATCGTGTGCGCTTCACATGCATCGGCGCAGCGAGAACCATGTCGAAGTTTCTTTTGTATAGAACATCTTCATTGAGGAAGAAATTCACGGAAAGCCTCCTTAGGTTTTCTTATCCTTATGCGATGCCCGGCGGGTACTCTCGTGTTTGAAGGAAACGTTTGATGTCGAGTGAAGCTCCGATGTTCACTTCTTTTTTGTCTTTTTCAGAACCCAAGTTGATTGCTTCTAGAGGTTCTTTGTGAGGCTGAATAATCCTTTCCTCGTGCTTAAGTAGTCGAGAAATTTCATCTGGGATCTCTTCTTCAACTTCCTCTTCGGCGAATTCACAGGGGATTTCAGAGTTGAGAAAGAGCGTAGAGTTATTGCTTTCAATGGATTTGTCCATCTGTTTAATCTGCATTTTTGATTTATGTTTGATTAAAAAAGAAAGTTTTTATCATCATTTTTTTTTGAAGAAAGTTAATGTGAAAGTGTATGCAGATTAATTTTTTCATTATGATTGATTTTTTTTTTTTGAAGAGATTTTTTTTTTATTGTGTGTTTTAGGATTATCATTTCCAGAAAAGGGTAAAAATGAAAATAAACACAGAGTGTGGAAACAAAACAACGCGTTTTATTTATGATTCACAATATGAACAGGGCCCTAAAATACAAACTCATCCGTCTTGGGCAAGACAAAGAGGAATTATTTAAAACCTAAGCCCTATAAAACATCTCTTCGCTTTGGGCGAAGCGAGAGTTCAAAACAAAAAGCAAAAATAAACTACTTAGAGCTATGAACATTAGTCCTAACTTCAGCGGGTTTCGATGTAATGCGAACTCCTTGGAAGTCGGTATTGAGGTAATTTTCGCTTGGTTTAACCCTCGAGTAGACTTTGATTCTTTGGTGACGGGCTTTGAAGACTACGGGCGATGGCCTTTGCCTTTTGTCTTGCTAGCGATCTTCTTGATTAACGGATCGGGAAGTATGAGATATAGCATTTGTACTTCTGTTGATCTTTGTGTTGAATCTGGGATGTTCCTTCCGGTCTTTTGAGTGAAGAGACTGGTTGTCGTGACACTTTCGGATCGTATCCGAGTCGCACTCTTGATCTTGATGATCATGTTGATGTAGTGGTAACCAGGATCTGGTTCAGTAAATTCCACAGACGTGTTGAAGCAGAGATCTTCGTTTGGGATCTCGATTTGATGATTAGGTTGAGAAGACGAGCATTCCTCTTCTGATTGACTAGGGTATTCAAAGTCATCACCCGTCCGTAGGTTGGATATCTTGATCCGGATTTTCGAGCTTTTGTGATGTATTTCACCATGTAGTCAAATTTGCCACTTGGTTCTCCCAAGGTATCCCAAATTTCAGCAGGGACTGGTGGATTTTCATGCCTTTGTAGGGACATGTCTTTGAATTGATCAGTCGGTGCATATGATTCCTCTTGAGACACATATTCAGGGCTATTCAAATAAGTGCTCCACTCTTCAGATTCAGATGGATCGTCTTCATCTTCTTCAATGGTTACGACATTAACCTCTTGCGGAGCGGGGTTTAGAGACCTCCTTTGTGAAATACTTCCTTGATCGGAAGTGCTTCATCCTTTGGTTTGTTGCGGGAGAATCTGGGTGTGAACCGAGTCACCTTGTTCCGTTGTTGTGAGTTTAATTACTTGTCCCCATCCTTGAGTATTGCCATCTTTCACCATTTGTGCAGCTTCTTTATACGAAGAGATAGATGATCATTTTTAGTAGATTCATCTTCTAAGGGATTTTACGGGAGATCGTCCCTTCATGTCATTAGTGTGATGAAAGCGGATAGATGACTTACAAGTAAAACTTGTTCACGTGATGGTCACCGTTCCATTTCTTGTGAATTTTAACCCGATGGAGTAGTAGATTCTGCTCTGCATCGTGGATCAAGGTCTTCCTAGTAGGCAGCTATGGCGGTGGTACATCCATGACTTGGAAAGTAATTTGAAAAGTGTGCGGGCGATTGTCATCGGAGATTAACTTCCCAATAAGCGACTTCTGATCCGCCAGCTCTTACTATTATGTCGTTGAACTTCATTGGCGTTCCTTTGTAAGCTAAGCGGCGGCGTCGTTTTGGCATTACATTCAAAGATGAACTGTATCTACCAATACATTGGACGGGAATCGGTGGCAAATCATCGAGATGTGCAAGGCCAAGTTGTGATCTTTCCCTTCTTCGAGTTCCTCGTCACTAAAACTCAGTTATTGCGGTGTTATGTTGGAGCGATCCCCAAGCAGTGCGTAGTCACATCGTGATCCACATAAGCCTGGTCTAGTACTCTCATCAAAGCTTCTCGGTGAGCTTCGGAGTTGAGGAGTAAAGACAATATCGAAATCTTTGAAGGAGTCTGCATTAGTTGATCTACGACTCGATATTCGCTTTTCTTGATCAGTTTTAGTATCTCTTCAAAGTCTGAGTTGATGTTGGTTCCATCAGTAGAACCAGTGTTTGTACTTGGGTTAACAATGGGAATCATTGCAGGATTCTCAGCAGATATGCTAACTAGGTTTTGTCTAATAACAGGAGCTGCAGGCGATTTTGGTGGCAATGGAACGTGTACTCGTCCACTTCGTGTTACTCGTCCGATTTCTGTTATATTGACATTAGCTGGAAGAGTAGGCATAGGTTTCTCCTTCCCATCCTCTATCAGGGTTGCATTGTACTGGTAAGGAATTGCTCTGGTAGAACTATATGGAACAGGACCAGGTGGGCAAATTACCAAAGGAGATGTTGGAATGCTGGAACCATTGTACGCGATCTCCACATGCTTGGGTATGTTGAAACATGGGATCTAGCGTTTACTTGAGTTTTCCGAGTTGATATCTGAGACTAAAAGCTCATGCGGAAAATGCCCTATTGTATTTACGTCATGGTCATCTCTGTTTCTGTAGATTTGTAAATCACCAGTGTCTAACAAATGCTGGATATCTGCTCTTATGGTGGAACATCCTTGAATATCCTTGGAGCAAATGTTGCAAGCTGAATAATCATGCTTAGCGAAGGTGCTCATTGAACTGTATGCCTCGTGCAGATGCACCAAGTTTCCTTTGATCAGGTTTACGTCTGTGACAAGGTACCTGTCCATATTTCTCAGTATCAAACTTACTGAATGTCCGCTGTGACTGGGAAGCGGATTGGCTTGCACATTTGGGCTCGTATTCTTGAAGGAAAGAAGATTAGTCCTTACTAACTTCTGTACATCTGCCTTTAATGCTATGAAATGCTCGAGGTCATGGCCTGGTGCCCCTTGGTGAAAAGGGCAAGATACATCTGTTTTGTACCACCATGGCAATTTTTCAGGAATTGGAGGCGGTAACCTTGTTTGTATCGGATTTCTTTCTATTAGTGCTGGGTAAAGTTCTGTGTACGTTATTGGAATCGGATCGGGGTGACCAGCGTGATTTTGGTTGTTAAGCTAGAGCATTGTTACGATTTGTTGAGTTTGTTGATTTTGTTGAAATTGCGGAGCAATTCCTGTGTTTGGAGTTGTGTTGACGGCTGATGCTATGGCAGCTACCTGTCGTTGTTGAATGATATTCTTACGTGGTTTCCCTCGGGATACCATTCCTACGTCATGTTCTTTTTTCTTTGGAAAGCCAGTTCCAACTTTTCTAGTTCCACTAGAAGATCCTGCTTCCTTGGTTAGGCGTCCGGTTCGAATCCCCTCTTCTAATCGCATTCCCATGCTTACCATTTTGGTGAAATCTCCGGGAGCGCTAGCGATCATTTGCTCATAGTAGAATGAGCCTAGAGTATTCAAGAATACCTTAGTCATATCCTTCTCTTCCAGCGGTGGGTTGACTTGGGCAATTTCCCTCCATCGTTCGCATATTCCTTGAATGTCTCCTTTCTTTCTAAGACATGGGCGGAGTTGATCCTATCGGAGCCATATCAAGTTAAACTTGTATTCTTTGGACAAAGGCTTCACCTAAGTCGTTGAATGTTTGGATATTCGTCTTTGTCTAAACCCATGTACCACTTTAGTGCGACAGGGGTGAGGCATCACAGAGTAATGGATTAATGGCGATGATCCTCATTGTGGTGGACATTTTCAGCATACATCGTGAGATGACTTTGTGGACATGAGTTCCCTTTGTACTTTTCAAAGTCAGGGACTTTGAATTTTGCAGGTATTCTTACGCGAGGAACTAAGCAAAGATCCTGGGCGTTTTTCCCGAACAATTCTTTCCCTCGAATCGTTTTTATCTCTAGCTGCATTTTAAGGAGTTGTTCCTGGAGATTTTCCATTGAACCACGGGAATTTGTGTTATTTCCTGGAGTGTGATGAACTTCTTCGTCCATGGTAGCGTGCACTACAGAAGCTGAGTTCGTCATGATCGGTCGAGAAACCGGCATTGTTACTTGTGGAAGAGTTATTCCACGGTGCGGAGCAGAGTTTTGTTGCAAAGTAGGTATTTCAAGCGAGGTTGTTTGAGAAGTCGGTTGGCGAACTCCGATGCCAAAGTTAAAAGGCATGTCCCATGGATAGCCTTCTGGCATACTGAAAGATGAACTACTGACTGCGACAGCTGAGACTGGAGTAGTAGTGTCCTCTGAAGTTCTTTGCTTGGTTTTATTGCTCGATCTTGCTTGTTGACTTTCTTGTTGTAATGAGGTTGACCAGAGATGTGAGTCTCTCCACTTATTCTTGTAGTGTAGTCACTTTGTACTCTGAGTTCACATTCTCTTGTTCAAATCCTCCATTACTTTTCTTCTTTTGATGCGGTATCGTATGTTGGTCGGTGAGCAGCGATCGAAACTCTAAGGCAGCGACAGGTTGGCGATCTTTCTATCTGTTCGAGGCTGTTCAATTGTGAAAAGTATGAAGCGTGAAAGTGTCGGACTCTAGACAATAGACTTAAATGCAAAGTATGATGCATGATTATGATTGTAAAGAAGAAATTTCAAAGAATTTAATGCTAAAGAGATATTTACAGCAAATATTTGGATGGAAAAATACAATTTTATTGATTAATGAGGAAGATTACAACAATTGTTTTTTGTTGGAGCATTGCTCACACAAATGATACAATAAATGATGAAATTACAAACTAAATTGAACTAATTAAGCGTCTTAGTCGGATGGCGATCAAAACTTGATGCGACTTCATCTTGAGTTTCCTTCCATAGTGAGCTTTTAGTTCGGCTTTCTCGGCTTTTAGCTTGCTGATCTCTTTCCACTCGTTGGGAGGGATCGCTGGTTGTCATTTCCTCGAGCTTTCTTTTCCTTTCTTTGGCGTATCTACGGATTGCGTTATCATACAGCGAATCTTCTCATCTTTCTCCATGAGCCATTCATCACGGAAGTAGGCGTCTTTTCATGCTCTTTGACTTGCTTCTTGAGTTTTCATTCTCAAGATTAGTTTTAAGGAATTTGTTTTCCAAAGCTTCTTTCTCGAACCTTATCTTGGTCAAGGCTTCTTGGTATTCTCCACTTTGTGGGAAAATTTGTTGATTTGGGCGATCGAGAACATGGGATCTTCATAAGCGTAAGGCATTGAATTCTTTCGCTCTTTTCTTTACCCAAGTGTAGGTTTCCATGGCTACACATTCTTTGCTTTCCTTTTCTTTCCTTCGGATGTGATGCCAGCTTTGATCATCCTAGCTTTCAATCCACAGGAATCCTCCTTCATGATAGAAGTAGCTTTCTCTTGTAAAGCGAAAGGTTTACGAAACTTCGTGTCACGTCTCGCTAGAAATGGGTTGTAGTTGATTCCCCTTTCGTACCAATGAGAGTGCGTTGGCAAACTCTCCACGACTCTCAATGATTTCCATCTCATTATGCGCTAAGGTATACCAATGGATATAAATCGTTTGTAAGAGACATGATCCTTCTTGACCAATGCCACTCGTCTTTGTTTCGCGGAGATAGGAGATTTAGGCAAGTGTGAGGTAATCCATTTGAAAAACAAAGTGCGACACCACGATAGTTCCGTCTCCTTGGCGATTCCTATGATGAATAGAGGCGTCGTGTCACAAGCGGGTAGGAGCAGATTTCCAATCGGAAAGATCCTTATGGCGTTGATATCAGCGAAATTGGGACGTTGAAACAACACCAATCCGTAGAGGTAAAGCTAAAATAGCTTCAAAGGCTACCATACTACGACGAGAATTTGAGAGCCTTCTCCATTAGGAACTTTGAAGTCGAGTCCTAAGTTTTCCTCTGGTAGTTAGGTTTTGTCTATCTCAGTTTCTTTATGTGAGTCATTGTTGCAATGATTGGTGACTTAGGAATGGCTTCCAAACCATTGAAAGGCACTTTGTCTCTTGAGATACCTAAGATATCGCATACTCTTCCAAAGTAGGCATCAGCGATAATTAGGGAAAGTAAAGCGATGGTGGATCGTGAGGCGAACAAAAGTTTTGAGAAGTCCTTCATCAACGTTAGCGTTCGGAAGAGTTAAAAGAGTTCCATAGCGTTTTAAAATCAGGGATCTTACCAAGGATGCTAACTCTTTCAACTTTCCTACGTCGAGAATTCTAAAGCGTATCTCTTGGTGAATCTTCCTCGGCGTCCATCCTCTAACCTAAAATATTTTACAAAGAAAAATCTCTAAATTCTTTGGAAATGGGAAGAAATGAAGAATTTTTGTTTTGAATGAATGAATGAATGCATGAATCGGCAAACATGGTTAGTAGTTATACACAGACGGTTGAAGTCATGAGCATGAAGCCAGCGATAAGAATCAACGTGGTTAAGTTCTAAGGGCTTATTCATACGTGGAGCGGGTTCTCACGATGTCTGGCTCAACACTCCTCTTTGAAATATTATCGAATTTGTTGAAGACTCGATGGTCCAATAATATTTTCAAGAAGCATCTGATCGTAGCATCGCATGACAATTACTGGGCTTACACCGAATAATATCGCACTATATCCTAATGGCGGGATGGTTTATGTGTTCTCTGACCCACTCGACTTCAAAGTTCCCAGAAAGTCTGACATCTTCGCAATTACTTGCTAAACACAATACCCTCAAGACAACCTCCAGCGGCGGGAGATATTAACCGTAAGCATTGAACTTCTCACGTATTAATACCTCCACTAGATCTTAAAAATGTTTCTTAAATCCGGGTTAGGATTTCTTTCCATCAAGTGAAATCGCGAAAACACAATAAAGAATATATATGCAAAATATGCAAGCTTATCCCTTTCTTTTCTTTTGAAAACAAAAAGCTTGGTGCTCTCGGGCGAGTAGCGCGTTTTCTTTTCTTGAAAATCAAAATTTATTTTCCCAGTAGTCGCCATTTTCTGTTCGCGTTAAAGGTGGCTAGAGGATCGACGTGAATTCGGATTCTCGGCTCGAAACGATTTAATCTTTTGATTGGTTTATAAAGATGCCTCGAGCATCAAGCTTTATTATTTTCAACACAAGAAAGATGATTTAATGATTATGAAAAGGGGGAAAGATGAAATACCCTCAATTGATATTGATATGCGTAACGACTAAGCGCAAACTAGGCATAGCGCATTGGGAATACGAGTAAGGGGATTGGTATATAAAGGGAATAGATGGAGCACCTAAATATATGTAGTTAGCTACAGCTTTATATATGAATACGTTTGATATGTTTGTGTGTTTTAATTGCTATTTCTATGATTGGGAAAGGTTCTCCTTTGGATTTTAAAAACGTAGATTATATGAATTCTAGGGTTATTATTTATTGTGCTGCAAAGATCGTGGATCTTACATACATATTCCCTAGTGGGAATCGAGCATTTGTAGCTCGGATCTGGGGTTCTATGGTTTGTTTGATGCGAGAGAAAGAAATTTGCTCGGCAAGGATGAGACCTTGTGCCTCGTATTCTCAAAGGATGTTGAGAAAGTCGGAGCAATCGTAGTTCCCACTTATGCTAGTGGAAAGCAGGGGATGTTAGTAAGAGACAGACAAATGTCATCTTAATGAAAAATGTATCTAATCTATTTCACCACATACATTTTTTTGAAAAGTTTGATTGATTAAAATCTTTCATCATAAGTTATAGGTGTTTTTCTTGAGTGTACAAGCGTTACCACTTACATGTTTAAGAAAGATGTTTGAAAAAGATGATTGAATCTTTTAACTGTAAGTATTGGGTGTTTTGCTTGAGTGTACAAGCGTTACCACTTACTGTTAAGAGATGTTTTTGTTTGAAAAGAGTTTGAAAAGAAGCTTTTGAAAAGTTTTTGACTGTATGTGATGTGATAGATGAGATACTTTTTTCCATAGAGATGATAGATGTCTAAATCTCTAGGAGAAATTGATTGGATTAAAGGGATGCTTTTAAGAAGCCCGTGGGTCCTTGTATTGTTAGCCCAAGAGGAGGCATTCGAGGGTCATCGAGGTCCTTGTATGAAGCTCGAGGAAGCTATAGGGTATGGCTGGCTTTGTGTTAAAGGTTTCACGAGAAACCATCCTTTTGGAAATAAGAGCAATTTCAGGAAATTTTACTCTCAGGGATTTGAAAGTGATTTCACGGAAACCATCCTTTCGGGGTTCTATCTTAGCGGGTGATTCTTTGTATTGGAAGCCCAATAGGAGGCATTAAGAGATTTCTGTCTCTTTCATTGTATGATGCCCAAGAGAAGGCTAAACTCGATAAGGAGTTCTTTTGAGCGAAGCCCAAGGGAGGTGACTCAGCAGTGTTAGTCTTATCTGAAGCCTAAGCGGAGGCTAAACTCTATGGGAGAGTTTCTTTGTCGAAGCCTAAGAGGCTAAACTCAGCGGGGGATGAGTTGTCTTGTATGAAAGCGGAGGCTAACTCATCTGATGATGGTGTCATGTCTGAAGCCCAGCGGAGGCTAAATTGGGAACCTATTGATTAGTCTAATTGTTATGTTATTACTAGGCAGTTTGTATAAGCAGTGTGTGTGTGTGATATGTATTCACGAGGGTTTATGAAGGAAATATAAACAATGCATGATGTTTATTTACAAGAGTTTATGAATTATAAACAAGTGTACGTAAGCGTTTAAAGCAGCGTAACTTGATTATTACAAGTGCGACGTGTACAAGGAAATGAATATGTACACGAACGAGTATTTATGTACAGAGAAGATGTGGATGTACATAGGAGGGTTGGGACTTACACCATAAGGGTGGCCCATTGATTTGAAAGCAGTTTCACAGGGAATAATGCTCCTTTCAACATCAATGGTATTGATGTATATGCAGACGAAATGATTGATTGAAATTTATCGTAAAAGGTATCGTATTATGGATAAAATGTATTAAAAAGTATATGTTATGTAGATAAAGTTTGATATGTACAAGGAAAAGATTGTGTATGTACATAAAGAATGTTTGGTTTGTATATACACAAGTGGAGTGAAAACAAACGATCGAAGTTTGTCTGTACTTGAGTATAAAAGGAGTACGTGTATTATGTACAGATAGAAATTGTATGTATAAAGAAATATTATGTACATAAAAGAATGTTATGGGACTTACACCGTAAGGGAGGCCCATTGATTTGAAAGCAGTTTCACAGGGAATAATGCTCCTTTCAATATCAATGGTATTCAGTGTAAAATGCAAACAAACGGAAGAAGTTTGTCCGTATTATGTACAGATAAAAAGATATGTACATAAAAGAAATTTTGTTTTTTTGTTTATGTACAAGGAAAAAAAAATGTACATAAAAAGAATTTTTATGGGACTTACACCGTAATGGAGGCCCATGATCGATCGAGAAATTCGAGAGAAGACGAAGTCGGTTTTATCGTTTAAATCGGATCGATCATGGTAAAAAGATGCAAGTTTGATGAAATATTTTGAAAAATGATTTGAAAATGTTTTGAAATGCAAGGTTCATTTATGAGAAGTTTTGGAAAGAATCGGAAGTCGGAAACTTGAAAAATTCACCTTAAAAGGAGGTTTGAAAAAGTGTTCAGAACGTCGTTTTCGGCTCGATTAAAATATAATCAGATGAAAGTTTTTTTCTGAAAATTTTTGCACTATCACAAAATAGATGTATTTATTGACAAGTGTTTAAAAAATCATCTCAAAATGAGAAGTTTTGATTGGTCAAAAAAATTGTGGAAGTTTTATAAGAAAAACATGAAAAATGGAAAAGTTTGAAAAAAGAATGGTCCTGATGGGAGTTGAACCCATGACCAAAGGGTGATACACGTGTCAGAGGAGACTAAGAGCAAGGAGACTACCACTAAGCCAAACGCGCTGGGTTGTTTAGTGGACAATGACACGCGTAGACATGATATTGGAAAGTTTAAAATTTTGAAAATGAAGAACACGCGCGCAGCTGTTCTTCGTGGTTTTGATTCTCAGATTCATCAACCCTAGCTACAATCTTCGTTTCTCAACCAAATTGAATGATATAAAAACCAAACTTGCTCGATTTTTCATCACGAACATGATGGTACTTGTTAATTGCATTTATATTCAGTCTAACTCAATTGGATTTCTGGAAAATGCTAAGAACCCTAAAGCGATTTTCAAATTAAATGATGTATGTTTCATGATTCTTGGATTTTTGAGGTTATTGATCGTTAGGTGTGCGAGAAAGAAACGACCACGAGTTTTTCAATTGATGCAAGGAATCATGAGAATGGATTTGTGTTCTTACTGTGAAAGTGAGAATCGAATTTTGGATTTTGATGCTTCGATTCTTTGTTTTATGATTGCTGAGCTTCATCGGCATGTATGGAAGCATGTGAATGATTTGCTTGCTTTGAACTTGCTCCAATCTTTCCAACCAAGTCGACCTGCACTGAAAATGGCTGGATTTTGATGGAAATCGTGTTCTGATTAGATGTTAATGGCTTGGATCCTATACATGATGTATATTGATCTTTAGGATGATTAGATCACAAGTTAATGCAGCCTAGCTTCAAATTCGAATTCCATGGCAGTTTTGAAAGTTTGGAAAAATGGAAAATGAAAATTGGTTTTAGCTTGATTTCAGTTTGATTTTTAGTTTCAAATCAATTACATGTTAGTATTAGAACATGTTAGACACCAAATTACTTAATGTTTCTCACAGATTTTCAAAAATGTAAGTTTTCACAAATTGTGTTATGATTCTTGAATTTGGAGAAAGTGGAGAGAAAGCATAAATTTGTGATTCTTTGGTGTGGATTGAGCTTGAATTTGTGAGCTATTTATAGGCAACAAGTTCTAAAATGTTAGGCAAAGAAGTACAAGCCTTTGGTGATTCAAAGATAGCTTAATGGGTAAGAAAGACAATTGCCAAAAAAGGAAACTTCCTTTTTTCACCATGTGCTCATTTTTTACAATTTGATCCAATCCTCTCTATTATTACTTCTAACTGATATTTATCAGTTCAATCATCCATTTGGCATGGTTGGATTGCTTCTAAATGAAGAAAACTCAAAAATGACCTATAATTGAAGTTGTGATCTTTGAAAATCAAGTTTCATGGAGCCTTATGTTTCAATTTCAAACGTATAGCTAGACTCCATGGATTTGAGAGTTCTTGGACATTTTGGAAAGCTTGTTTCACAAGCTACAACTTTCATGTTTTGAGTTTTTTCAAATTCAAATTGGAACTAGGTGAAAAAATGGCATGAAGTTTGGAAAAAATAAGAATTTTCAACACTTAGAAATGTTTCTAAGTATGAAAACTTTTGACTTTTTGTTGACTTTTTCAAATTCTTTGATTTTTTATGATCATGATGGATCATTTGAAGTATTTTGATGATTGAAAAAGTTTTGTTTTGAAAATTTTGACCAAAAGTCAAAGTTTGACTTTTCTGTGCAGATGAAAATTCATCAGATGTTTCAGGATTTGACTGATAAAGTTTGTGAACTTCTGTGATGTTTTGAATCCAGAAATTAGGTCAACATTTTGTATCTAAGATATAATGACCAATCTCTATCCAAAAAAGTCATTTCTTGCTCAAAAAGTCAGAGAAGACTCATGCCCGATCAAAACCCTAATTGGTCGATCTTTGATTGATCTGTGAGAGAAAATGGATATCTGATGATCAGAGGTTGATGATTTGATCAAGATAGATCAAATGAGGTGAGAAAAACTCAAACCCTAATTGATTGCCTCTTGAATCAGATGAAAATCTGATGAAACCCTAATTTTGACCTGTGAAACCCATACCCGATTAATGCTGTCTGAGCTGTTAGTTATGCAATGATGCAAATGTAAGGTGGTATATTAGGTCAAAAATTGTGGTATGACAGATACTCTCGTTATAACCAAATCTTTATTGCTGAAGAAGATGTTGCTAAGACAGCATTTCGTTGCCCAGGAGCCTTAGGCACCTATGAATGGGTAGTGATGCCTTTTGGTTTAAAAAATGCTGGGGCAACTTACCAAAGAGCAATGAATTCCATTTTTCATGATTCTATTGAGACATTTATGCAGGTGTATATTGACGATATAGTCATCAAATCTATCTCTGCAGAGACTCACCTGCATCATTTGAGCCAATCATTCGAAAGAATGAGGAAACACGGCTTAAAAACGAACCCCCTTAAATGTGTATTTTTTGTGCAGGCTAGAGATTTCCTGGGCTTTGTGGTTCACAAAAAAAAGGAATCGAAATCAACCAGAATAAGACCAAAGCCATTATGGAGACTAAAGCACCTACATCGAAAAGGGAGTTGCAATCTCTGCTGGGGAAGATTAATTTTCTCAGAAGGTTCATTTCGAATATAAGTGGGAAAACTCAAGCTTTCTCTCCACTACTTTGTTTAAAGCAAGGCCAAGCCTTCGAATGGAACGAAGCACATCAAGAAGCCTTCGACAAGATTAAAAAATATCTCTCGACCTCTATCTTGTCTCCACCTTCATGGGGAAAGCCCATGAGATTGTACATATCTGCTTCTGAATTTACTATAGGTAGTATGTTAGTACAAGAAGATAGTAATGGCATCGAAAGAGCTATATATTATTTAAGTAGGGTACTGAATGATGCAGAAACTAGATATAGTAATATAGAAAAGTTGTGCCTTTGTTTATACTTTTCTTGTATGAAACTTAAGTATTATATAAAGCACATTGATGTTTATGTTTCATCTCATTTCGATGTTATCAAACACATGCTTTCAAAACCAATAATGCATAGCGAGTTGGTAAATGGGCTTTAGCCTTGACAGAATATTCTTTGACTTTCATGCCTTTAAGAGTGTGAAAGGTCAAGTAATTCGATTTCATTGTGGACCATTCATTGGTGAAAAGCTATTATGGGTTACGTCGAAATGCAACCTTGGAAGCTATACTTTGATGGTTCGACCCACGAGGAGGCGTGGTGTTGGAGTTCTCATAATTTCTCTGAAGGAATTCCAACAAAATTCAAGTATAAGTTAGATGGTCCTCGTTGCTCGAACAACATTTGAATCTGAGCTCATTGTTGGACTTGAAGCTTTGTTGGAATTGGGGGCAACTAGAGTCGAAATCAAAGGTGATTCAAAGTTAGTGGTCAAGCAGATAACAAAGGAATATAAATGCATAAAGGAAAATCTGATGACATACTTTGTCATAGTTAATAGGCTACTCAAGAAATTCGAATACATGGATATTCAACATATACCCAGAATAGAAAATCAAGAAGCAAATGACTTAGCACAATTGGCTTCAGGGTATAAAGTTTCTGCCAAAAATTTGGAGGATTTGGTCGAAATTAGAGGTAGGGTTATGGCTACTAGACTCATACCGTCAGATCTAGAAAATATTAAATTGGGATGTGGTGATAAATATGGATTCGAAGTATTAGCCATAAATACCTTATCAGATACAGATTGGCGAAGTCCATTAATAGCATACTTAAAAAATCCAACATTAAATGTTGACAGGAAAATAAAATATAGAGCATTATCATATGTCCTCATGGGAAATGAATTGTTCAAAAAGACCCAAGAAGGCGTATTACTTAATGCTTTGGAGAAAGTGAGGCATATTTAGCATTATCAAAAGTCCACAATGGGGCATGTGGGGCACATCAAGCAGGCCATAAAATGAAATGGTTGCTATTTCGATATGGGATGTACTGGCCCAGTATGCTCAAAGATTGTATAGATTTTGCTAAAGGGTGTGAAGAATGCCAGAAACATGCAGGGATTCAACATGCTCCTGCAAGTGAGTTGCATTCGATCATTAAACCATGGCCCTTTAGAGGATGGGCATTAGACTTAATAGGAGAAATCAATCCTGCTTCATCTAAAGGTCAGAAATATATCTTGGTGGGAATAGACTACTTTACCAAGTGGATCGAAGCAATACCATTAATAGCTGTAGACCAAGAGGCTATTATTGAGTTCATACAGAAACAAATTATCTATAGGTTCGGATTGCCAGAGAGCATAACCACAGACCAAGGTTACATATTTTGGTAGAAAGATGCAAGAGTTTGCCTAAGAAATGGGGTTTAAATTGCTAACATCAACACCATACTATGCTCAAGCAAATGGTCAGGTCGAAGCAGCCAATAAAGTAATAATAGGTTTGATAAAGAAACATGTTGGTAAAAAACCAAGAAATTGGCATAAGACTTTAGACCAAATACTATGGGCCTGTAGAACATCTCCTAAGGAGGCTACTAACACTACACCTTTCCAACTAACATTTGGTCATGATGCAGTCTTACCAGTGGAAATTCATCTACAATCAGTTCGAATTCAAAGACAAAATGAAATCCCATCTTCTTTATATTGGGAAACGATGATGAATGAATTAGTCGAATTGGATGAAGATAGATTGCACGCATTGGAAATCTTGATGAGGCAAAAGGAAAGAGTAGCCAGGGCATATAACAAAAGGGTAAAAGGTAAAATATTCAGTGCTAATGACTTAGTTTGGAAAGTTATATTGCCCATGGACAAAAAGAATAAACGTTAGGTAAGTGGTCACCTCATTGGGAAGGACCTTTTCGAGTAATGAAAACTTTTTCAAATAATGCGTACGAAATCGAAGATTTGGCAGATGATAAGCGAATCCTAAAGGTAAATGGGAAATATTTAAAGAAATATAAGCCAAGCCTGCGGGAGATTCGAATACTAACAACGTAATCATAATAATGTAAAGAAATGCCAAAATGGTGATTTAACTTGCCAAAATGGCGCTGTTTAAAGTGTTACAAACAAACATTGAAATACAAGATTCATTAAACAAACAATTTTCAGAAATGGGTATTGTTCCTTAATCGATCAAAGATACTCCGATAAGACTCAAGCCTTTGTTGAGTAAAGCGCTTGGCTCCTTCTAGGATAGCAACTTCACCCTTAAATTGCTCAGCTGCTTCAGTCTCTGCAAGTCCCTTATTAAGGAGCTCTTCGAATCGATTGCCAAAAGTGTTGGTCTCATATGCCAGCTGTTGTTGTTGGGCCTCCTTAATTTTACTTTGAAGTTCTAGAATCCGTTTCTCCCAGAGAAGGATGGATTGAGCTCAAAGGTCATAATCAGCTTTAGCTTGCTGGATATGCGTGGCGTGCTCTTCAGCTTCTTTAGAAAGCTTCGGAGCGTGCTCATAAGCGGCGTCCATTGCAGCTCGCTTCTCTTGAACCTTATTGGTAGCAGATTCATCTTGGAGGAAACACCGGTCATTGTCAATTAAAGATTGAAGTTCGAAAAGAATGGTGCTAACCTCCAGAGAACAGTTGGCGAGGTTGACTTGGTTGAGAAGTCCCTTCATGATAAAGCGGGTTGTCTTGTCTTTCTTGAGTACTTCAAATAAATCCACATCGAGGTTGTTTTCCTAATCTTGTGAAGAGTACAACCCTATCATCGAAGGCGTTGAATCGATATTGAACCAACACCGACCTTGGGAAGAGGAGTATCTCTGAGCCAATTTAGCCTTCATGTACCCATAGGGTTGTTCTTTCAAAGGGCTAACTCTTCTTGTGTTCGATCTTGAGAGGACTCGAGGGAGTTCCATGCGAATGGAGTCACATCCATTTCAACTTCCATTGGCTCATTGGTAGGAGCACCATCACCTTCATTATTTCCTTCCTCATCATCTTCTTCATCACCAACTAGATCCACTACTTCGATGTCATCGTTTTTGTTACTGTGATTATCAGACTCCGTTCCTTCACTCGAACCGTCTTGAGCATCTCCTTCTCTTTCGTCCTCAGATCCTTCCTCACTAGAATCTTCGCTCTCTTGAGAGGAATTGGCTTCTTCCTCTTCAGCTTGAGTTGCCTTTTTACTCTCTTGAGGGATTTCGAGAGGAGATTTTTGTTGAGAAGTTTCTGGAGGCACCTCCTCAGCGACCACGGGTGTTGGTTCATTTGTTTCCTTAAGAGGAGGCGAAGTGCCTTGGTCATCTGGCTGTTCAGAAGCCCCAGTTGGAACCGCCATATTGGAGGAGCCTTTATTCTGCACCAGATTACTTGAATCTCCATAAGGAGAAGAGTGGATCGGAGCAGCTGTTTGTGGGGGAGGAGTCAAAGTAGCCGGGACTGGAGTTGAATCATCCTACACAAATGAAGAAAGATTAGAAACTTGCACTAAGGTACAAATAACTATCTTTGTTAAAATTCGAAGTCAGTTTACCTGTGGATTGTCTGAAGATATATTGTTGTCTATATGTTCCAACATTACGTTGGAGGTCGAAGGTGGATTTTTGGATTTTTAGAAGGGAGCAACGTCCCTGGAATCAAGTCCAGAGACGTTAGTGTCCTTTGAAATGTCTTTCTTTTGCTTCTTCTTCGAAGCCGTTGGTGAGCTTTCCCCAGTTTTGAGAGTCTTCCGGTACTAGGCTTTCGCTTTTGGGAGTAGTTGGTGGGGTTTACTAGTGAAATGGTACAAACATAAGTTAGACTTCAATCATAAATTTAAGCTTATTCGAAATACCAGAATAAACCGTTTACTTTTGGGGTCGGAGCAATTGCTGGAGTCGGAGCAATTGTTGGAGTTGGAGAAATGGTTGGAGTTGGAGCAATGGTGTTTGTTGTTGTTGTTGTTCAGGGAGTAATTGTTGGAGTTGCTTTGGGCACATCATCATTGGTTTCGATGGTTTGTTGAGCTGCTTCCTCCTTGGTCTTGATGTAGCGGTCTTGATTCTAACGGCTGAAAATCGAAACAAGTAAGGTAAATGTTAAAATAGAGAAAGTGAGATTTATTTGGAGATTTCCCAAGCATTCGCACCTGCGCCTTCATTCGAAAGAATCGACATGGCGAAAGGTCATAGCGAAGATGCCACAGGAAATTATGGAGCGATGTCGAGCCCATGTCACGGTCTCGATGGCTTTAGTTTCTTTTGAGATCGATACTTGAACATCTCTTTGCAAGTTAACCACCAAGGGTATGGAAACCAAGCGAGCCGGTTAAAGGTAGGTAGTTTGGGAAACTTAGGTGGATGCATTTCAGTGCCAACCTATACCTATCCTCGGTGACAACCTGAAGGAAGTGCGAACTTAGAGACTTTTCTTTAAATTTTTCCTTCAAGGTTTGGGACGCTCGATATCTTGTGGACTCAAGCGTGTGGGATCATAAGTTGTTTGAAGTAATTAGAAAAGCTTTAATCTCTTGAGCATGAGTGAACATACCTTTATTTTTGTGTACACGCACATGAGCGATGAGTCGGTTTCTTTTGGATGGTGAGAGTATCAAACATATAAGTGCGGTAGAATTTAGTCCACCAATCCAGAAAACCCTTTGATGAAAAATGAGTTGGTTCAAAAGAAATTAATTGAGCTGGGCAAATTCTTGATATTGTTCTGCTGCGGTTTAGCTTCTACGGCCTTGAAGGTTCGTAGGAGGTAATAGCGCTTTGAGTTTGAAAAAGGGGTTCAAGGATTAGTTGACATAAACCAAATTGTCTCGAAACGAAGTTGGGTTGATAGGCAAACAGAAGGATTTGGTTTTTGGTCGGAGTGATTCTTGAGGAGATTAGTCTTGGGAGAAAGAAGGCTTTCCAGAGCTCTTGGATCTCTTTACTCTTAGCAGCCTCCGAAAGGGACATTGTGAACCATGATAGTCCATGAGTCCTCGAAGCAAAAGGTGCCATAGTCTCTTCGAACTTATGCTTTTTGGAGAAGAGCATGATATATTGTGAGAATAGAACCTGGAAATCAGCCTTATCATCACTTGGAGTCAATCTCCTTAGCCTTGTGCCTTCTACATTTCGATCCGCTATTTCTGGATCTTGCTCAACAATGGTATCAGCGGTGAAGAGTGAAGATTCCAACATGGCATTTAGCCATAACTGGAGCAACCAGAAGGGACCAGCTAGCAAGATATTCTTAGGAGTATGAGATTTCAGGCTCGAAACAGCTGATCTCAAACTTTCATAGAGATCAACCAGTAATAGCTCACTCAAGCAAATTCTCCTGTTTTCGTGTAAATCTCTTGCTAGAGGAATAAACCTACTGGCTACTTGTAGTGACCTACTGCAAAATACATATTTTGATAACCAAAGGGTGAGGAAAGCAATATGCTCTACGTCTGATACACTATCACCTTCAGTGTGATAATGACTGATAAATTTGGAGAAGCTAGCCAACTTGACGTCGAAGTCAATAATGCTTGAATGGTCTTCAGAATCAGGGATATATGTTTCCCCTACCGGTGATAAGCCTGTAATAGCGGTTATGTCGAAGAATGTAGGAGTGATCATTCCTCCAGGAAGATGAAAGGTATTATAAGTACTATCCCAAAAGTACAAGGGCAAATAGCGGAGGGTGGTAGGGTGAAGCTGGTTTCGATAACAATTAGGTTGTAAATTCCTAGCTCCTCCCAGATGGGATTTCTTAATCTCCACTTTAGCAAACCAGTTTTGGTAAGCTATATCGTGATGAGGCAAGACCAAAGCAGTTTAAAATTACTTTTAACATAGTCCAAAATAAAAGGATCTTTTGGGGGAACTACAGGGGTTTCTACGTTTTTTGAAGCAGAAGGTTCATTCACATTCTCAGTTCCTAGACTAGGGGTTTCCATCATGTTGAACAAAGGTTTAAAATCATAGCAGACAGGGAAGATAGTCCTGGTGTCTTTTAGGATTTCAAAAACTGTAAGAGGGCCCATTAGGGCAAACCTCTTTCCAGAAGCATTGGTTGGGATTAATACCTGGGAAGAATATAGGAGTTCTTGCTCTTTGGATATTCCTTGGGGAATAAGCACGGATTGACCTTGGTGAATGCCCACTTTGCTTTCCAGGATCGTTCCAGCGTTCTTGTTCTTCTTCTTGAAAATCTTCTTCATCTGGGATGTTGTTGAAGACATTGTTGGAAGTTGTTAGGAACTTAGGGTTTAGACGAGAAGAAAGGAAGAAAAATAGTTGAGTGTGGAAAGATTAAAAGACTAAAGCTGTTTAGTTTTATAGTAAGGAAGTCGAAGCATTCATCAACTAAAACTAAGATACGTGGAGGACATGGGTTGGACACGGAGTGAGGTGGCGTAAAGTGAGCATTGGTAATAAGCATGATTAAAGGTAATCATTGTCTTTAATAACCGCACCATCCGTGTGCTGTTTTGAAGCGGTTCGAGAAACCAAACCGTCGTGGTGACGTAGTGGAAATCATATACAGTGTCATGATTACTCAGGGTCACATCAAAATCTTGTGGATGTGTTTAAAATAAGTATTTCTCAGAAAGAGATTCGAAATACATATTTTAAAGGGGCATTTTTTGGCTGAAGATTTTGATATCTGTGATTCGAATAGGAATCCTTAAGCTCGAAACGAAACAATGTCAGTATTTGTTGGAACAAAGTGAATGCCATAGTTCAGGATGAAAGAATTGGCTCTTCGAATGGACCTGCTGAAATTTGGAGCTTCAAATGGAAATTATGATGACATACGTAAAGCAAGCTTCGAAATAGTAGTAGGGTTGTATCTGAGAAGCGAGTTCGAAGTCGAAGTGGTCAAGACATTTGAAATTCAAAACGCGAGCGGGATAATTGGAAGTTAGAATGTATGCGCTGGAGACGGTTCGAATACGCGTGGAAGCAAGAGAGGCGCAGTGCTTTGCATTTTCTGAACGTGGCAAAATCTCATAAGTCAGACCGTTATGGTCGAAATAGTATAAATAGGAGTCTTAGTGTTAGGATTTCGTGTGTCATATCTATTGTACAAAAATTCAGTAAACATTCAAAATACCACATGGCTAGGGAAACGAATGCTCGAATGATGTACGTATGATTGCACCAAAACTTTTATTATTCAATAATGCATCTTTATCTTTCAGTTTATCTTTATCACGCATCGGTGTTTTAAATTCTTTACATTCAAAGTCATTTAACTTTCCTTGCATTCAACGTTTCTTCCATTTGAAACCCTTTACTTTTAAAACTTTTACATTAACGCTCTTATTTTCGAGCTTTTACATACTTGCTTTTACATTCTTGTCTTTTACATTTCATGCTTTTACTTTGAAAAATCTTTTACATTTAAAAGTCATTTAAGCATTTCTGCACTTATATTTCTTCTGTAAATTGAATCTTTGTTTATTTACTCATTCAAGTCAATATTATGTTTCCTTATTTAATCATGGTACCAAGTTCTTGAATCTTGTGAATCGAAATACATTGGACTTATATAAAACACTCTAAATATAAGCCTTAAACTCAAATCCTTATTTTGTTATTAATTCTATCAAGCGACCATTACCCGTAGGATCAATCTAGTCGATCCTGCAGTTACGGAATTGAATAACAATCCTGGCGCTTATTCGATAGTTTGGAAGACTAGCGGTTGTTTCACCAATCACTTTGTGAGCGTCATGGATAGGTTTGAAACACGATCATTACGTGTGGACCCCATTGACCTATGAGCGAGCGAATCGAGAATGCGCCATCGGCACGCCCGACCATACGGGTCAAGCGGTCAGCGGCGGGCCTAGCTCGATGCGTCTTCTCCGGCGACCACGATCCTGAACACAAAATAGCGCGAATAAAAGAAAGGACCACCCTTCCCACCTAATTCGATGGCTGCGGTCAATGGTACCATCAGTTTCGATTGAAAATGCTTGTACAAGCCAGTTCGAAGCTTCACAGTTTGGAAACCCTAAACATGGCAATATGGTTTCTGGACGTTCAAACTTGTCAACGATTGCCCAGATCGACCATGTGGAGTCTTAGGAACACAACCAAATCATTAAAATCAATTGAAACAAGCAGATAATAAAAGTGAAAATTCAAGAAATATTTGAATATGTATGAATGTATATGGCACGATTCAGGTTGCTTTGATAATTGGCAATGGTGTATACTTACTCAATCTTACCTCCTGAACACAATGGAATGGTTTTGAGAGCTTGAAAGTGGCTGGAGAATAAAATTCGAAATTTGACAATTCTTGAAAAAATTTGGCAAAGTGAGGGTTGTGTATGGAGCTAGGGTTTCGTGTCCTTTGCTTGTCAACTTGCTGGCTATTTATAGAGTGAATTAGGAGAGGAAAAAGAAGGAAAAAAGATTTGGTTTTGAATGTGCATTGAATAATTTTCAAATAAAATCAAATTTTGGAGAAAATTTGATTTTCTCTTTAATGTAAGAGCAAGCACGAAATTGGCATGTATCATGGGCTTCCTTGGACCTCAAGTTTAATATAAAATCACTCCTTTTGGAAAAATATCTTATTTTCATATTTTATATAATTTAAATTTGAATTAAATGGTTTTAAATCCAAAAATAAATTAATAAAATAGAAAATTGCCATAATAACATTAATGGGTCACAAATAACATCATGAACAAGTTTGGATCATAAGATTATAGGCCCATTTGGAAAATTTTGCATTTTGACCAATATCTCCTTTTGTGCAATTGTCCAAAAATGCCCAACTTCTGAATAGTGTATCTTGCTCAATTTTCCACATTTTTGAGTGTTCTTGGAGTTTTTGGAAATATCTAAGAGTCCTCTAACCAACCACTTTGGTTTCATCTCAATTGGAGTTTCCATGCTCAATATATGTTCAAAACAAAATGTTGACTTTGAAAAGGACCTGTAATGTTTTGATCCATGCCTCCCAAATGAAGCATTTTTTGAACATTCTTGTGAGACATGAAGTTGTAGAGAATTGAATTTCCTTCAAAACAAGAGGTGGTGGAAAACTTTACGAGAAAGTATGAAGAGTTATGCTTGATCATAGTTTGGTTGACTTTTCACTGAGAAACCCTAATTTAGAAAGTTTGACTTTTGAGCAAATCTTGAGTTTTCTTGATGAATCATGATCAACCCTTGATCAAATCATGAATGTAACTTCAAAATGAGGATGTTGACCAAAAATTATGAAGTTTGTTGTATGTTGACCACAGTTGACTTTTGTCAATCTGGGATTTTCAACCATCTGAGCAATTGTCTGATGAAACTTGACTTGTGAGGCTTGAAACTTGACATGGGGAATCTTTGAAGCATATGAGGAGGCATGAAGACCATTGGAGATGTTGGAATTCCATCTTGATCTGAGAAATACCAAACCCTAGTTTGGGTTGATTGTCTAGGAGAGGGTTTGTCTGATCAACCCTTGAAGAATCCTTGAGTATGGATGTATGAAATATCTTGAGAAGATGGAGGGAAAATTTTGGGGTATGACACCACCAAAACTTCCTCTGTAACTCCATTCTCACCGTAAATCCTTCACACCGTACATCCCCCTTCCTCGCCTCTATTTGCTGCTACCCCCAATCTTCACCCTCATCGTTCCCTCTATTGTTCTGCAACCATCACACCCTTCTGTCAATCTCTCTTCCAAACCGCGACCATCCTTCCTCCCTGCCGTAACCCCCATCCTGTTTCCTCTTCATACTTGCCTCTCCATCGATCCACCACCCAACACAGATCCCCTGTTCAACCTTCACAGCCTCTCCTCTGCCGTATCAGCTCGACAGCCAACACTCCCAGCATCACCTTCATCGCCTTCCTTCCCTCACTGTTTCCCCCTGTTTACCTCTGTCAATCTCGCCGTTACAACAGCAACCTCATCCTCCTCCTCCACGCCCCAGCTTCACTCTCATCATCAGCGGAACCTTGACCAACCTACATTCAAACACCGTGTCATACCCCAATTTTTGACCTAATATACCACCTTACATTTGCATCATTGCATCACTAACAGTTCAGAATAGAATTAATCGGGTGTGGATTTCACAGGTCAAAATTAGGGTTTCAAAAAATTTTCATTTGATTCAAGAGGCAAGCAATTAGGGTTTGAGTCTTACTCACTTCATTTGATCTATCTTGATCAAATCATCAACCTCTGATCTTTAGATATCAAATTTTCCTCATGATCTATCAAGGATCGACCAATTAGGGTTTTCATCGAGGATGAGCAATCTCTGATTTTCTAATCAATGAATGACTTTTTTGATTAGAGATTGATCTTCATATCCTAAATACAACATATTGAACTAATTTCTGGATTCGAAACATCACAGAAGTTCACAGAATTCATCAGCCAATTTCTGAATCATCTGATGAAATTTCATCTGCATTGAAAAGTCAAACTTTGACTTTTGGTCAACTTTTTCAAGACAAAACTTTTCAATCATCAAAATACTTCAAATGATCCATCATGATCATAAAAAATCAAGAAATTTGGAAAAGTCAACAAAAAGTCAAAATTTTCAACACTTAGAAAATTTTTCAAGTGTTAAAATTTCATACTTTTTCCAAACTTCATGGCATTGTTTCATATAGTTCCACTTTGAATTAGAAAAAACTCAAAACATGAAAGTTGTAGCCCTTGAAACAAGCTTTCCAAAATGTCCAAGAACTCTCAAATCCATGGAGTCTAGCTATACTTTTGATTTTGAAACATAGAGCTCCAAAATCCTTGATTTTCAAGTACAAACTTTCAAAATTATAGGTCATTTTGAGTTTTTCTTTCTTTCTAGAAGCATGCCACCTTGCAAAGTGAGATAGGACTGATAAAAATCAGAGGGAGAGTAATTATAATGAGATAAGATCAAGGTAAGACTTAACCATGGTTAAAAGGAAGCTTCCTTTTGCATTTAATGCAAAAATGACTTCCTTGCCCTCTAAGGCAACTTGTAAATACCAAAGCCAAACTTTCTCACTTATCTTTCAGAACTTGTGACCTGTAAATAGAGGTCTTGTTAGCAATTCAAACTACACCAAAGCTATGCAAGAACATGCTTTCTCTCTTCTTTCTTAAAATTCAAGAAACATAGTTCAAATTGAGAAATTGTGCATTTTTGAAAACTTGTGAAAAACCTTGAGAAATTTGGTGTCTAACATGTTTTAATATCAAGATAGAACTTGTTTGAAACTTAAAATCAACACAAGCAAAGCTAAAAATCAGATTTTGCATTTCATGTTTCAAGCTTGTACAAAACTGCCTTAAACTTCAAATTCATAGTTTGGCTCGAGCAACTTGTGTTTTGATCATCCAAACATCATCAATATACTTCATATGAATGATCCAAACCATTAACATCAACCTGTAACATCTCTAACCACGATTTCCAATTTTACTTTGAGCTATATGCAGGTCGACTTGGTCAGAACATTCCAAGCTATTCCAGAGCAAGCAGACCATTCATACATGATCCTTGAAGGCCGTTGGTGCTATAGGAGTCATAAAATCACAATTGGAAACGCTCCAACACAGATTTCGATCTCAGCTTGAATAGGTAAGAAACTCAACTTCGAACTCTATGATTTCTTGATTCCAGTCAAAAAACTCTTGGCCATTTTGTTTCTGCACCATCAACGATCAATAACCCTCAATCAATTGACAAAATCATTCACCATACACGATTTCAATTAGGATTTTCAGTTTTAGGGTTCTTCGTGTTCTTGAGAAATTCAATCATGTTAGGCTTAAAATAAATGAAATTAAATGACATCATCATGTTCCTGGGCTTGAAACGATCAAGTTTCATGTTTACATCTTTTGATTTCATCAAGAAACGAAGGATTCATGGCTGATTGAAGATTGGAGGAAGAAGATGAGCTTGCGCGTGTTTTTCAAAATTCAAAAATCTGTTTTAAAATATATTTAGTTGGTTTAACTTCAATACACGGATGTATTGCCGCCCCAGCGGTTGCCAGCTCACTCTTAAGACTTTCATGCCATGCCTTGCCTAACAGGTCCCGGGTTCAAGCAGCCTTGGGACCATTTTTTACCAAACTTTTTGCATTTTTTTTTTACAAACTTTGACTTTTTCAAAACCCAATCAAAACTCCTCATTTTGAGGTGATTTTTTGTACACTTGTCAATTAATGTGCCTATTTTAAGATAATGTCAAAAATTTTCACAAAAACTTTCATCCGATTATGTTTTTATCGAGCCGAACACGGTACTTTTCAAAACACCTTTAAAGGTGATTTTTTTCAAACATTCAAAGCCCGATTCTTTTCAAAACTTCTCGTAAGTAAACTTAACTTTTCAAAAACACTTTCAAGAACATTCTTCAAAACTTTTCATCAAACTTACATCTTTTTCCATGATCGATCCGATTTGACGATAAAACCGAATTCGTTTTCTCTCGAATTTCTTAACCGATCATGGGCCTCCCTCACGGTGTAAGTCCCAAAATTCTTTTATGTACATAATTATTTCTTTGTACATATTAAATTCTTTTCATATACATACAAATTTTCACCTGTACGTAATACAGACGTCTTTTGTAAAGTACAAACAAACTTCGATCGTTTGTTTCCGTTTCACTTGTGTATACACTGAATACCATTGGTATTGAAAGGAGCATTATTCCCGGTGAAACTGCTTTTAAACCAATGGGCCACCCTTATGGTGTAAGTCCCAACCCTCCTATGTACATCCACAACTCCTCGTACATAAATACTCGTTCGTGTACATATTTACTTCCTTGTACACAATTCCAACTTGTGAATAATCAAGTTACGCTCGTTTTAAACGTTCGTTTCACAGACACTTGTTTATATTTCCTTTATAAACTTTTGTAAATAAACATCATGCATCTGTTTATAATTTCCTTCATAAACTCCTGTGAATATATATCACACACACACACTTGTTTATATAACTGTCTAGATATAACATAAAAACTAGTCTAAACAATAGGCTCCCTACAGTATTCAGCCTCCTCTTGGGCTTTGTACAAGATAACTCATTTCATCTGAGTTCAGCCTCCTCTTAGGCTTCATATAAGAAGACTCATTCATCTGAGTTTAGCCTCCGCTTAGGCTTCATATAAGACAACACTCCCCTGTTGAGTCAGCCTCCTCTTGGGCTTCATTCAAAAGAACTCCTCATTGAGTTTAGCCTTCTCTTGGGCATCATACAAAGAAAGAGACCAGGAAATCTCTTAACAGCCTCCTATTGGGCTTCCAATACAAAGAATCACCCGCGTTAGGATAAAACCACGAGTATAATTTCCCGGTGAAATTGCTCTTAATTCCAAAAGGATGGTTTCCCGGTGAAATCCCTTTTAAAGCCAAAACCAACCATACCCTATAGCTTCCTCTTGAGCTTCATACAAGGACCCTCGATGACCATAGAATGCCTTCTCTTGGGCTAACAATACAAGGACCCATGGGCTTCTTAAAAGCATCCCCCTAATCCAATCAATTTCTCCTAGAGATTTAGACATTTATCATCTCTATGGAAGAAGTATCTCATCTATCACATCACATACAATCAAAAACTTTTCAAACTCTTTTCAAACAAAAACATCTCTTAATTGTAAGTGGTAACACTTGTACACTCAAGCAAAACACCCAATGCTTACAATTAAAAGATTCAATCATTTTTTTCTTTCAAACATCTTTCTTAAACATGTAAGTGGTAACGCTTGTACACACAAGCAAAACACCGATAACTTACGACGAAAGATTTTAATCAATCAAACTTTTCAAAATGTATGTGATGAAATAGATTAGATACATTTTTCATTAAGATGACATTTGTCTTTGTCTCTTAAATAACTTCCGTTGCTTCCACTAGCATAAGTGGGAACTACGATTGCTCTGACTTTCTCAACATCCTTTTGAGAATACGTGAGCTGAGGTCTCATCCTTGGCGAGCAAATTTCTTTCTCTCTCAGACCAAACAAACCATAGATCCCTTTAGATCCGAGCTACAAATGCTCTGATTCCCATTAAGGGATATGTATGCAGAAGATCCAAAGATCTTTGCGAGCACAATAATAACAAACACTAGGATCCTACATAATCTATCCTTCATGAAATCCAAGGAGCTTTCCCAATCATAGAAATAGCAATTAAAACACACAAACATATCAAACATATTCATATATAAAGCTATAGATAACTATATATATTTAGAGTGCTTCATCTATTCCTTTATATAACAAACCCCTTACCGGAATCTCCCCGATGCGTTCGTCTAGTTTGCTGAGTCGTTGCATATCATAATCAATTGAGGGTATTAACGACTTTCCCCTTTTCATAATCATAATTTCTTGTGTTGAAAATAATAAAGCTTGATGCTCGCGGCATCTTTATAAACAAATCAAAAGACTAAATCGTTTCGAGGCGGAGAATTGAATTGATTCGATTCCTAGCGCGTCACTTTTAGCGAGCAGGGAAAAATGGCGACTCTGTTGGGAATGCGCTAAAATTTTGATTTTCAAAAAAAGTGACTCTGCTCAAAGCACCAAGCTTTTTTTCAAAAAGAAAAAAGGGGTTAAGCTTTCATATGTGCATATGTTTGTTTTCTTTATTGTGTGTTTCGCGATTTCATCGATGGAAAAATCTAACCGGTTTAAGAAACATTTTAAGATCTAGGTGGGGTATAGTCCTATTAACTTGTGAGAAGTCTCAGTACTTACGGAGTTAATTTTAGATCCCTCTCTTAGTGGAGGTTGTTTTGGGGGTATTTGTGTTTAGCAAGTATTTGCGAAGACATTTTGCTTTCAAAAGAACTTGTGAAGCTGAGTGGCTGTAGAACACATAACCCATCCTGGCCATTTAGGATGTAGTGCATAAATTATTCGGGCGTAAGCCTAGAATAATTGTCATGCGAGACTACGATCAGGCGAGTTTTTCTTGAAAAATATTATTGGACTTAGAGTATTCAACAAATCCGATAATATTTCAAAGAAGCGTTGAACTGTATTATCGGTAGAACCCGTTTCACAGATGAATAAGCCCTTAGAACTTACCCACGTTTGATTCTTATCGTTGGCCTCATGCTCGTGACTTCGAACGCTTGACCATGTGTATAACTACTAACCATGTTTGTCGCATTCATGCATCCATTCAAAAAAAAACTTCATTTCTCTTCTCATTTCAAAAGAATTTAGAGATTTTTCTTTGTAAATATTTTAGGATAGAGTGATGGACGTCAGAGGAAGATTCACCAAGAGATACAGTTTTAGAATTCGTAGGGAAGTTAAAAGAGTTAGCATCCTTGGTAGAAGATCCCTCGAATTTTGTTGTAGGATTTTTCCGTAAACAAGTATTTTTAATTATCGATTCCACAGGGATTGGTGTATGTTATAGTCTTTCAATAGAAAAGTGTATTTTAAGATATTGTAACCAAGGGGTTTGTTATCTACTCTACTAGAACCATGAGTTTCCAATCAATAACTAAATTAATTCCTTCAAAGAGAGTTATGGTTTGGATTAAAGAGAGTTTGAGATTGTTTTCAAATTAAGGAGGCATGTCAAGATTAGTTTCATTGATCTAGTTTCATACATATTCAATTAATCAAGTGATGAACATAGTAGATGATTTCTACAAATACATATCCTCTCAATCTTGTAGATTTCCCACCAAGATTGTGAATGTTATCATGTTAATCCTTGCATGATTCCTCACTACAACTATTAACATGATAATCATTAAGTTCAATATTTTGGAAGCACTAACACACAAATCTATTCCTAGCATTTGTTTATTAGAGGATGAATATCCTAGGTCTACCTTGAAGTATTCTTTTCCAAGCAAAACTCAAAGCATAAAGATGAAGAACAAAGAGATTCAACTATATTAATCATCAACCATGTTCATACACAAATGGATTAAAAGAAATACATACTATAAAGATCAACTACCTCTAATCTTGACATAAAAAGAGCTTAGCCACTCATTTCCATGGTTGCTTGCTCTCAAGATTGTTGGTAGAAATGACGAAAATCAAAGATGCAAGAAGGAAAAGCTATGGTGTCCTTACAATTCTTGCCCTAGATTTTTACAAAGATGAAAAGATAATGATGATGAAGTGTTTTCCCCTTCCTTTACAAGCCAAAAAGTCAGTTGAAGTGATGGGTTGGTGGCTCAAAAGGTGAAAGCATGGGCTGTCCTTTTTTCTGAATTTCGCAGATCGCGCTGAGCGCGGGTAAGTCGCGCTGAGCGCGCTCATGCTGGCACTGCGCTGAGCGCGACCTGAAGCATGCTTCCTTCATCCAAAATTATCTTCAAAAAAGAATCATCCCTAAAGCTCTTCAAAATTCTTGAATCCAAGCTTGGGAGAATTAGTCAATAAATTCCTACAATTAAGAGTGAGACAAGTTAAATAATATATATTAAACAAAAATTAAATAAAAACCTAATTAAACCAAAATACTAGAATAAATAATACTAATTAATTAAAAAGACATTGTTAAGGACCACAAAATTATGTACAAAATAACTACAATTTGGTCCTTAACAACTCTCCCCAACTTACTTCTTTGATTGTCCCCAAACAAAAGTCAATAATCTTACAAAGCTAGTAGAAACAAAATGCAAGCATGCAAAATCACACAAGAATAATGGTTCAAACTCGACATACCAGGCAAAAGCACACATCGATCGCTTCTTCGAAACACAACATGGCTATGAATTAAGTTCTAAACACAATATATCAAAACATGTAACAAAATAAAGGACATGTTCACACTTGAATCACCTAATTATTTCTTCACAGTTCATGAAGAACAAAATGCATATTCACAAAGGACTAAACTCTCTCACTAATAATTATGCACATCCAGAATAATTCATGCGTTCATCGAAACAAGTTAAATGATAAAATGGAAACGAAGATCACTAGGGACTTTCAAGGTTGTAACTTGGCTTAGGTTAGAAACAAGGGATATTTAAGTACAAAGCCATTGAAACGAATCGGGTAAAAGGATATGAAGAGCATTTCACAACTAATTCCTATTCCCTTCTTATTATTCACAACCTCTTTTCTTTTTCACACAATGATCCTCTCTTTTTCTTTTCTTTTTCTTTTTGTTTTCTTTTCATAAACATATTTCTTTCTTCTTTTGTATTTTTCTTTTCTCTATTCTTTTTCTTTCTTTAGGATCATTGTGCCATCAATTCTAAGTTCTTTTTGATTCACCTCCCCAACTTCATTTATATCAATCCTTTTTATTCAAGACATGCTCTTCAAGGGTTAATTAACAAAAAGGGTTGGTATTCACAAACAAGAAAAATTTATAGAATGAATTATCATTGAATTTTTCAAAGATTATCAACAACTATTAAGTGGTCTACTTAACAATTAGTTGATTTGATAAACTCATCCTACAAATACTGTTTAAGCTCAAAAGGGTTCACAAGGATTCACTCACTCACGGGTAATTGAAGCCCTTTTAGAATTGGTGGTTTTACTCATAATGCACAAAAAAAATTGCCTTGATCATCTCTAAATTTCCAAGTTATCATAAACAAGTAAAGATTAAACATGAATCAAACGAGTTAACACAACTATTAGACACTCTATATTTGGTAAAAAGTGGAAGCTTCTCACATATATGGTTTATGTCCTAATGATTCGAATGTGAACACAAATTTTTTGTACATGCCAAGATGTTTTGCATAAAGAACAAATTTCATAGACATGTTATGTTTCTACAAAACGATTAAATATGTACCTTCTTTGTGGAATGAATCGAGAATTTTATCATCACCATCACTTTGGTGAAGCACACTTACTAGCTTTGAAGAACCGTTTGAAAAATCCGGACAAACCACAAGAAGTAATAATTCAAACTAAATAAACTATCTTCTAAAAATAAAAATAAAATAAATCAAACTAAAAGAAAATAAAACAACTAAAATAAAAAGACACCCCAAAATGGTGTTTAAAACTTAAAAAGAAGTACTTAGGCTCCATGCCTACAAAATATTAATTGGAATTACAAGCCAATCCCCAAAAATGGATGGCAACCAACAAAATTCAGAAGTTTTAAAGTAAAATGCAAAAATAAAAACTAAAAACTAGAAAATGCTGAAAGTAAAATAAAAGCAGGAAAATAAAAGAGATCATCAATCAGTGTCCTCGAGAATCGAATCTCCAATAGACCCCGAGTCAGAACCGGAACCAGAATCAGAATTATCTTCTCCATCATCCTCATCTCCCACCTCCTCCTCAACATTTGGCCCGACCAGACCAGCTTGACCTCTCTGGCTGCTCTCCGTGCAGTGAAATGGTTCACTCCGGGCTCTCTAATCTGTAGAGCAAGGTGCTCCATGCTCTCGTGCATAAACATGAATGCTCTCTAATGAGCGAGATGCATCTGCCTGTTCCATTCTTCTAATGGACTAGCCTGAGGAAGTGCCGCTGCAACTGGTACAACCTGGGCAGCAGTATTATCACCAAGGGCCCTACAAAATCGATCACAGTAGTGATCATCAATAACTCCATCAATGGTGAGGTGCCCCACAGCAGGAAAGGCAACCTTCGCCTTTTTCAACAAGCCCATAATCAGCCCAGGATAGGTGAGGGCACACTTTATACGCTCCCCCCTGGAGGTATAACTAAGCGCAACCCTCTTCAGCTCATTCGCAATCAGACGGCCAAAATCAATTTGCTCCTCATCGAGCATATAAGCAATCAAACCGACCGTCTCCATGGGTATCGAAGATGTGTGGCTCCGAGGTTTCAGATTGTATAGAGCCACACACATCATAACTTTGGCACTTGTCTTCATACTGGACCTATTGAATTTCAAGGGTTATCCAGCACGGTTTAACTCATAGGAATGCCGGACAAGCGAGTTTACTCCTCGGCATGTTGAAGTCCCGATTACCACGAGCGGTGCTCATGGTAAACATCAGCGGTCCTCAGGGCTGTCGATTGATGCCGAAGCTGTGATTGCGGTGCGAGAAAGATCTGATTTGCCTCGAACAACGTTAGCAAACCTAAATTCACTCCCTCGGCGAAATAGCATTTGCATAAAATTCCCTCACAAGCTCCACATTGACCTTTATGCGAGGCTCACAAAGAACATCAACACGTGGTTGGAAAGAATAGCATCGATCTACGAATAGTGACCATGCTCGCGGAGGCGGATGGCGCTTTCGATCCGGATGTTGCGCTCCTCCAGCTCTTTGTATCGAGCCTCCTGAGCATGTCCCATGAGCGACAGTCAGCGGTGGCCTGAGGACCCGGCCCAGCGGAGGAAGCGTTGCCTTTTCGGTGCCATCGAAAATTCAACACAAAAATAACGAGAAAAGTGACACGAGGTGTCCATTGGCAAATAATCATGCAAGCAGTGAGCAAATCAACCAACCAAAGCATTACGACTAATCGGAAAACACAAAAACACAGTGAAAGAATTTTACGAAATGCAAACATTTGGCCTCTGCGATTTTAGAAAAAATTCTACGCAAAACAAAATTTTTCTCAACAAAAACACATCCAATGGCAGCGAAAATAACATTCTAAGGGTTGTCTATCATCTAAACAACCTAATCCTAAGAGAAAATTCGAAAATTCCTAAACCTAGGTTTTCAAAATCTAACCTAAACATGCTATTTACACGAAATTGAAAGAAGAAAAACATAGAATACTTACTATGATGCCTTGGAAGGATGATTTGACAAAGAAATTTGAACGAATTTGAAGATTTTTGGTTGGGGATTCTTGGAATTTTGAGAGTGTGAAGAATGATGATGAAAATAGGGAAAAAGGGTTTAAAATAACCCTAACCCCTTTTAAAACTAACAGACCCTGGGGCTCCAAAATCGATTTTTTGAAAATATTTTTTTTTTTTAAAAAAATCCCAGACCGTTGGCGACCCTACCAGCTCGGTAGCAGTTCTCCGGATGGGTCAAAGTGCGGCGCTAGCGCGTCTGCAAATTTTCAAGAAAACAGAAAATTGACAGTTGGGGCATGCGTAAATGAGCTCAAGGAAGAATACTTACAATGTTGGGGTGCCTCCCAACAAGCGCTTTGTTTAACGTCGGTAGAGCTCGACGGTTCATGATGATCATTGATCATCGAAGAAGATGTTGCCAACCTCATAATTTGCTCCTCCGAAATTGTAAACTTCCACGACTTCCTCCTCCTCCGCATCATTTCGAGAAACGTCAAGTTCGACCTTGGTATGCGTTGTTCCTTCAAAAAGCTTGAAAGCAACCTCTTTATCTTGCACTCTCACTTTCATAATTTCATTGTCGACATCAATCATCATGCGAGCCGTCTTCATGAATGGTCTTCCAAGAATTAATGGTATCTCTCGATCCTCCTTCATGTCAATCACCACAAAATCCACAGGAAACAAGTACATGTCCACCTTTACTACCATGTCTTTAACAACTCCATAAGGTGAAATGGTTGACTTGTCGGCAAGTTGCAAAGCCATTCTTGTAGACTCCATTCTAACATTCCCCAATCTTTTAAAAATGGATAACGGAATTAAATTGATGCTAGCCCCTAGATCGATCAAACCATTACCCTTGAATGTCTCTCCAATGGCCACCGACAACGTTACACTCCCCGGATCGAATTCTTTCACTGGAAGAGCTTGCTTGAGTATGGAACTACAATTAGCGTCAAGTAATATCGTCTCCTTATCCTTGTGCCTCTTCTTCCTTGTGAGCATATCCTTCATAAATTTCACATACTTCGGCATTTGCTCCAATGCTCCGGAAAATGGAATGTTTATGTGAAGTTGTTTAAAAATATCCATAAACCGAGCATATTGTCTTGCCTTCTCCTTCTTTGACGGCGCATTAGGGTAAGGTAAATTTTGAATGGGAGCCGCGCTTTCTTCTTTACTTCCCTTTTTACTCTCCTTTGCATTCTTCTTTTTCTTTTTACTTCCTTTACCATTTTCTTTCCCCTTTTTAACTAAGGTTGCCTCCTTTTCAACTGCACTGCTCTTATTTTCAACTACATCTTCCGACTCATCTTCCTCTAAAACTTCATTGTTTTTTTCAACTACACCCTCATTCTCTTTCTCAACTACTACATCATTTTAAAGTAAATCATCTTCCACATCAACATCATTAATTTTTTTAGAGGGAAGGTGCGGATAAGGTAATTTTCTCAATGGAAAAGTGACTTCCTTCTCCTTCCCCTTTCTCATCTTCTTCTTCTTCTCCTCTACTTTCTCCTTTTCAACTACACCAATTTCTTTTTCATTTTCAACTGACACCTCCGATTCATCCTCCTCTACATCTTCATCGCTTTCACAATCCGTCATCTCATTTTGATTTATAGTGAAAATTGCTTTGCAATACTCCTTTGGGTTTGTTTGAGTGGTTGGAGAAAATGATATTGAAGCTATTTGTTCGGAAAGTTGCTTAGCTAGTTGCCCCACTTGAGTTTCCAAGTTCTTGATAGAAGCCTCCGTGCTCTATTGATTAGCCATAGAAGCTTGCATAAATTGAGCTAGAGTGTCTTGAATGTTGGAAGATCTCACTTGATTTTGAGGTTGGTTTTGTTGTTGTGCTTGATTTTGATTTTGAGTTTGATATGGATTTTGCCTTCCTTGGTTATTGTTATCTTGTCTCCACCCTCCTTGATAACCTTGGTTACCCCTTTGTTGGTAACCTTGGTTTTGATTTTGATAAGGGTAAGGAGCTCGTTGTTGGTACCCTTGGTTGGCCATATAATTCGCCTCCTCATTCTCCGGAGGACAAAATCCGGTTTTATGATCTCCTTTGCACAATTCACAACAAGCTATTTGGTGAGCTTGCTTACTTGATGTTCCTTGTAACTCCATGATTTGTTGAGGGAGTTTAGCCATTTGTTTTGTCAATTCTTCAACTTGTTTCGCAAACAATTTGTTTTGCGCTACAAGTGCTTCGTGACTTGAACCAATTTCTAGAACTCCCGTTTTCAACTTGTACACCTCCTTGATCATGATGAGTTTGATGATCATTCCTACCCATCTTCTCAATTATTTGGATTGCCTCATATGGTGTTTTTGCCATCAAAGATCCTCCCGTCGTGGCATCCAACAACAATTTGTGTTGAGGTTGGAGACCATTTCGGAAAATATGAATTTGTGTAAGCTCATCAAAACCGTGGCTAGGACACTTCCTAAGCATAGACTTGTACCTTTCCCAAGTCCGATTCAAAGGCTCGTTTACTCCTTGTGAAAATACCGAGATAGCGGTCTTTGCCTCCATGAAACGTGATTGAGGGAAAAATCGTTCAAGGAACTTTTCCTCCAGAACATTCCAATTAGTCATCGTCTCTTGCAATTGATCAAGATACCAATCTTTTGCCTTCCCCACTAGAGAATGAGGGAAAAGCCTTTGAAAGTATTGTTCTTCTTGGTCTTCCAGAGCCCCGGCCGCTCCCGCGATCTCATAAAACTTAGTAAGGTGAGTATAAGGATCTTCATGGTCATGGCCATGAAATGGACTTGCATAAAGAAGTTGAAGCAAGCCCGTTTTCATTTCCGCGACCCTTGCATTTGCTTGTCGAGCAAATTGAGCATTGTGACGAGGGCTATTGACACACGGCCCCCATGGTGGTGGTGGTGGTGGTTGTGGTTGATTCTCCGCCATAGTGGTGACTTCTCCAAACACGGGTGGTGTTGAAGAAGTAGATGTTTCTCCTCTTTCTCCTCTTTCTTGCATTTGTCGAGCTAGTCTTTTCCGTCTTTTAGCACTACTATTAAGTCTTCTAGCCGTCCTTTCAATTTCGGGATCGAAAAGGAGTTAGTCGACCGGAATACTTCCCCGCATAAACTAATTCTGAAAAAGTCTAGCCACACAAAAGAAACAAAGAGATTAGTAAAAAGTCTTAAAACACACAACTATTGCTATACTAACAACAACAACGCCAATCCCGACAGCGCCATTTTGTTGTAGGATTTTCCGTAAACAAGTATTTTTAATTATCGATTCCACGAGGATTGGTGTACATTATAGTCTTTCAATAGAAAAGTGTATTTTAAGATATTGTAACCAAGGGGTTTGTTATCTACTCTACTAGAACCATGAGTTTCCAAACAATAACTAAATTAATTCCTTCAAAGAGAGTTATGGTTTGGATTAAAGAGAGTTTGAGATTGTTTTCAAATTAAGGAGGCATGTCAAGATTAGTTTCATTGATCTAGTTTCATACATATTCAATTAATCAAGTGATGAACATAGTAGATGATTTCTACAAATACATATCCTCTCAATCTTGTAGATTTCCCACCAAGATTGTGAATGCTATCATGTTAATCCTTGCATGATTCCTCACTACAACTATTAACATGATAATCGTTAAGTTCAATATTTTGGAAGCACTAACAGACAAATCTATTCCTAGCATTTGTTTATTAGAGGATGAATATCCTAGGTCTACTTTGAAGTATTCTTTTCCAAGCAAAACTCAAAGCATAAAGATGAAGAACAAAGAGATTCAACTATATTAATCATCAACCATGTTCATACACAAATGGATTAAAAGAAATACATACTATAAAGATCAACTACCTCTAATCTTGACATAAAAAGAGCTTAGCCACTCATTTCCATGGTTGCTTGCTCTCAAGATTGTTGGTAGAAATGATGAAAATCAAAGATGCAAGAAGGAAAAGCTATGGTGTCCTTACAATTCTTGCCCTAGATTTTTACAAAGATGAAAAGATAATGATGATGAAGTGTTTTCCCCTTCCTTTACAAGCCAAAAAGTCAGTTGAAGTGATGGGTTGGTGGCTCAAAAGGTGAAAGCATGGGCTGTCCTTTTTTCTGAATTTCGTAGATCGCGCTGAGCGCGGGTAAGTCGCGCTGAGCGCGCTCATGCTGGCACGACGCTGAGCGCGACCTGAAGCATGCTTCCTTCATCCAAAATTATCTTCAAAAAGAATCATCCCTAAAGCTCTTCAAAATTCTTGAATCCAAGCTTGGGAGAATTAGTCAATAAATTCCTACAATTAAGAGTGAGACAAGTTAAATAATATATATTAAACAAAAATTAAATAAAAACCTAATTAAACCAAAATACTAGAATAAATAATACTAATTAATTAAAAAGACATTGTTAAGGACCACAAAATTATGTACAAAATAACTACAATTTGGTCCTTAACAGATTTCAGAAAACGCTATGGAACTCTTTTAACTATTCTGAACACTAACGTTGATGAAGGACTTCTCAAAACTTTCGTTCAGTTTTACGATCCAGTCTATCGCTGTTTCACTTTCCCTGATTATCAGTTGATGCCTACTTTGGAAGAGTACGCGCACATCATAGGTATCTCAGTATCGGACAAAGTGTCTTTCAATGGTGTGGAAGCCATTCCTAAGTCACCAGTCATTGCAACGATGACTCACTTAAAGAAATCTGAGATAGACAAAAACCTAACTACCAAAGGAAAACTCTTAGGACTAACTTCAAAGTTCCTAATGGAGAAGGCTCTTAAATTCTCTGAAGCTGGTAGCATGGTAGCCTTTGAAGCTATTTTAGCTTTACTCATCTATGGATTGGTGTTGTTTCCCAACGTCCCAAGTTTCGTTGATATCAACGCCATAAGGATCTTTCTGATTAGAAATCTCGTTCCCACTCTGCTTGGTGATATGTACTTCTCCATTCATCATAGGAATCGTCAAGGAGATGGAACTATTGTGTGTTGTGTACCTCTATTTTTCAAATAGATTGTCTCACGCTTGCCTAAATCTCCTATCTTCCGCGAAAACAAAGACGATTGGCATTGGTCAAGAAGACTCATGTCTCTTACAAACGACGATATCCATTGGTATACCTTAGCAGACAATGAGATGGAAATCATTGAGAGCCGTGGAGAATTTGCCAACGTACCTCTCATAGGTACAAAAGGAGGAATCAACTACAACCCATTCCTGGCGAGACGTTAACTCGGATACGCAAACTCTAGTAAACCTCTTGGTTTTACAGTAGAGAGTTACTTCTATCATGAAGGAGAGGATTCCCAAGGTTTGAAAGCCAGAATGATCATAGCTTGGCATCACATTCGAAGGAAGGAAAAAGGTAAAGCAAAGAATTGTGTAGCCATGGAAATCTACACTTCTTGGGTAAAGAAAAGAGCGAAGGAATTTCGAATGCCTTATGCTTATGAAGAACCTATGTTTTCAACAGCTTCCAAATCAACAATTTTTCCCGTCGAGACTATGGGAGAATACCAAGAAGCTTTGGCCAAGATGAGACTTGAGAAATAAGCTTTGGAAAACAAGTTCCTTAAGACTGATCTCGAGAATGAGAAGCTCAAGAAGCAAGTCAAAGATCATGAAAAGGCGCTTTACTTCGGGATGAATGGCTCATGGAGAAGATGAGAAGATTCGCCCGAGAAAGATAACGCGATCAAGAGATACATCAAAGAAAGGAAAAGGAAGCTTGAGGAGATGACAACCAGCGATCCTGCTCCTGACGAGTGGAAGAAAGTCATCAGCAAGCTAAAAGCCGAGAAAGCTGAACTAAAAGCTCACTATGGGAAAGAAATACTGAAGCTGAAGCTACATCAAGCCTTTGGATCTTCATCCGACGAGGACGATTAATTAATTTAGATTATAATTTTTATCATTTATTTTATCATTTATGTGAGCAATGCTCAAAAGCAAAATTGTTGTAATCTTCTTTCAATAATTAATAAAATAAGCGTTTTCCATCCAAATATTTTCCAGAAATTTCTCTTTTAGCGTAAATTCTTTGGAAATCTTTCTTTACATTCATAATCATGCATCATACTTTGCATTTTGAGTCTATTATCTAGAGTTTGATCTTTTGGAATTTTTTCCAGAAAGGAAAAGATCGCCAAGCTGTCGCGTCTTAGAGTTTCTCGACCACGTCCACAGCCAACTCGAACATACAATACACGTTCAAAAAGAAGGAAAGTAATGGAAGGATTTGAGCAAGAAAATGTTGAGCTTAAGTATACGGTGACAACAACGCAGAAGAGGTGGAGAGACTCACTTCTTTGGTAAATTCGTTGGCAGCTAGCAAAGTCGACAAGCAACATCGGCGATCAATATCAGCGGCGATTTGAAACCACTACTACTCCGATTTCAAGTTGCGACCGATGGTTCACTCTTGATATGCGGAAGGTTATCCATGGGGCATGCCTTTCAATTCGACATCGATTTCGTCAACCGACTTCTCGGTACAAACAACCATGCTTGAAATACCTAATTTGCAAAACTCAACACTTACTCATAGCGTGGAACAACTTTTCATAGTAACTATGGCGGTTTCTCAGCGATCATGACAAACTCGACACGTAGTCCACACTCTGCGAGCGAAGTTCACCATAGTCGGTGATAACACAAATTCTCGTGGCCGATGGAGACTCTCCGGGAACAACTCCTAAAAATGCGACTTGAAATTAAAAGCGATTCGAGGAAGGAATTGTGGGAAGCATCCATGATACGTGCTTAGTTCCTCGCGTAAGGATACGCAAAATTCAAAGTCACGACTTTGAAAAGTATAAAGGAAATTCACATCCACGAGCCATCTTACGATGTACGCCCGGAAAATGTCTACGTGCGACAATCACCAGTTGTTAATCCACTACTTCCAAGATAGTCTCACCGGAGCCGCACTGAAGTGGTACATGGGACTAGACAACGCGAATATCTAGACATTCAATGACTTAGGTGAGGCCTTCGTACAATAATACAAATTCAACTTGGATATGGCTCCCGATCGGGATCAACTCCGCTCCATGTCCCATAAAGAAAGAGAGACATTCAAAGAATACGCTCAACGATGGAGGGAAATTGCTTCCCAAGTCAACCCACCATTAGAAGAGAAGGAGATGACCAAGGTTTTCTTAAACACTCTCGGTCCATTTTACTGACGAATGATCACTAAGCGCTCGGAGATTTCACGAGATGGTAAACATGGGAATGCGGCTAGAGAAGGAGTTCGAACAGCTGCCTAACCAAAAGAGGGATCTTCGGTGGAACTAAGAGGTTGGAACCAATTTTCCAAAGAAAAGGAACATGACATAGGAATGGTATCCAGAAACCGCGAAAAATGTCGATCAACGACGATAGCTGCCATGCGCCCGTTACCACAAGTCAAATCGAATTGCTCAATTCAACAAACTCAACTGACCTCGTCAACGAGGCTCGGCGGTTTAACAATCAAAACCGTGCGCCTCGGGTCTATAATTTGACCCAATTCGATGGCGTGCAGAACTATATCCTGCATTAATAGAAAGGAATCTTGTACAGACAAGATCACCCCCTCCGGTCCCAGAAAAATTGCCATGGTGGTACAAAGTGGACGTATCTTGCCCTTTTCATCAAGGGGCACCGGACCATGATCTTGAGCATTGCATAGCGTTAAAAGCTGAAGTACAGAGATTACTAATCTTCTTTCCTTTAGAAATACAAATCCAAACGTGCAAGCAAATCCACTTCCCAGTCATAGTGGACATACGGTGAATTTGATACTAAGGAATACAGATCGGTATCTCGTCACAGACGTGAATCTGATTAGAGGAAACTTGGTACATTTCCATGATACGTACAGTACAATGGGTGTTTTCACTAAACACGATTCGCGACTTACAACATACGCTTCAAGGATCTTGGTGTCCCACTATAAAGACATTCAGCGATTGCTAGACATTGGTGACATCGGATCTGAGAAGCAGAGATGACTATGGCGTGAATATAGTAGGGCATTTTCCGCATGAGCTTTTAGTCTCGAGATATCAACTCGGAAAATCCCGAAGTAGCGTTATTGTCCCCATTTCAATGTACTAACATGTGGAGATTAAATATAGCGGTTCAAATGTTCGAGTCTCCTTTGGTGATTTGCCTACCGGTCCTATTTCATCTGATTCTAACAAAGCAATTCCTATCAATACAATGCAAGCTGTGATAGAGGATGGAAAGAAGAAACCCATGCCAACTCTTCCGCTAATGTCAACATAAGCGAGATAGGACGAGTAACACGAAGTGGGCAGTACATACTCGTTGCCACCAAGACCGCTTCGTTCTGTTATTAGACAAAATCCGGTTAACATATCTCCAGAATCCCAATGATTCCGTTGTTAATCAAGCACAAATGTTGGTCCGCTGATAGAACCAACGTCAACACATATTTGATGAGATCTTGAAGTTAATCAAAGAAAGCGTGCAGTCGTGGATCGGTGATCACGACTCCTTCAAAACCTATACTATCTCTACCGAACTCAGGGGCTCACCGAAGCTTTAATGAAAGTACTAGATCAAGCTTATGTAGATCATGACATGACTACAGACCAGTTTGGAGGTATTGTGGGCAACATAACAGCTTGCAATAATCTAAGTTTCAGTGATGAGGAACTTCCAGAGGAAGGGAAAGATCACAATTTGGCTCTGCATATCTCGATGATTTGTCAATCATTCCACGTCCAATGTATTAGTAGATCGGTTCATCTTTAAGCGTAATGCCGAAAACGACTCTTGCTCGTTTGGCTTACAAAGGAACACAGATGAAGTTCAATGACATAGTGGTAAGAGCCTTTGATGGGTCAAGGAAGTCAGTTATTGGGGAAGTCGATCTCCCGATGACGATCGGTCCACATACCTTCCAAATCACTTTCCAGGTCATGGATGTGCCAGCTGCTTACAATTGTTTGCTAGGAAGACCATGGATCCACGAAGTAGGAGCTGTGACATCCACTCTCCATCAGAAACTGAAATTCGCAGTAAATGGGAAGCTAGTAACCATCATCGGTGAACAAGCGTTGCTAGTAAGCCATTTATCCAGCTTTTCTTTCATCACAACCAACGATGTTGAAGGGACACATCTCCTAGGACATCCGTTAGAAGATGAATCTACTAGCAAAAGCAGATAATCTATCTCTTCTTATAAAGAAGCAGCACAGATAGTGAAAGATGGCAATGCTGAAGGTTGGGGACAAGTAATCAAACCTGTCAACAACGAGACAAAAGCTGGACTCGGGTTCGCACCCGTATTCTCTAAAGACAAGCAAAGGGATGAAGCACTTCGTCTGATCAAAGAAGTATTCCACAGTGGGGGTTTCTTAAACCCTGTTTTTCAAGAAGTTAACGTTATTACCATTGAAGGTGATGAAGACAAAATCTCTGGATCTGAAGAGTGGAGCACTTATCTAAACAGCCCTGAATATGTGTCTCAGGAAGAATCTTATGCACCGTACTATCCTCCAACTGAGAAATTCAAAGGCATATCCCTACAACAGAATGAAAATCCATCTAACTCTTCTAAAGTTTGGGACACCTTAGGAGAACCAAGTGGCAAGTTTGACTACATGGTGAAATACACTGCGTCGGAAAGCGCAAAAATCAGAATTGAAGATATCCAGCCCACCGGATGGGGAGATTCTTTTGAGTACCCTAGTCAACCAGAAGAGTTACATACGTCTTCTCGATCTCATCAACAAATCGAGGTCCCCAACGAAGATCTCTGCTTTAACGCGCCTGTGGAGTTTGTTAAACCAGATACTAACTATCACTACATCAACGTAATTACCGAAGATCAGGGATACGATTCGGGATACGAATTGGAAAGTGTCGCCGACAATGAGTCTCTACACTCGGAAGATTGGAGGGTACATCCCCAGAATTCAACGCAAATGCCAATAGAAAGTACATATGCTGTATCCCATGCTTCCCGATCTGTTCATCTAGCAGAAGAAGATTGCTTTAGCAGCACAAAAGGCAAGGTCAATCGTCCAGAATCTTCAAAGCCTACTCGGCCAACGACCAAAGTTTACTCAAGGGTTAAACCAAATGGAAAACTACCGGAGCACCTCGACTTCCGAGGAGTTCGCCACTACTGGAAACCTGTTGAAGTTCGGACTAGTGTTCATAGTTCTAAGTAGTTTATCTTTGCTTTTGTTTTGAACTCTCGCTTCGCCCAGAGCGAAGAAATGTTTTATAGGGTTTAGCTTTTAAATAATTTCTCTTTGTCTCGCCCAAGACAAATGAGTTTGTATTTTAGGGCCCTGTTTCATATTGTGAATCATAAATAAACGCGTTGTTTTGATTCCATACTTTGTGTTTGTTTTTCATTTTTACCCTTTTTTGGAAATGATAATCCTAAAAAAACACAATAAAAATCTTCAAAAAAAATAATAATAAAATATAATCTACATACACTTTCACATTAACTTTTTCCAAAAAAAAAAAATGAATAAAGAATTAATTAATCAGACATAAATCAAAAATGCAGATGGACAAATCCATTGAACGCTATAACTCTATGCTCTCTCCCGATTTTGAAATCCCCGGTGAAGTCGCCAAGGAAGAAGTTGAAGAAGAGATCCCGGATGAGATTTCTCGACTACTTAAGCACGAGGAAAGAATCATTCAGCCTCACAAAGAGCCTTTGGAAGCAATTAACTTGGGTTACGAAGAAGACAAAAAGTAAATATCGGGACTTCACTTTCGACACAACGTCAAGGAAAAGCGATAGATCTTCTCAAAGAATACGTTGATGTGTTAGCTTGGTCCTACCGGACATGCAGGGATTAGATACCGACATTGTGGAGCATCACTTTCCATTAAGACAGGGTGTCCACGGTTAAGCAGAGGCGAGGAGAGTTCACCCTGAAATGGCCGACAAAATCAAAACGGAAGTTCAAAAACAGCTCGACGCAGGTTTCCTCATCACATCTGAATATCCTCAATGGCTAGCCAACATAGTACCTGTCGTAAAGAAAGATGGAAAGGTCAGAATGTGTGTTGACTACCGGGACTTGAACAAAGCTAGTCCAAAAGATGATTTTCCACTACCGCATATTGACAGGCTAGTGGATAGTATTGCAAAGTTCAACGTCTTTTCCTTCATGGACGGTTTCTCTGGTTACAATCAGATCAGAATGGCTCCCGAAGACATGGAGAAGACATCCTTCATCACGCCATGGGGCACGTTTTGCTACAAAGTAATGCCGTTTGGATTAAAGAATGCGGTATGACTTACGAGGCAATGACTACTCTCTTTCATGACATGATGCACAAAGAGATTGAAGTCTACGTAGATGACATGATAGCCAAGTCTGACACTGAAGAAAAGCATATAGAATATCTCTTAAAGTTGTTTCAACGACTAAGGAAATTTCAGCTTCGCCTGAATCCTAACAAATGCACCTTTGGGGTAAGATCCGGAAAGCTCCTAGGTTTCATCGTCAGTCAAAGAGGTATTGAAGTTGACCCTGACAAAGTCAAGGCTATTTAAGAAATGCCTACGCCTCATACGGAAAAGCAAGTAAGAGGATTTCTTGGACGATTGAATTACATCTCCAGATTTATCTCTCAAATGACTGCTACTTGTAGGCCGATATTCAAGCATCTCCGCAAAAATCAAAAGGTTGTGTGGACAGAAGATTGCCAAAAAGCGTTTGTGATATCAAGGAATACATCGAGAACCACCATCTTGATTCCTTGATCGAAGGAAGACCATTAATCATGTACCTTACCGTGCTAAAAGATTCCATGGGCTGCGTGCTTGGACAGCAAGATGAAACCGGTAAGAAGGAGCATGCCATTTACTACCTAAGTAAAAAGTTCACAGACTGTGAAACTCGTTACTCCATGCTAGAAAACATGTTGTGCTTTGGTATGGGCTTCAACGTCTCCATGATACATGATCAATCACGACTTGGTTAATCTCCAAAATGGATCCAATCAAATCGTCTTTGAACAACCTGCCTTAACAGGGAAAATTGCTCGATGGCAGATGCTATTATCTGAATATGACATCCAGTACCGTGCTCAAAAGGCGGTCAAAGGAAGCATTCTCGCCGATCACTTGGCTTATCATTGCTCGTGAATACCAATCTCTCAAGTTTGACTTCGAGCGAGGATGTTATGTACTTGAAGATGAAAGATTATGACGAACCGCTACACGAAGAAGGTCGATCGGAATCGGATGGGGCTTAATTTTGATGGAAGCGATTAATGTTTTCGGCAATGGAATTGGGGCGATCATCATCACTCCGAAGGTTCTCATATCCGTTCTCCATGATTGCTATTTGATTGCACCAACAACATCGAGAATATGAAGCTTGTATCATGGGTATCAAAAAGCCATCGACTTGAGGATCAAGATCCATGACATATATGGAGATTCAGCCCTTGTGATCAACCAAATCAAAGACAAGTATGAAACTCATCATCTTGGTTTGATTCCTACAGAGATTATGCAAGACGTTTATTGACTTTCTTCAACAAAGTTGAACTACATCATATCCCTCGAGATCAGAATCAAATGGCAGACGCCTTGGCTACTCTATCTTCCATGTTCAAATTCAACGATTGGAATGATATGCCTAAGATTCGCATCAGACGCCTTGAAAGACCTGCATATGTATTATGGCGAAGCGGTCTTGACGATAAACCGTGGTTCCACGACATCAAGCTTTTCCTTCAAACACGAGAGTACCCACTCGGGGCATCGTACAAAGATAGGAAAACTCTAAGGAGACTTTCTAGAAATTTCTTCCTGAATGAAGATGTGCTATACAAAAGAAACTTCGACATGGTCTTGCTCGGATCGTTGGCGAGACATAGGCAGAACCGATAATTCACGAAGTGCATGAAGGTCCTTTGGAACCCATTCAAATGGGCATGCAATGTCAAAAAAATCTTGAGCGAGGATACTATTGGATGGCGATGGAATCGATTGCGTAAACACGTCAAAGATGTCACAAGTGCGGATCTACGCGAGATAAGATCCATGTGCCACCCTACTCAGCGTTCTCACCTCTCCGTGGCCTTTCTCCATGTGGGGCATCGACATGATTGGGATGATCGAGACCAAAGCGTCCAACGGACATCGCTTCATTTAGTGGCTATTGATTACTTCACCAAATGGGTCGACGGCATCTTACGCCAATGTTACAAGACAAGTGGTTGTGAGGTTCATCAGAACAACCTCATTTGCCGATCTGGTTTCGAGTAAGATCATTACGGACAATGGATCGAACTTGAACACAAAATGATGAAAGAGCGTGTGAGGAATTCAAGATCAAGCATCATAACTCATCTCCTTAGACCAAAGATGAGCAGCGCCGTTGAAGCGCTAACAAGAACATCAAAAGATCGTCGAAGATGGTCATCACTTACAAAGGTTGTACGAAATGCATCATTTGCTCTGCATGGGTATCGTACTTGATCGCACTTCAACAGGGCAACTCCCTTTCTCTAGTATACGGCATGGGCGGTGCTCCCGTAGAGGTTGAGATTCCGTCAATGAGAGTTCTCATGGAAACTAAGTTATCGAGGCCGAATGGTGTCAAGCGGATCGACCGCTAATCTTAATAGAAGAAAGCGTCGACCGCTCTGTGTCATGGAGAATTATATCAAGAAGGATGAAGAAAGCCTTCGACAAAAGGTCCGACCTCGTGAATTAGAAGGCGACCTCGTGCTTAAAAGATTACGTCTTTCCAACCAGATTCTGGGGCAAATGAACTCCTACGAAGGCCCATACATCGTCAAAGAAGCTTTTACGGCGGTGCTATGACTCTCACAACCATGGACGGTGATAAACTCCCGTCACAGTGAATGCGGATGCGATCAAGAAATACTTTGTCTAAAAACAAAAACACTCGATGAAGTCGAAAACCCGAAAAGGCGGCTTAGGCAAAAATAGCGTCTCGGTGGATTGAAAACACGAAAAGCGGTCCGGGAAAATTAGAGACAATAAACAGAAATTATCCTGATAGATTGAAAACCTGAAAAGGCAATCTAGACAAAAATAAGGATACAAAAATGACAAAGTAACTGCAATTAGTCCGTACTTCGTCAATCTGAAGAATCTTCCATCAACGGATCTTCAATCAAATCTTCTGAAGCAACAAGCACAGTTGGAATTTAAAGTTGTTAGGGATAATAGCGGTTATTTGTTTTCAATGTAGCCTTTTCCCAATAAATTATCATTTCCAACTTTTGTAAATAGTTCATGGAATCACGCCTTTGGCTGATTACCATTCTATCAATAAATTTGAGCCTTGTGCCTTTTTGTTTGCAATTCTTGCTTTATTCAGTTTTGCAAAATAACGCTTTTTATTGTGAAAATCATTTTTTTTGAAACTAAAAAAGGTTTTAAATGATTTTTTACTTCAAAATTTTGAAATAAAAGCGGAATGTTCCTTGACGTGAACACGAGAAAAGAACTTCAGATTCCTCCACGAGTATTTTGATCTCCGAAAGATAGAACAACTGCTAAAGAAGTCTTCCTTTCCTCAGCAGAGATCATCAAAGGACGATATTCTTATCCAAAAAGAATTCCCAATAAAGTTGCCAACAAAATGCCTTTTTCAGAAAGTTTAAAGCATGCAACTCATGTTCATCAATAGTAACGTGTGCGCCATTGTTGCAAGATTTTACTGAGTATTTGTTCGAACTGTGACGTGTTCCTTTTCCCAAATACCTCTTTATTGTCTTGTCGAGTATCGTCAGCATGCATATGACATTCATGACATTCATCATTCATACATAATAACATCATTAATGCATTCCTGCATTTCTTAATGTTTGTTTCCATATCACTGGTTTAGATTACATTTACTCATGTGTGTGTGTCATCTCTCAGTGATTATCCCAAAAAAATACATTTTTCTCCTATTCTAACAGATTCGCCATTTTTCGTTCGGTTAAAGTGGCTGGGAATCGAATTTAATCTCGGCTCGAAACAATTTACTCTTTTGATTTGTTTATAAAGATGCCGCGACCATCAAGCTTTATTATTTTCAACACAAGAAATTATGATTATGAAAAAGGAGAAAGCTGTTAATACCCTCAATTGATTATGATATGCGTAACAACTAGCGCAAACTAGACATAACGCATTGGGGAGATTTCGGGTAAGGGGATTTGTTATATAAAGGGAATAGATGGAGCACCCTAAATATATATAGTTATCTATAGCTTTATATATGAATATGTTTGATATGTTTGTGTGTTTTAATTGCTATTTCTATGATTGGGAAAGTTTCTCCTTTGGATTTCATGAAGGATAGATTATGTAGGATCCTAGTGTTTGTTATTATTGTGCTCGCAAAGATCTTTGGATCTTCTGCATACATATCCCTTAATGGGAATCAGAGCATTTGTAGCTCGGATCTAAAGGGATCTATGGTTTGTTTGGTATGAGAGAGAAAGAAATTTGCTCGCCAAGGATAAGACCTTGTGCCTACGTATTCTCAAAAGGATGTTGAGAAAGTCAGAGCAATCGTAGTTCCCACTTATGCTAGTGGAAGCAACGGAAGTTATTTAAGAGACAAAGACAAATGTCATCTTAATGAAAAATGTATCTAATCTATTTCATCACATACATTTTGAAAAGTTTGATTGATTAAAATCTTTCGTCGTAAGTTATCGGTGTTTTGCTTGAGTGTACCAGCGTTACCACCTACATGTTTAAGAAAGATGTTTGAAAGAAAAAAATGATTGAATCTTTTAATTGTAAGCATTAGGTGTTTTGCTTGAGTGTACAAGCGTTACCACTTACAATTAAGAGATGTTTTATCAAAATACTTTTCACACCTCACACTTTTGTCAAAGTTCAAACACTTTTCAAAAAACAAAACATTTCCGAACACTTTGTATACATTCCTACATGAATCATTACAAAGTCAAAGCGAAATGCCTTTTCAAAAACATTTTTGTCAAACACACAGAAAGCACAATTTTAAAGTGATCTAAGAGCAACTAAGAGCCGTGATAACTACGGATGGAAAGGGTGCTAATACCTTCCCTTTTCATAACCTTCTCCCTTACTCGAGAATCTAACGAAGGTCTTTTCCTGTTCTTTTCACCTTCCCTTAATTGGATAAAAGAAAAGTCGGTGGCAACTCTTGCTATCCGCACATTTGCGATACAAAATTCTACAAAGTCAGTTCACCGTGTTCTGAGCTGCTACTGAGGGCCACCTAAAGAGAATGCCTTAGGGATTTCTAGATCATTTTTACTGTTTTCTGTTTGATTTGTTTGCTTTATCTTTAAGGGTTGCTTGGTGTCGCACCCCAAAATTTACCCGTTTAATTTAAGCCTACTTTTCATTAAATATTCGTGTGTTGTGGTTTAACCGAGATTTTTCTCAATTTTCGTATTTCCTTTAGGTTGTAGAATTTGGGTCGTATTGTTAATCGGTCAAGATGGCTCTCATGTTCTCTACTCTTACATTTATTCAGTCACGAAGGCTTCTTACGATTCGAGACACATTAATTGATTCTTTGTTTAGTCAGATGAGCTACATTGCAAGTATTTCAAAGTAATTTTCATTTTCTTATCCAATAGCTCTTGTGCAATTCGGATCATTGAGGTACTTGCGTCTTTATTGATGTAATTCTTGAGGCATCATCAAGGTTTTCCATAATTAAGTAAATTTGGGGCTCTTGATTGGGCCATGGGTTTAAAGATGAATATTGAAGTTTATCATGTAGGAAGTGTGAATTGTTGGACTTTTAGAGTGCATTTCTTGAGTTTGTTAGAAGTGAGTTTAAAGAATGCGATTGAAGAAATTTTGATTCTTTTGTATCATTAATTAAGAGATTTTCCATCTTGGCAAGTTTGGAAATGTAAGGAAAAAGTTGGAATTGGATTTTGTTTCCGAGCACCATGATTTAAGGCAATTTGATTGATGTACACCATTCAAAGCGTGGTTGCATTCTTGCAAGAATTCTACAAAGTTTCTAATATTTTCTACACAAAGTTCAAGTGACTCATTTCAATTAAAGAATCCTTCAAGTTTCAACAAAGGTTTCGAATGTCTCATTCATTTGTTATTTCACTCGTCAATTACAAGTTCCACACTCTCATTCCAATTTTCTTTGAATCTTCTCAAGGAGGGAAACATACATTGAATACATTGTGTCTTTAGAATTTGATTTGCATAAATTTTACAAAAAAAAGTCATTACAAATCCATTGTTATATTACTACAAGAGTTGACTTAGTTTGTATTGAAATACAAGTTTTACTACAAAAATGCAAGAATCGCCTAATTCTAAGTTTCTTTGAAGTCTTGACAACTTTCAAATCTTCATGCTTGCTTCTTATTCATCCCTTGCCATCCGATCTTCAAGATTTCCTATTCTTTGATCCAATCTCCACATGCCACATGAAACAAGAAAAAAGTGTGGTTAGCAAGCAAAACATAAAGGAAACAAAATGCGAGAAATTATCAAAGGTTTTTTCTTTTTGTCAAAACATCATCATTAGGCGTTTGGCGGGAATCAGGTTTTTGCTAAAGCCTCAGAATCTCGTTTGAAGATTAATCATCGGCGGAAATCAATTTTGTTTGCAAATCGTGATTCAATTCAGTTCACAAACAAAATTTGCTCAGTATTCATCATAGCATAGAACTCGGGCAGCATACGACAAGCATACGGAAAAGCATACAACGAGCAATCGAAGCGACAATGTTAATTCCGGGCAGCAAGTAAATCAAGGCGACAGATTCAAGCATACAACGGGCAGCGAATGAAGCACACTTTAATTCAAGGCAACAAGTAATCCAAGGCACCAGTTCGATTCCCAAAGGCATAGCAACAAGGCCACAACAAGCAATAAGGGCATCCCAACAGTTTATCAGCCCAATAATCCAGCCCAATATTTCATTATAGTTTTAGAAATACAGATTCGACCAAATCACGAGAATGCATACAAAGTCTGACTCGGAAAATATATTTTCAAACCAAATTCCAGCTGGGTTATCTGTCATTTAGGTCCACATACAGCAGGCAACAAGAGAGAGATTTTTTTACTCATAAGGTGAAAGATTTTCACCCAAACAGCCAGCAACATATAGTGACAGAGAAAGCAGAGCAGCAGACCCAAAGAAAAGCTCAAAGTGTCTAGGCAATAAAGCCAGTTGAGAAAAAGCAAGTCAAATTGGCCAAAAATGGGAATTATATAGCAGACCACATAGCAGGCAGCATAGCAGAAAGAGTATCAGAAGGAGTATCAGAAGAAAAAACAAAAATTTAAGTTCCAATGAAGACAAGGACAAGCTCAGAAGCAAAGTTGAAAGTGAATATAACCAACAACTCTATTGTGTAAAAAATAAAAGAGATAACACCAATCAAAAACCCAAGTGCAATATCACATTACACACCCTTTCAAAAACCAGGAAAACACACAGCAAAAGATCAAGGGCATCTGTTCTTAGCTAAAACTCAAAACACAACAAAAAATCATCAAAGAAAGTATCTGTTCTAACTATTCCAAACCCAAACCAGTTCAAAGACCAAAAAAGATAACAAAAATTGAAACCATTCTCAAAACCAAGATACCCATTGCAATAATCTGTTCTATCAGCAAGCATTCAAAAGCAAATAAGCCAGAAAAGTGTAGTATACATTTCTTCAAAGCAGAAAAACCGCAACAACAACCAAGCGAAATGACACAATCAAAATGAAAACCAAGCGAACATAACATAGCAAGCAATACTCATCATTTTCCTACACCTAAAGCCTTGAAATCATCTTTTAGAAAATCATATTCGCATTTTGAGAAAGGAAGAGGATCGAGAAAGGTATCTAGGGTTTCGACGGAGAGGTTGCGGCGGAGTCACCATCCTTTTCCTTCACTCACGTTTTCCCTCTCATTTGCGCATTGCATCACGTTGCCGTCACCGATTAGAAGGCTAGGGTTCCTTTGTCCCTTTCATTTTCCGAATCATCAAACAAACCGAAAACAAAATCGAAAGTCGAACATCGAAATCATACAACATACAGCGAGAGATGAGTGAGAGGGACAATCGAGAGCGGCGGCGGTTGGCGGCAGAATCGCGGCGGCGGTTCGGAAGCGAGCGATCGGCGGCGGGAGAAATCGCGGCGATGAGTCGTTCGGTGAAATCACGAGCCACGGGGACGAGCGGGAGCGAGATGAGAGAAAGGTGAGGGTTACGCGTGAGAAGGAAGAACGTGTGACGAGAGGAAACAGATTATTTCCTCTTCTAATTTCCTTTTTTCTTTTAAATTAAAAAATAAAAATAATTTAATTTAATTTATTTGTTTTTATAATAATGTTGGTGTCTGGTGGTGACAAGTGTCACCACCTTGCTTTTTTTTAAAAAAAAAATCTGTTTGTTTTATCTTATTTTTCTTAAACAAATTTCTTTTTTTAACAAAAATGAATATTAAATAATATACATGTGGTGTAATATTGCAATTTTTTTGGAACCGTCGGAGTGTCCTGAATTGGAAGCTGTTGTACTTGGTTCGTTAGTGCGTGGAGGTATTTCGGACCAGTCAAAGATCAGATGGTTTTCTTTTCTTCGCGGAATCACTGCAATCCAGGCTATTTCTGAACTCATTCTATTTCAATTAATTTATTTTTGTGCAAATAATATTTCGTTGCGATGTACTAAATAATTATTGGATATGATAGTTTGTGTTTGATGATTTATCGATTAAACTATTAGCGATTTTCATCAAGCAGAAAAAATCATCTCTAATAATTATTTAAATTCGATTGTATTGTATGGTATTTTTTCATTTTATCTACTCATTCGGTATATATTCACCATGTACACTTTGCACACAATTAACTTTAAAATCAATCGATTCCATATTTCATCTCGTACGTATCGCAAAAACACTTTCAATAAAACTCGATCCAACGTCGAGTCTTCTTCTCAAACCTCGATCCAACGTCGAGTGCATTTTCAAAATCTTTTCATAATAAAGTACAAGTTTTTAAGTCGTCGGACGTTAGACCGATTGCTTAAAACTTGTCCCTAACAAAATTTAGTCTTTAAGTCGTTGGACGCTAGACACGTGGCTAAAGACTCTAAATAACGTGAACTCGTTTCACTTCACTTTTCTCAAGAAAACTTTTGGGTGATAGGCGACTTGTGCGAACTTTCGTTCCTCGGGTTTCTAGTATTTGAATCGTGAGGCCTTCAGCCTCGTTGTTCGGTACTTTTTCATCCACATAAAAACAATTCAACTCATTCAAATTCTTTTATCGCTCATACGCGATCATAAAAAACTTTTCGGATAAAGAGTGTAATAGTCGTTTCAAATACGAGCGAGGACTTAAGCTTTTCAAACAAACAAAACAAGTCCTAGTTCAAAGTATTTGAAATGTCTAAATACGATTTTTCTTATAAAATCAATACAACAAACTTAAAACCTTTTTAAGAGGAACTACGAGTTTGACTTTCCCATTGCGAGGAATATGTAGGCACGGTTCCGAAACCGTGCCAAACTCAAAATAATTACAAACAATTTCTTTTCCTTTTGGTATTCATAACTTAGCAATAAACACACACACAAATCGTAGAATTAAATGGGTCCCATCGATGCGATGGATGTAAAGTGCTAATACCTTCCCTTTACCAGACTCGATCCCACTTTTTGGTCACGTAGACTGTCTTATCCGCTTGTTTTGGGTTTTATCTATATTTTCCCGTTCTTTTTGGAACAAATAAAATTAGGTGGCGATTTCACTAGTTTTTGAGAATTAAAAGATTTTTGAAAATCGAGTTGCTTCAGTTGGCGACTTCACTGGGGACTATTTTTAAAGCGAGTTAACCCTAATTTAATTCTTCGCTTTTGTGTTTACTATTCATTGCCTATTATTTCTTTATATCCTGTGATGTATTTTGATTTTGGGGCGTTTATTGGTTATGATTCATAGATAAGCCCAATACCCAGGCTTCTAGGAAACATAAGCTTAGAGTGGTTGAGTAGCTTAGGTCCACTAGACATCCGTGTCTTTTGGATCGACGTGAAGGCCACAACTTAGAGTTGGTCTTTTTAAGGGAGTTATCGCACCGTACGATAGTGCGGGATGATAATTCTTGGACAAAGGGCCTATAACTCTAAGTATTAGGATGTCCAAAACAAAACCAACCGCTCAAAGGTTTTGAGTATCCCTTTAAAGGCTTCTTGGGTATGCTTTTGGAGTATTATCCCACATAGTCGATCACGCGGTGATAATATTTCTAAAAGGGGATCGAGACTCCAGAAGCATTTAGCATAAAAACACTAGAACCAACCTTGTTTGGGGAATTGTTGGGTGAGCGTCGAAACCATGGCCGACCGTCCTTTTAAACCTTTATCATTTAACTTTACACTAATTTCGCTAACATCAATATGTATCGCACCACATTACATTTTACATGCATTGCCATTGCATTGCATTCACACAAAAAGTCATTTTCATTCAAAATAGAAATGAAATCATGCATTTGCATTCATCAACATGCATGCATTTTCTCCTCCACTATAAAAGCTCATGTCACCTTTTGTTTACGGTGGTCGGTGATTTCCTGCACTCATGGCAAGTCAGATAAACCAATTGGAACATAATCAAGTTATAATAAGAGGACACGGAAGATGTGAAAGACAAGGCGGATCAAATCTTGGAAGCCATGCTAGCTTCTTGGAGGACAATGTCCAAGATGCTACTGAGACTCCACGTCGAGTTCTTGTTATGTATAATCCAGTATGATTCTCCTGCATGTAGATGATCCTATTCAACCTCGATTGGTGCTCAATGCTCTATCCAATGTGATCCCTACGGTCCAAGAGACATCAACTATTCGAGAAGATTGTATCCCACATCCTCGGTTGCTAAGAAGCCTAGGTTTGCCAACTACGTGCAAGATCCTCAAGGAACGAATTCAATGGTCAACACCAGTGCTCCTCAAGATGTTGAAGCCAGACGAATATGTCTTGATCTAAAGGAACAATTAAGGGTATTGAGTGGAAACGATCTTTGTTACGGATCTTTGTGACCTTTGCTTAGTGTCGGGCGTCGATTCCACAAAGTTTAAAATGCCAAACTTGAGAAGTACAAAGGAGTTAGTTGTCGAGGCTCATTTGAAGATGTTTGTTAGCAAGATATGCATATGCTCATGATGAAAAGCTTCTCATCCATTGTTTTCAAAGACAGTCTTAGTGGGGCATCTTGGGATTGGTACACACAATTGGAGAAAAGGATGTTCATAATTGGAAAGACTTATCTTCCTCATTCCTGAAACAATACGATTTCAACCTTTCCATGGCTCCACCCATATCCAATTCTGAGAATCTTTCTCGAATATTAACGAGTCATTCAAGGGTATGCTCAAAGATGGAGAGAGTTGGCTGCCGAGTTAAACCACCAATGCTTGATAGGGAGTTGGTTGACTTGTTTTTGAATACCTTACCTAATTCATACTTCGAAAGAATGATAGGTTGCACATCTTCAAGTTTCTCTGACTTAGTGATGGTGGGAGAACGCATTGAAAGCGGTCTCAAAAGTGGAAAACTCAAGATGCCTCGAGTAGGTGATGAGGAAGAATTCTTGAGAGGTTCTCAAATGGAAGAGGAGGATTATGAAACCAATGCAATTTGGGAAGCTCCAAACTCCACCTCCTACCTTATGGTCAACCTCCGATGCATGGCATTTGTTCAATATCGGCACCCGATGCTTCTCGGTCCACAGTGCGAAACCATGGGGCACTCCTCATGCAAAGAAACAAGTTCAAGGCCGTGGATATCAAAGTCAGCGTCGGAATCCACAAACCTCAAGTAATTTGGAAAGAAGGAATGCTCCTCTTGATCCAATTCAATGACCTGATCAACTTACGCTATATCGATTCAAAGCTCGTTGGTGGTTCCCAAGTTCATTAAGCCACCAAAGTTATTCCATACGATATGATCATAATGCGCGATGTGGGTACCATCTTTGATGCGGTGGGACACTCAACAGAGGATTGCAATCCTTACAAAGCCAAGGTTCAACAATTGATTGACGAGTATTTGACTCTTGAGGTAGGAATCATTTTGTGAATGGCAACCCGTACTCAAGTGAGCACCAAGACCACGAAATTAATCGAATCAACAAGTCAAGCGAGTTCAAGTCTCCTCAACAACGACAATCTTTTATTTCTTTCTTGCATTTTCATATGTATCTTGTTTAATTGTTTAAACTTTTGTTTGCATGTAGAAACATGTTTGTTTATTAATCTTAATACAACAGTATGTTTGTCTTGAAGTAATCCATTCGTTGTCACTCAATCCATTCGTTATCACTCTTTAAATGATTTGCGAGCATTTGATACCAACGTTACCAATCATTTCTCCTAGGCAAAGATTGGAGGAGGATGACGATAATTGAAAGCGCAGTCTCTAGTCGTATGCTTTCGGTAAAAACCTTGTTGATGATGTACAGGCCTTGTTTCAAATCCCTAAACACCGGAGTTATAAGGGAGATAGACCCTCGTTAACCCCTTTGAGCCTTGAAGTAGGAGTTTCTTTTCTTTCTATTTAGAAAAACCCTCATTTTATAACCCAGGGGCGGGTAGTGTTCAGATAATCTGATCGAGCGTTCAGAACTCATCACGAGAGTGTGCATCAAAAGATACAACAATGGTTATCCTTCAAAAGGTTGAGGAAGGTCAGAACCACAATAGTCAACCTTCACCTATCAACCTTTGCATTAGAAGAGAATGATACCCCATTGGTTATCTCTCGCACATAAGAAGGTCAACAGATGACGACACTACAACGGTTACCCTTCATCGACCTAAGGACTCGGACAATCACAAATGCTTCCAACAGTCGAACACAGTGCACAAATCCACGACTTGTTCAAAAAAAATGAATAGAAAAAGACAAAAGCCCGCTAAGACGAAGCTTAGTAATAAGTCGCTTAGGTAAAAGTCAGGCAAGATTTGGGAAAGCAAAAATCCCGAAATGCATTTTCAAAGAAATTCTCAACAAAGAACAAGTTGTATGGTCAAGTACCAAAAGACAAAATGTGAGTGACTGTTGTGTCCAAGAAACCTCGTATTGGTTCCTCAACCATCATAAACTCCTCTCGAGAGATGGGTGCTCGTATCAAGATAGTTGAACTTAGGACTGAAGGACATCATGGAGAATGGGCGGGCATCAAATATCTTGAACCTAAAAATCCTTTTTCTAAAAAACCCGTGAACCAAGCCACGTTACAACCCTCAAAAGTCCTAATTGAAGCATGGGTTAATTCAAAAGCATATAACAAAGAGATCGCGTTTACCTGACTCATACAGTGTGTGTTAAGTATTTGTGTTGGTATCATATGCCTGTCTTATCTTTCAAAAAAAAAGTTTTCAGTGTTGCACTCTAAAAGTGTTTCACTCACAAAAAAATAAAAAATAAAAAAAAAACATCATAATGTTTTTCATACAAAGCTTCAAGACGCATAAATGTTCCATTATAATTGTCATAATAAACATTCTTCTACTTGTAAAACAATTATTTGACATTAAAGAAGTTCTCATAATGAACATCGTGAAGAGTTTAACTTTGTCCAAGAAGAAGCTTGATTATTCATTGAGTTAGTAGTTATTTGTATCAAGGCGGGATGTTTAAGGACTTTGTTGTGCGTCTGATTGTTTTCTCAAGATTACATTAACTTGGGGAATCAATTGAAATTGACTTCTCAATTTACGCTAATCTGAGGCAGGTCCTTAAAGAGCAATCAACAAGTGATTTGGACTTTCTCAAAGAGAAGTTAGTTTGGGGCATGTCGTTCCAAGATTCTGTCAATCAGGGGAGCCACCTCAACGCGTTGGAGTCTTTCCATGGAGCATTTTGGTTCATGCTATTTCTATAGCATAGTGAAGTCAACTCTTCACGATTCAGTCAATCTAGGCGATCACATCGAGATACGGTAATATCTCTCAAAGGGTTGTCAATCAGGGGCATCTTGCATTGGAATTTAAGATTAGGGCAAGATCTCAAATATCGGATTCTTGTAGTACATTACGGCATCCTCCCAAAGCAAATCTCAGATAACCAACAGATTGGGGCTATGATTGCTATATACGGACAATTTCGTTCTGTATCTTCAAGTTGCTCGGAAATTCTCCTCTCAAGTGTCAACAGCTGTTGCGTTCAATTTGAGTGGCAGGGAATCATGCTAACAACTTCCTTTGGATGGGAAATTTGTTTCAAGAATCTTTCTTGGTCTTAACCAGTCAAACAGTCAAAGCATCTTCATGCATTGTCAATTATGCATCTCATCCTGTGCCATTTAAAATCTGACTTTGTTTGGTACGTTGGACCAGTTTCCGTCTGGTTGGTAAAAATCATTCCACCAGTTTCCGTCTGGTTGATTAAAATTATTTCACCAGTTTCCGTCTGGTTGATTAGAATATTTTCACCAGTTTCCGTCCGGTGGTTAAAATCATTTCACCAGTTTCCGTCTGGTTGATTAGAATATTTTCACCAGTTTCCGTCTGGTTGATTAGAATATTTCCACCAGTTTCCGTCTGGTTGATTAGAATATTTTCACCAGTTTCCGTCTGGTGGTTTAACTTAAAATCAGTTCTCGTCTGACGATTTTTCCTTCAAGGTCAAATTTTATTTGGCACACATCTAATGATACATGCATGCATTCATAAATCATTACATAAGTCATCGTCATGCATTAGTCATGTCGCTTTACTCAGACATATCATGTACAATATATTCATGCATAAACCCCAGTCAGGACTCGGGATCTTTTCAGAATAAGGTTAAGTGCAACCAGAAAACTATTTCTCAAATGGAAACTTAGTTCTCTCCCCAGTGCCAGGTGAACGGTTGGGTGACAAACAATCGACAGTAGTGTCAATTCTCTAGTGAAGTCTCTTCCCCAGGGAAGCAATCGATCATCCCCAGTGAACTCTTATGACAACAAGATCGTTCAATTGGATTCCCCAGTGATGTCTTCCTTCTCTCAACAGTATCAGGAAATCATGCATCATTTGCATTAGAAAAAAAATCATATCATGCATACCATACTCATGCATTAGCTTCGGCTATTTGTTTTGCAGGTTTTTTAACTGAAACTGTAAATGTCCTCGTAAGGATCAAATGGAAGGATTAGTTCTCAGACGACAAATTATCCTCTTTTCTCCAGTACAAGTGGTATACTTGCATGGATCTTAACAACCGATGGTTTTCTCCAATCGAGATTTCTTCCCAGTGAAGATTGTCTCTTTCGAGACGGACTCGGCGTCGACAAAATTATTCAAGGGAATCCCGGTGAATTCTCCACACGGTTTTCTTACGGAGTTTCCCCAACGAAGCTTAATTTACTCCCCAAGTGAGTCTCCTTCAGAAAGGATTACTACAATATCATTTTTGGTATTTTCAAAGACTTCTTTCAGACAAGAATCTTCTCAGCAAATGCTATTGGCAGTGGCTTCCACAATTTACTCCTATGAGCCGTTCTCAGAAAACTACATCAAACTTCTGGTGTGTTTATTTCCCCAGTAAGCTATCAACTACTCAACAATAAATATCCACCCGGCGGGATGTTTATTCAATCTCAAGATATTTCTCCAACTCAGACGTTGATCCACATATCCACTTGCTGCAACGCATCGTCCATACAATGTCAACAAATTGAAGCTCATTACCCTAGAAGTTTTTCGGTCAGGGAGGCTGAGATCGATTCTTCTATCAACGGTAAAGCTATCTGCATACAAATTGAAGATCTTGTCAACTCAGAAGTTGTTCAACATGTTCGTACATGTTCAGTAAGATCTCTCATCAGCAGAAATGTCAGAAACAAGATTTACCGACTTTGTAAACATCTATATCACGCCGGTGTGCTAGATATTGTTTTGTTTATCCCCAGAGAATTGTACTCTCGAATGCTCTTGATTTTGTTTGCGGGTAACTCGAGGTTCTGCGGTCAAAGATATTCAGCATGCCATGGCTCCTTGCACTTTCGTGCACCAACAATTCCGATATTGTTCTAGCCATATATTCAGGGAACTCTTTGTTAAGTTCTCAATCTTATTATCAGAGAACTCTTTGTTAAGTTCTCAATCATGTCAATCAGAGAACTCTTTGTTAAGTTCTCAACCGTGTCTTCAGGGAACTCTTTGTTAAGTTCTCAGTCTTGTCAATCAGAGAACTCTTTGTTAAGTTCTCAATCATGTCATTTCAATTTTGTTTAAGGTCTCCAGGTATTCCTTAGTAATCAGAGAACTCTTTGTTAAGTTCTCAGTCTTGTCAATCAGAGAACTCTTTGTTAAGTTCTCAATCATGTCATTTCAATTTTGTTTAAGGTCTCCAGGTATTCCTTAGTAATCAGAGAACTCTTTGTTAAGTTCTCAATCGTGTCATTTTCAATTTTGTTTAAGGTTTCCAGGTATTCCTTAGTTATCAGAGAACTCTTTGTTAAGTTCTAAGTCATGTCAATTTTTTCAATTTTGGTTGTTTTTCTTTTCGTTTGAGAAGGTCGTTTCTCTTCTCTTGGCATTTTCGTAAATTATTGTCAAAGTCATTTCGGTTACACGGTTATCCCCAGTGTTGTTAAAATCTCCTAATAATTGTGTTAAAGCATTCCGTTAATGCTTAGCAAGTTTTCTCTTCAAGCGTTTTTTCTTGGCTCTGTAGTCAAGATATGTTATCTGTTTTCTTTTGTGGCATTGGTTTCCCGCATAGGGCAAATTTTTGGGGTTCTCTGGTATTCAATCCTCTTCTACCTTGAACGTTCGAAAACTGTCAATTTTTCTCACTTATCGGGTTTAAGATGATTGAATAGGGGCAACTGTCGCACCCCAAAATTTACCCGTTTAATTTAAGCCTACTTTTCATTAAATATTCGTGTGTTATGGTTGAACCGAGATTTTTCTCAATTTTCGTATTTCCTTTAGGTTGTAGAATTTGGGTCGTATTGTTAATCAGTCCAAGATGGCTCTCATGTTCTCCTACTCTTCTGTTTATTCAGTCACCAAGGCTTCTTCTGATTCGAGACACATTAATTGATTCTTTGTTTCGTCCGATGAGCTACAATTGCAAGTATTTCAAAGTAATTTTCATTTTCTTATCCAATAGCTCTTGTGCAGTTTGGATCATTGAGGTACTTAGCGTCTTTATTGATGTAATTCTTGAGGCATCATCAAGGTTTTCCATAATTAAGTAAATTTGGAGACTCTTGATTGGGCCATGGAGTTTAAAGATGAATATTGAAGTTTATCATGTAGGAAGTGTGAATTGTTGGACTTTTAGAGTGCATTTCTTGAGTTTGTTAGAAGTGAGTTTAAAGAATGCAGTTGAAGAGAATTTTGATTCTTTTGTATCATTAATTAAGAGATTTTCCATCTTGGCAAGTTTGGAAATGTAAGGAAAAAGTTGGAATTGGATTTTGTTTCCGAGCACCATGATTTAAGGCAATTTGATTGATGTACACCATTCAAAGCGTGGTTGCATTCTTGCAAGAATTCTACAAAGTTTCTAATATTTTCTACACAAAGTTCAAGTGACTCATTTCAATTAAAGAATCCTTCAAGTTTCAACAAAGGTTTCGAATGTCTCATTCATTTGTTATTTCACTCGTCAATTACAAGTTCCACACTCTCGTTCAATTTTCTTTGAATCTTCTCAAGGAGGGAAACATACATTGAATACATTGTGTCTTTAGAATTTGATTTGCATAAATTTTACAAAAAAAAGTCATTACAAATCCATTGTTATATTACTACAAGAGTTGACTTAGTTTGTATTGAAATACAAGTTTTACTACAAAAATGCAAGAATCGCCTAATTCTAAGTTTCTTTGAAGTCTTGACAACTTTCAAATCTTCATGCTTGCTTCTTATTCATCCCTTGCCATCCGATCTTCAAGATTTCCTATTCTTTGATCCAATCTCCACATGCCACATGAAACAAGAAAAAAGTGTGGTTAGCAAGCAAAACATAAAGGAAACAAAATGCGAGAAATTATCAAAGGTTTTTTCTTTTTGTCAAAACATCATCATTAGGCGTTTGGCGGGAATCAGGTTTTTGCTAAAGCCTCAGAATCTCGTTTGAAGATTAATCATCGGCGGAAATCAATTTTGTTTGCAAATCGTGATTCAATTCAGTTCACAAACAAAATTTGCTCAGTATTCATCATATCATAGAACTCGGGCAGCATACGACAAGCATACGGAAAAGCATACAACAAGCAATCGAAGCGACAATGTTAATTCCGGGCAGCAAGTAAATCAAGGCGACAGATTCAAGCATACAACGGGCAGCGAATGAAGCACGCTTTAATTCAAGGCAACAAGTAATCCAAGGCACCAGTTCGATTCCCAAAGGCATAGCAACAAGGCCACACCAAGCAATAAGGATGACGGTTTATCACCCAATAATCCATTGATATTTCATTATAGTTTTAGAAATACAGATTCATTGATCGAGAATGCATACAAGGTACAGCTCAGAAAATATATTTTCAAACCAAATTCCAGCTGGGTTATCTATCATTTAGGTCCACATGCGAGCCTGAGCGGCAGAGAGATTTTTTTACTCATAAGGTGAAAGATTTTCACCCAAGCGACCCGACAACATATAGTGACAAAGCGAAGCGGCGGACCCAAAGAAAAGCTCAAAGTGTCTAGGCAATAAAGCCAGTTGAGAAAAAGCAAGTCAAATTGGCCAAAAATGGGAATTATATAGCAGACCACATAGCAGGCAGCATAGCAGAAAGAGTATCAGAAGGAGTATCAGAAGAAAAAACAAAAATTTAAGTTCCAATGAAGACAAGGACAAGCTCAGAAGCAAAGTTGAAAGTGAATATAACCAACAGCTCTATTGTGTAAAAAAAAAAAGAGATAACACCAATCAAAAACCCAAGTGCAATATCTGTTCTGTACACCCTTTCAAAAACCAGGAAAACACACAGCAAAAGATCAAGGGCATCTGTTCTTAGCTAAAACTCAAAACCCAACAAAAAATCATCAAAGAAAGTATCTGTTCTAACTATTCCAAACCCAAACCAGTTCAAAGACCAAAAAAGATAACAAAAATTGAAACCATTTTCAAAACCAAGATACCCATTGCAATAATCATTCTATCGTGACATTCAAAAGCAAATAAGCGAGGAAAGTGTAGTGTACATTCCTTCAAAACCGAAAAACCAGCAACAACAACCAAACAGAAAACGCTGACACAATCAAAAATGAAAACCAAACAGAACATAACATAGCAAGCAATACTCATCATTTTCCTACACCTAAAGCCTTCAGAAATCATCTTTTCTGAAAATCATATTTCTGCATTTTGAGAAAGAGGAAGAGGATCAGAAAGGTAATACCGGGTTTCGACGGAGAGGTTGCGAGCGGAGTCACCATCCTTTTCCTTCACTCCACGTTTTCCCTCTCATTTGCGCATTGCATCACGTTGCCGTCACCGATTAGAAGGCTAGGGTTCCTTTGTCCCTTTCATTTTTCCCGAATCTGTCAAACAAACCGAAAACAAAATCGAAAGTCAAACATCAGAAAACATACAACATGCAACAGAGATGAGAGTGAGAGGGACAATCGGAGCGGCGGCAGTTCGGCGGCAGATCGCGGCGGCAGTTCGGCGGTCGGCGGCGAGAGGGAAATCGCGGCGATGGTCGTTCGGTGAAATCACGAGCCACGGAGGACGGGAGGCGAGATGAGAAAGGTGAGGGTTACGCGTGAGAAGGAAGAACGTGTGACGAGAGGAAACAGATTATTTCCTCTTCTAATTTCCTTTTTTCTTTTAAATTAAAAAATAAAAATAATTTAATTTAATTTATTTGTTTTTATAATAATGTTGGTGTCTGGTGGTGACAAGTGTCACCACCTTGCTTTAAAAAAAAATCATTTGTTTTATCTTATTTTTCTTAAACAAATTTCTTTTTTTAACAAAAATGAATATTAAATAATATACATGTGGTGTAATATTGCAATTTTTTTGGAACCGTCGGAGTGTCCTGAATTGGAAGCTGTTGTACTTGGTTCGTTAGTGCGTGGAGGTATTTCGGACCAGTCAAAGATCAGATGGTTTTCTTTTCTTCGCGGAATCACTGCAATCCAGGCTATTTCTGAACTCATTCTATTTCAATTAATTTATTTTTGTGCAAATAATATTTCGTTGCGATGTACTAAATAATTATTGGATATGATAGTTTGTGTTTGATGATTTATCGATTAAACTATTAGCCGATTTTTCATCAAACAGAAAAAATCATCTCTAATAATTATTTAAATTTCTGATTGTATTGTATGGTATTTTTGTCTGTTTATCTACTCATTCAGTATATATTCACCAATGTACACTTTGCACACAATTAAATTTAAAATCAATCTGATTCCATATTTCATCTCAGCACGTATCGCAAAAACACTTTCAATAAAACTCGATCCAACGTCGAGTCTTCTTCTCAAACCTCGATCCAGCGTCGGTGCATTTTCAAAATCTTTTCATAATAAAGTACAAGTTTTTAAGTCGTCGGACGTTAGACCGGTTGCTTAAAACTTGTCCCTAAACAAACTTTAGTCTTTAAGTCGTTTGGACGCTAGACACGTGGCTTAAAGACTCTAAATAACGTGAACTCGTTTCACTTCACTTTTCTCAAGAAAACTTTTGGGTGATAGGCGACTTGTGCGAACTTTCGTTCCTCGGGTTTCTAGTATTTGAATCGTGAGGCGCTAGCCTCGTTGTTGGTACTTTTCATCCACATAAAAACAATTCAACTCATTCAAATTCTTTTGTCGCTCATGCGATCATAAAAAACTCTTTTCGGATAAAGAGAGTGTAATAGTCGTTTCAAATACGACGAGGACTTAAGCTTTTCAAACAAACAAAACAAGTCCTAGTTCAAAGTATTTGAAATGTCTAAATCTGCGATTTTTCTTATAAAATCAATACAACAAACTTAAAACCTTTTAAGAGGAACTACGAGTTTTGACTTTCCCATTGCGAGGGAATATGTAGGCACGGTTCCGAAACCGTGCCAAACTCAAAATAATAACAAACAATTTCTTTTCCTTTTGGTATTCATAACAGCAATAAACACACACACAGCGTAAATTAAATGGGTCCCATCAGTACGATGGATGTAAGGAGTGCTAATACCTTCCCCTTACATAACCGACTCCCGATCCCACTTTTTGGTCACGTAGACTGTCTTATCCGCTTGTTTTGGGTTTTATCTATATTTTCTCGTTCTTTTTGGAACAAATAAAATTAGGTGGCGATTTCACTAGTTTTCGAGAATTAAAAGATTTTTGAAAATCGAGTTGCTTCACTTGGGTATTATATTTGTGGGGGATCCTACACCAGGATCCGGGTTTCCTTTTAGGTAAGTAGCAATAAATCGTCGCGACCGTTAGACGTATATCGAAACGGTCAACATGATGGCTACGTTAGTGTGACACTTTGGATGTCCTGATACTCTTCATTTCCAAGTTGAGGATAGTATTTGGCTTCTGCGTGGTGTCATCAAGCACTAACTAAACTTTTAGAACCTTAATTGACCCATCTTGGCCATTAGAAGGTAATGAGATGGCCGGCTTTTGTGCAGACTAAGGTTGGCTGATACTCGATGCTACGCTCATTGAGATCAGACTTTTGGGATATTTTCGGTCACCACTTGGTAGTTGTATTGAAATAAACGCCTACGAGAAAGATCGATGATGTGAGATTCCTAGGACCCCGGTTACTATTATAGGACAGGATGAACCAACTCAAACTTTTGGTGGGGTAATCACCTATACCTCTTGCAAGCCTTAAACCTAGGCTCATTGTGTGAATTGTTTGTGTGTGCTAAACATGACATCATGACATCATTCACATTGCATATCATTTCTAACTATTTCAAGGACCTAGGGATTTATCTTTGCTCTATTTTGTAGGGATTATGGCTTCTAGAAAGACTATCCGAATCAACTTCATGGGTATACCTTCTCAGCTCAAAGAATTGGTTTCAGAAATTCCCGATCATGCCCAGTTCATCAAAAGACATGGTTATATGCTTGACTTGGTTATCTCCGGTTTTGAAGAAGATATGATGCATGTCCTATTCCAGTTCTTTGATCCGAAACACCATTGCTTTACATTCCCAGATTATCAGTTAGTTCCTACCTTGGAAGAGTTCTCTAAGCTACTTGGGGTACCTATTCTTGATCAAATGCCATTCACCGGTTTAGAAAAGGTTCCTAGGTACGAAGACATTGCATCAGCATTACATCTTAAGCGCTCAGACATTGAAGCCAATTGGGAAACCAGAAGTGGAGTTAAGGGTTTACTTGCCAAGTTCCTGATTAAGAAAGCCCGAGAATTCCTCAAAGTTATGAGTTTCCATGCATTCGAAGATATTGTGGCCTTGCTAATCTATGGTTTGGTGCTATTCCCTAACTCGGATCAATTCATAGATGTTAATGCCCTCAAGTTGTTTCTTACCCGCAATCCTGTGCCTACTTTACTTGGAGATATTCTACATTCTCTCCACACTCGTACTATCAAAACACAAGGAACTCTCATGTGTTGTATACCGTTACTTTCCAGGTGGTTTATTTCGCACCTTCCTCTATCAGTTTTGAAGAACGAGCAAAGGTTGAGATGGTCTCAAAGACTAATGTCACTCTCTCATTCAGATATCCGTTGGAATCTTTTCTCTCAAAAGGATTTCACATTCATTGAGCGCTGTGGAGAATTCCCTAATGTACCGCTCCTTGGTATAAGGGGAGGTATTACTTACAACCCTTCTCTAGCGCTACGTCAGTTTGGTTTTGCTCGAAGAGATGGTCCACATGATATGCTTCTCCAAGATATTGTGTTCGACTACAACCACGATCTCCAAAATTACCGACGAAGGTTCATACACGCTTGGGGCATGGTAAAGAAGACTGATACCAAGACTTTGGGGCACCAGAACTCCATTCCTTGGGAACCTTACCTCAAAAGGGTGCGAGCTCGAGCTCAAAACCTCATTATGCCATTCACGCTTTGTTTACGGTAATTATGGAACTGTTGCTATAGGTGAATCCTATACTATTCTCCATCGACATGCCCTCGATTTTGAAGACTTGAAGAGATCTTGGATTCACTTAAAGAAGAGGATACATTTGAAGCTCGGTGCTATGCAAGCGAGAAGAAGGTGCTAGAGTTGACCAAGCTACTTCAGGAGGCGAAACATCAACGCCTACCTCGGCATCAAGAGGAAGCGCCGTGGGAGACTTAGAGCTCTGGATTTATATGTTTTCTTTTATTGTTTTGAACTATTTTTGTACTTGAAAAGAAAAATAATAAAGAGAACTAATAAATGTTTGTTCATTGCTTGTTTAACAAATTTAAATCTCTAAGGTCCTTGAAAACATTGCATTGCATTCGCATAAACATTGCATATCATAGCATAACATTGCATCACGGTACATTGAAGATTGGTTTTCTCATTTGCTCGCTATTTATTTTAGCGAAATGGCTCTTGAGCAGTCTGTCAAAGATCTCCGGCTCGAATGCTCGGTTCAACAGATGTTCACCAATTTGGTCCAAGGCCAGAATATCGAAGAAGCTCATCATGAAAGAAGAAGGTTGTTGGTATTCTCAACATGGGCGAGCGCTACAAAGGTGGTCCTAAAGGGTTAGCGGATAGAGCTCTCGGAAGGAAGTGTCAAGAATGAGGGGAGTGTCAAGGGTAATGAAGATGACCAGCGTGAGCGTAAAAAGGGAGAGGATCGCTCGACTATAGCCGATACTCGATGAAGATGACAAGTACAAGCAACTTGAAGACCGTCTGAATCTTGTGGAAAACACGAATATGTCGGCTGAATTTTGATGATCGAGTCTTGTCCACTGTGTGGTGATTCCTCCCAAGTTCAAAGCCCACTTTTGCCAAGTATGATGGCATTTCTTGTCCATGCATTTGAAGTCCTATGTTGGAAGATCAACCCCACATTAATGAGAAAGTTGTGGATGCATTATTTTCAAGAGAGTTTGTCAGGAACTCAATTGGAGTGGTATTATCGACTAGAGAATGACCGTATCCGTACTTGGAGTGACTTAGCGATGCTTTCTGAATATAGTACAATCTTGAATTGACACCCACTCGCATGCTGACTACAAAGCATGTCTATGGGTCATGATGAGAAGTTCAAAGAATATGCTCGAAAATGGAGAGATCTAGCGGGAGAGTTCAACCCTTGTCCAATAGGGAGTTGGTTGATATGTTTATAGGAACACGGGCCCATTCTTCAATCATCGATTGGAAACTCTTGACGGATTCACCGAGTTGATATTGACAAGAAGCGTATTGAAGGTATCAAAGTGGAAAGATTCAGATAGAGTCATCTTCAAATGTTGCGAAGAGATCTTTTGGTGGTAAGAAAGAAACTAATGATGTGTATGGTCGGCCGAGCCAAGACCGACCGCTCAATCTGTAGAGGCGGTTGTGATCTCAATCCTCGTCACAACCTCGGCGAGACAACGCGTAGCGAGCATCACGAAGGCGGTTCTAATCAACATGCCATTGTCATAAGCCTTGCAACACATGTTGAAAGCGGTGATTACCTTGAGGATCCTCCTCGTGTCAACACTTCCTCTCCGAGATACAATCCTAATGCTAAGTGTGCTTACCACTCCAATAGTCCAGGGCACGACACTTACAACTGTTGGGCTTTGAAGAACAAGATTCAAGATATGATTGAAGCTAAACAGATTGAGTTTGATCCTCTGTTGAGACTCAAGATGTGATCAGCGCCTATGCCTAACCATGACAAAAGTTCCAATCTTTGTTGGGGATACTTATGTTTTCAACATAGATGACTTGACCATCCTCGATGGTGTTAAGAAGAATTTGCTACAAGCCGGCGTCAATCCAGGATGCCCAGAGAATTGTCGTTGGTGCCCATCTGCACCTGATGGCTGTGCTTGGTTGAGAGGACGTGTTCAGTGCATGATGGATAACTGTGAGATACTATTTCTAAAACCACCTGTGCAGAAGTTGTGTGAAGATATGTCTAAGTTGAAGATCGAGGAGGTGAACGAAACTATACCCTCTGCATGGGATACCTTGGGGAAGCCAAGTGGAAAGTATGATTACATGGTGAAGTACATTGTTCCTGAGAGCTACAAAATTCCTATTTAAGATGTCAAGGTAACCGGATGGGGTGACGATTTCCCAGAAGACTATGTTGATGTTAACACTATAAGAATTTCCTCTGCTGATCCTGTGCCTAGAGTGGCACCTCTCATCATTACTTCTCCCAGACCAATTCCATATTCCTCTGACAAGGGTATTCCTTGGAATTATGGAGCTGATATCTACTATCATGGCGTCAAGCAAGACCCTCTGACCATTGAAGATCTTACAGTTGAAGCTATCATTCCTAACATTGACAACATCACCAGATCAAGTAAGGTGACCAGAACTGGAAGAGTATTCTCTCCAGATATCTCTCCTCCCAAAGACACTGCGACTCCAGCTCGCATTCTAGCTATTCAATCCATTCCCCAAGCTAGAGGGAAAGAACCAGTGACTCGTCCTACTCAGCCAGAAGCACCAAAGGAAGTTGGTGAAGACACCTCCAAACAAGAAATGGAGGAAATTCTGAAGATTATCAAGAAGAGTGACTACAATGTTGTGGAACAGTTGGGACACAGACTCCGTCCAAGATCTCCATGCTTGCTCTGCTCTTGTGCTCTAAGGCTCATGCTAAAGCCTTGGTGAAGTTTCTGAAGAATGCTCACGTACCGCAAGACACTACTACTAAGCAGTTTGATGTTTGTATTGCTAGCCTGGCTGCCAACAACGACCTAGGCTTCTCTAATGCTGATTTGACTCCTGCCGGAAAGAAACACAACAAGGCCTTGCACATCTCTGTTGAATGCAAGGGTACTACCTTATCTCATGTTTTGGTGGATACCGGTTCTGCTCTGAATATCCTTCCGAAGACAGCTTTTGACCGACTTGATATCGAAGGATTGGTTCTAAAACCCAGTGACATTATTGTGAGAGCTTTTGATGGTTCTAAGCGAACAGTACTTGGAGATCTCACTCTGCCTGTTAAATTCGGTTCCCAGACTTCGACTCCACTTTCTTTGTCATGGACATCCGTCCAGCTTACTCTTGCTTACTTGGACGCCCTTGGATACATGGGGCAGGCGCTGTTACCTCTACCTTGCATCAAAAGTTGAAGTACCCAGTGAAAGGGAAGGTTGTCACAGTGTGTGTGAAGAAGAATATATGGTCAGTCATCTACAGTCATTCCGATACCTCGAGGTAGAAGGTGAATTCTTCGAGACCCCCTGTCAAGCTTTTGAAACAATTCCCAGAGTCATGCCTGTCGACTCTCCCGTTACTCCTAAAGCTACACCAGTTCCGCCTAGGATGGCCTCGCTGAAAGATGCTCAAGCTGCTGTTGAAGGAAGGGATAGTACTATTTTGGGACAGCTCCCTGATCTTCCTTTCAAATCTGACATGACTAGTTTAGGCTTCACCATCAAAGGTCAGAAGATGATACGCCGCGAACGTGCCGGCCATCTTACTTTCCGCATCAGCCAGAGTGGAATCCATGCTATAGAAGACGACGACAATGACTTCGACATCAGCAAGTGGGTCTTCCCAACTCCCGACAACGGACTCAGCAATTGGAAGACTGAAGACGTCATACCAATCTCCTTTAGACAGGAGTAATTGCTCTTGTTTTGTTTTGCTTTTTGTATTTTCTATGTTTTGAACAATAAACTCTAAAGCTTAGTGCCTTACCCGGGGCATCATGGCTTGTTTGTGAGGGTTATTATCTGTCATTTGCATATTTTCATTCAATAAAATCGTTGGACTCTTGCATTCAATTGTTGTTTTTCTTTTACTTTATCACCCCCTTCAAAAGCTATGTGTTTCTTACACACACCCACGTGATACACTGCAGAATCACTCCGAATCTCGTTGATAACAGTTATGCTATTGCTAAATATGACTTGATAATACGATCTACCAAGCGAAGGCGAAAGTGAGGAAGATTGTGAAGTGCCGGAGAACTTGTCGATCGCTCTGACAAGGAGGCGAGTTATCACCACCACGAAGAAGTTGAGGTTGTGAATTTGGGTAAGATGAAGAAAAAAATCAAGATAGGAGCGGGTCTTGAAACATGTCAAGGAAAGATTGGTTCGGATGCTACGAGACTATATTGAGGTTTTGCTTGGTCATACGAAGACATGCCGGTTTAGACGTTGATATTATGGTACACGATTACCGACAAAAGAAGGTTTCTCCTGAAGAAGGTTATCGCGTGATCACGAGATGTCGAGAAAATCAAAGCAAAGTTATGAAGGTTCAACGCCGTTTCTTAGTCACTTACCCACAATGGGTTGCGAATGGTGCATGTACCTAAGAAAGATGGTAAAGTACGAATGTGTGTGGATTACGGATCCGAACAAAGCAAGTCCGAAAGCGATTTCCACTTCCTCATATTGATGTTACGGTTGACAACACCGCTCGCATAAGGTTTTCTCCTTCATGGATGGTTTCTCGGTTACAATCGATCAAAATGGCTCCGAAGACATGGAGAAGACAACTTTGTTACACAGGGGCACTTTCGCTACAAGGTTATGCCGTTCGGATGAAGAATGCGGGCGCCACTTATCGATGCTATGGTAACACTATTTCATGACATGATTCATCACGAGATAGGGGTCTACGTCGACGACATGATAGCTCGATCACAGACTGAAGAAGAACATCTCGATCATTTGCGGAAACTGTTTGATAGGTTGAAGAAGTACAGACTGAGACTTAATCCTAACAAGTGCACCTTTGGAGTCAGATCCGGTAAACTCTTAAGATTTGTTGTCAGTGGTAAAGGTATTGAGGTTGACCCCGCCAAGGTTAAAGCTATTCAAGAAATGCCGACTCCCGTGCGAAGGAAGTCAGAGGTTTCTTGGGCCGATTGAACTACATTGCCAAATTCATTGCACATCTAACTGCTACTTGTGAGCCAATCTTCAAGTTACTTAAGAAAGATCAAGTAGTAGAATGGAACGACGATTTCCAGATCGCTTTTGACAAAATCAAGGAGTACCTACAGAATCCTCCTATCCTGATGCCGCCTGCCGAAGGAAGACCTCTTATCATGTACTTGATTGTGTTAGAGAGCTCAATGGGGTGTGTGTTGGGGCAACATGACGAGTCTGGTCGAAAAGAGTATGCAATATACTACCTTAGCAAAAAGTTTACCGGTGAAACAAGATACTCACATTTCGAGAAAACTTGCGCGGCTTTGGCTTGCCACTAAGGCAGGTATGTTGACTCACACTACCTTGTTGATTTCCAAGATGGATCCGATAAATTACATATTTGAGAAACTCTCCGAAGAATAGCAAGATGGCGAGATGATCTTGACCGAATCGACATCCAACTTCTCGAAAGCAATCAAAGGAAGTGTAGTAGCCGATCATTTGGCTCATCAAGCCGTAGATGACTATCAGTCTATGCAGTTCGAATTTCCAGATGAAGATGTTTTACTAGTCACCGATTGGGAAGAACCAGGCCCAGACGAAGGACCTGAACAAGGATCCCGATGGACCATGGTCTTTGATGGAGCCTCAAATGCAGTTGGCAATGGTATCGGCGCCATCATTACATCACCTACAGGCGGACATACACCTTTCACCGCCAGACTCTATTTCAGTTGCACCAACAACACGGCCGAATACGAAGCATGCATTATGGGTATTAAAGCTGCTATTGACTTAAGAATCAAGTTCTTACAAGTATACGGAGACTCAGCTTTAGTGATCAGTCAGATTAAGGGCGAATGGGATACGAAGCATCCGAATCTCATTCCGTATCGAGAACATGTTCTGAGTTTGATTCCCTACTTCGAAGAGATCACTTTCAATCACATTCCACGAGAAGAGAATCAGTCGGCAGACACGTTAGCTACTATGTCATCTATGTTCAAGGTCAGATGGGACAACGAGGCTCCCCAGATCATCATTGAGAAGTTTGACGAACCAATCTTGTGAACTTGATACAGAAGAGAAACCTTGGTACTATGACGTGAAGAGGTATCTTGAGACTCAGGAATATCCCGCGGGGGCATCTGTTAACGATAAAAAGTTCTTGAGAAGATTTGCATCCAAGTTCTTCCTCAGCAATGGCATCCTATACAAGCGCAACCACGATTTGTGTTTACTCCGCTGCGTAGACCGGAAAACAGCGGAACGTATCATGGAAGAGTTACACGAAGGCGCATTTGGTACCCACTCCAGTGGACACACCATGGCTAAGAAGATTTTGAGGACAGGTTACTATTGGTCCACCATGGAAGCTGATTGTCACCGTTATGCTCGATCTTGTCACAAGTGCCAGATTTACGCAGACAAAGTGCACGTACCTCCAGTACCTCTGAATGTCCTAATAGCTCCTTGGCCCTTTGCAATGTGGGGCGTTGACATGATCGGAGAAATCAAGCCCACCGCTTCCAATGGACATCGTTTCATCCTCATGGCAATTGATTACTTCACCAAATGGGTAGAGGCACCCTCGTTCGCATCTGTTACCAAGAATGTGGTGGCCCGATTCATCAAGCATAATCTTATCTGTCGGTATGGCACTCCCGAAAGGATTATCACAGACAACGGCTCTAATCTCAACAACAAGACGATCACCAAACTCTGCACGCAGTTCAAGATCACACATCACAACTCTTCTCCTTATTGGCCTAAGATGAATGGCGTTGTGGAAGCCGCCAACAAGAACATTAAGAAGATTATACAAAAGATGACAGTGACTTACAAGGATTGGCATGAGATGTTACCATTCGCTCTTCATAGTTATCGACTGATCGAACATCAAGGCCCCCTTCTCTTGTATACGGTATGGAAGCAGTTCTACCCATCGAGGTTCAGATACCCTCGACCAGAGTCCTCCAGGACGCAGAGTTAGGCGAAGACGATTGGGTCCAGACTCGCGTTGACCAGGTTAACTTGATTGATGAGAAACGACTCGCATCCATCTGCCATGGACAGATCTATCAGAAGCGAATGATTCGAGCATTTAACAAGAAGGTCAAGCACCGAGTCTACCAAGTCGGTGATCTAGTAGTCAAGCGCATCATTCTTCCACAAGGTGATCCCAGGGGAAAATGGACTCCCACCTATGAGGGACCGTTTGTAGTCAAGACAGTATTTTCTGGCGGAGCTATGATACTTAGCACCATGGATGGTGAAGACTTCCCACCGTGAGCGCAGACATAATCAAAAATACTACGCATAAATGAGACCCGCTAGGTCGGTGACCTAGGCAAAAATAAGGGCATCTGGCGAACCAAAGGGTTCGGGCAAAAGTTAGGATATATATAAAACATGTACACCAAGTCGAAAACACGAAAAGGCGGCTTGGGCAAAAAGGGTATCGGTGGTGAAAACCGAAAGGGGTCTAGGCAAAAGTTAGGGATTTAAGCGTCGACTATGTCTCATCCAGATCACCTACTTCGGACTACTATCGGCATTCAAGGTTCAAATGGCGAAGATCGATCTACTCACTTTCTCTTGACAAGGAGATGAGATAGTTGAAATATATGAGTACTAGCATAGTTGGAACTTAACGAGATTGTTTCTGCATAGCTTTTTACTTTTCCTGTGTACAAACTATTTGGCCATACGCCACCTTTCAAATAAATACAAGTTTCTTTCTCTTTACAATTTTCACTGTTGTTGTTTGCATAAAGTCCAACGCTTGCTTTGAATGATTATATGCATCTAACAATAAAAATAATTCACAAACATGTGAAAAGTGAACAAGCAAAAGTAATTACTACAGGCTCCAGGAATTGAGATGACGACGAAAGTCACCAATGCATTTCCCCGCAGAGCATAATCCCCACAGAGGTGCCACTCACCACAAACCTTCCCCAGCGAAGTAGAGGAGAATCCCCGAGCAGTGATTCCACTCAATTTAATCGGATTACACCCGTCTTCGAGCAATAACACTTCATCCCCAGCCGAGGTATTTATCCCCAACAAGATCTCTCTCAACAATTTCCCTTTTCCTCGACAGCAGCAGTATCCAGACTTGAAACTTGGTCAAATAATGCACCGGAGGAAACCTACATCTTGTATTCCCCAGTCAGAGATTACAACAGGCTCCAGATTCTTCTAACCCGGTCTCCTGGCAACTACCAAATACTCTCCAGCAAGATTTACACAAAATCCCCGGCAGAGTACCCCCTAGACTTCTCCCCAGCAGGGTCTATGCACAAGATCCTCGACAGTGTATCTCTACCGCCCTCAAGACTTGGTCAGATAGTGCACAGGAGGAATCAAGATTATCTTTTTTCTCAGGGTTTTCGTCCCCAAACAGAAGCCAGAAGTCCTCAAGCAGAACATCTGCATCTTCCTCAAGATGGATATGTTTTGAAATATCACAACATCTATCATTCATACATTATTCATGAAAAGTCATATGCATATGTCATTCATACACATCATCATGCATCATACTTTGCATAAGACTAACAATATTCTATCAAAGTTTCTCTTGTTTTCTCCAAAGCAATGAAAGTCACTTCCGCCTCTGGTCCAAGATTAATACGAATCCGAGCGGAGAACTAAGCGAAGACCGCCCTAGTTGTCCTCCGACAACGGTCCGAGATTAAGACCGAATCCAGACGGAAAACTATCCGAACGACCACCCTTGTTGTCCTCCGACAACGGATCCAGGATTAATACCTGAAGCCAGACGGGAAACCCTATCCGAACGATCACAAGTTATCCTCCGATAACAGGCAGTGGACCAATACCCGATGCACAACAGGGAAGCTATCCACATTTTGCCAACTACTATCCCCTCGGAGCAGTCAGCACAAAGAACTATTCTGACTCATTCTTATTATCAACAACAACTACAGAGCCTAGTGTACGGCTCAGTTGCCTTGGATGGCATCTTAAGCCCATCTCCGACTACTTATCAACATTTCTCCACTTTCAAAATACTGCATATTTGGTTAAAAATCAATACAAACCAATAACTCCATTCAAAGATGAGCACGAAGTCTAACGTACGACTCCCTCTGGATGGCATCTTAAGCCCATCCCCTTTCACTTCCAGAAACGTTTACAGAGCCTAGCGTACGGCTCACTCCTCAATATCGATCTTTCCAGATGGCATCTTAAGCCCATCCCCGTCAGTTCTCCTATTCAGACAGCAATCTTGAGTCTAGCGTACGACTCATTCCCCAGCGAAATCTCCAGCTTCTCCAAATGGCATCTATAAGCCCATTTCCGCATCATCAACCAACAGCGAGTGCAAATTTTCAGGTGTACTCGAGTGTTCAATCTTCTTCTACCTCCAGGCCACGAAAGGCAAGCATGCCAATCTAACCCTTCCGGTACAAGAAGATTGAACAGGGGCAGCTGTCATACCCCAAAATTTTACCTCCATCTTCTCAAGACATTTCATGCATCCATACTCAAAGATTCCTCAAAGGTGGATCAGACAAACCCCCTCCTAGACAATCAACCCAAACTAGGGTTTGGTGATTCTCAGATCCAGATGGACTTCCAACATCTCCAATGGCCCTCATGCCTCCTCATATGCTTCAAAGATTCTCCATGTCAAGTTTCAAGCCTCACAAGTCAAGTTTCCTCAGACAATTGCTCAAGATGGTTGAAAATCAGTTGTATTGGACAAAAAGTCAACTGTGGTCAACATACAGTCAAACTTCATGATTTTTGGTCAACATCCTCATTTTGAAGTTACATTCATCATTTGATCAAGGGTCGATCATAATTCATCAAGAAAACTCAAGATTTGCTCAAAAGTCAAACTTTCTAAATTAGGGTTTCTTGAGGAAAAGTCAACCAAACTTTGACTGAGTATAACTTCTTCATACTTTCTCATATATTTTTCCACCACCTCTTGTTTTGAAGGAAATTCAATTCTCTACAACTTCATGTCTCACAAGAATGTTCAAAAAATGCTTCATTTGGAAGGTATGGATCAAAACATTACAGGTCCTTTTCAAAGTCAACAAAAAGTCAACATTTTGTTTTGAAGATATATTGAGCATGAAAACTCCAATTGAGATGAAACCAAAGAGGTTGGTTAGAGGACTCTTAGAGCTTTCCAAAAACTCCAAGAACACTAAAAAATATGGAAAATTGAGCAAGATACACTATTCAGAAGTTGGGCATTTTTGGACAATTGCACAAAAGGAGATATTGGTCAAAATGCAAAATTTTCCAAATGGGCCTATAATCTTATGATCCAAACTTGATCTTGATGTTATTTGTGACCCATTGATGCTTGGCCATGGCAATTTTCTATTTTATTAATTTATTTTTGAATTTTAAAACATTTAATTCAAAATTAAATTATATAAAATATGAAAATAAGATATTTTTTCAAGAGGAGTGAATTTATATCAAACTTGAGGTCCAAGAAAGCCCATGGAACATGCCAAATTCGTGCTAGCCTTCACATTGAAGAGAAAATCAAATTTTCTCCAAAATTTGATTTTATTTGAAAAATATTCAATGCACATTCAAAACCAAATCTTTTTTCCTTCTCTTTGCCATCCCAAAACCCTCTATAAATAGCCAGCAAACAGCATCACAAAGGACACGAAACCCTAGCCCTTACAACAACCCACACTTTGCCAAATTTTTTCGAGAATTGTCAAAATTCGAATTTTGATTTCCTGCCACTTTCAGCCATCCAAAATCATTCTTTTGTGTTCCTAGGGTAAGTATGAGTAAGTACACATCATTGTTATTGACCAAAGCAGCCTGAACCGATGCATACATGTTCATACATATTCAAAATTTTCTTGAATTTGCATTTTATTTATCTACGTGTTTTAATTGATTCTAATGGTTTTAATGTGTTCATGAGGTTCCATATGAGTGATCTGGGCCATCGTTTCATAGCTTGCACGTAAAAATCACAGGTTGCCATGTTTAGGGTTTTTTGAGCTGTCTTCATTGAACCGACTGATACAGGCATTTTCAATCGAAACTAACACCACCATCGTGTTCGCAGCCCTCGATTTAGGGGGGTAGGGTACTCTTTTCCTTTTCATTTCACGTATTTTTCAGGTTTGGAGATTTGAGTTATCGGAGAAGACGACTAGAGCTAGGGCTCCGGCGTCGTTGACTGGCTTGGACTCCGGCATGGCTTGCGTGGCGCGATGGCGTTATCTGATTCATCCATTCGTTATGACTGGGGCCCGCGCGCTGACTGTGTTTGATTTTCAAAATATCCCTGACGCGTGTACACTCATATTGATTTGATTTTGGTTTTACAAACACCAAATGCCACATGGCGCAGTGGTTAAAGCATTGGCTGTAGAAGATGCTCTCAAGGGTCATGAGTTCAACCCCTGCCAGGACCGGTTTTCCTTTTCTTTTTACAAACTTAACATTTTTTCTATTTTTCAATTTTTCAATTTTCTTTTAATATTTCCATTCATTTTAATTTAACTTTAAATATTTTTATCATGCATTAGAAAACACCAAAAATATTTTTCTCTTTTGCATTATTTCCAGAAAATGTTTATTTAATTTATAAAATTAAAAATACTATTTTTGTATGCATATTTAATTTAATTGTTAATTTATCATTTAAATCACTGTTAATTAGTTTTTAATTATTAAATTAACTCCAAAAAATCCCAAAAAATTATTTTAGCATATTAATGTTGTTTCTTGCATGAAATATTTTTCTCATTTAAAAATTGCTATTTTCACTAACATTTTCCTCTTATTCGATTTCTTCGTATTTTCTGATTTCTCATCTTTTCACAGGTTATTCCGTTTCGGACGATTTCTTTTTTATCGTTTTCTTTTTTCCAATTATGTAATTGCTTATGGGATGTAATAGCTTAATTAGGGCTTTTATTTTCCGCATTTTAAATTATGTATCTGCCCCAAAGCCATGTAATAGCGTAGGATTTATCTTTCCGCACTTTATATTCCCGCATTTTAATTTCCGCACCCTATAAACTGCCAATAATTAGGCGTGTATGGCAAGATAAAATTGAACATAGCTCACTTTAATTTCAAGATAACATGAATCTGAAATCAACACACTCTTCTCACACACGCACCCCTTAGGGTAATTCTCTCTCGTTGCCTTTACGAATTCAAATGGTCAAGTCCCTCGAACGTAGAGGTATTCTAGCACTGTTGCCTTCAAAATAAATCATCATAGTCCCTTCGATACAAAGATCATAAGACCCACGATGTCGCCTACGAATACATGATCTTGACCCTCGATTGTCGCCTACGAAAAATGATGATATTCCCTTCGAATGTGCTAGGATACTTCCTACAAGTTGCTTTCTATGACCATACGATGTCCCTTCGAATGTCCCGCTTACATCCAACGAATAGAGTTACCTACCAACTAATGGTATGGATAGAGCTATTCTAAAGGAACGTAAAACAACAAGAAAACGACCATTCTGAGTAGGTAATAAGACTTTTAGTTGCTTGCTCTATCAAATATTTTTTCACACCTCACACTTTTTGTCAAAATTCAAATTCTTTTTAAAACGAAACATTTCCGAACACCTTGTATACATTCCTACATGAATCATTACAAAGTCAAAGCGAAATGCCTTTTTCAAAACATTTTTGTCAAACACACAGAAAGCACAATTTTAAAGTGATCTAAGAGCAACTAAGTGCCCGTAGATAACTACGGATGGAAAGGGGTGCTAATACCTTCCCTTTTCATAACCTTCTCCCTAACTCAGAATCTAACGAAGGTCTTTTCCTGTTCTTTTCACCTTCCCTTAATTGGATAAAAGAAAGGTCGGTGGCGACTCTTGCTATCCGCACATTTGTGATACAAAATTCACAAAGTCAGTTCACCGTGTTACACACATACATTTGGAGTATTCAGTTTGGTTTATGATGAGTAATTGATACGAAGATTCCGTATCGGTTTCGATGAAGGTTTGATATCGATATCGCATTTATTTGCGTACGATTTAACCGAGAAACCATTGGTACACTATCTTATTCTCGTTTTAATTTCGATTGTAGTTTATGTTTGAGTGATATTCATGTTAGTTTCGATGAAGGTAAGTTTGTTTCCGCAATTATTCGCGTAGAAACTCGCCGAGAAACCGTTGAGACATCGCGTATTATGTTACTTTCATCTTTTAGTTTCAATTGAATTTGAGATAAGGATTCCATATTGGTTTCGATGATGGTTCAATGTCTATGTCGCGTTATTTGCGTAAGACTTAACCGAGAAAACCATCGAGGGTATCACATTGTTTCTTTAGTGCAAGAAAAATAATTTTTATCTTGAGTAAAAGTAATTGATTAGTGGCTGCCCCGAATTCGGTTTATTTGTTAAAACTTGATGTCGAGTTTAATTTCATGACGTGTTGATTTGAACCAATTCGAATGGATGGTTAATGTGGTTTTGATTACATTTCAATTTTAATTCGAACGATGGAATCTTGGTTGCAATAGCAATGGTGTTTTGGTAGATTAATTGATTTAAGTGAATTTTTTGAGTGTTTCTTAATATAATGAAGTTGCTGCCCGTTGTTGATTCATGTGGTTTAAATGCGTTTAGAACTCAATTTTCCATTTTTCGATTGATTAATAGCATGAGTTCTTTGGTTAGTTCGTTTATGAATCGATAATCATGAATTCTTGAATTGTTCATTCATTCAAATAAGTTGCATTCGATTTTAACATCTTGCTTATTAACCATGTTTATCTTATTGTCATTTCATTTCGATTTTATTCCACATTATGCTACTAATATGTTTGCTACTTGTGAAGAGATATCCAAAGATCATTCCAAGCATTCACCTACAATTAGTGCATACACTCGCATTTTAGCAACTAAACGATAACTTACTACTTCTATTTAGTATTTAGTATTATTTAGCAATATATATTTAATGTTGTAAATATATATAGTACTTAGTATTATATTTTTTTTTTTTACATTTGATATTGTATATATAATATTTTTATTTATATTTAGTATTGTAAATAATTATATAGTATTCCTATTTTATATTTAGTATTGTAGATATAATTATATAGTATTTCTATTTCATATTTAGTATTGTAAATACAATTATACTATTTCTATTCATATACTTTATTCGGTTCAATTTGTAAATAAAATCATATTGTAATTATTATTCTTGTGTTACGATTTCGAATTTGGAATTTAATTCAACCTTCAAATGAATTTGAATGCAAATATATCTATTCTTCGCATAGTTTTTGTTTGTATCTTGAATGATGTAAGAACCTTCATTTGGTATTCATCCGATGCATCAAGCTTTGTCCGATCTTGAAGACTACCCGGAGCTCAATTCTTTCACCGTATAGAAGCTATTTAATTATTCAAACTAATTCGATTTGGTTGTAATAGCTTAGGATTTATTTCCTTGTGTGTTCTAATTACCGTTTAATTATGCGTTTATCATATTAGAACACATAGCCTCCTCTTGGGCTCCTCATCAAGAAGTAGGTAAACATACACAATGCACACCTGCAAACATTTATAGTTTGGTCCTGGACTTTTCTACAGCGACAACTATTCGATCGATTGTTCCAATCGGTCGTTTAGAATACTAGTGTCACGCTAGTCTCACTTTTAGGAGCATACATAAAGCCACTTTGTATGGGCTCGCTTGTTTTCCTAATCAAATTATTCTATCCACAACCAAACCCTTAAAACACTTTCATATTAAATTAATTAATTGGATTTGTTTTCAAAAATGAATTTCACAAAAAAAAGAACATTTGGATAAGATTTGTTTTAATTGTTATATGTTAGCCTAACGATTAAAACGAATCGAAGTTTCTAGTTGATTAGATGATAGCCTAATAAATTAAGAAACTTCAATCAATGTTCTAAAACAAAAAAACATAGTGTTATGGAATTTAATTAAATTGTTGGATGGTAGCCCGACGATTTAATTAAATTTAAAGTATTTGGACCGTTAGATGATAGCCTAATGACTTAAATACTTTTATTCCATACACTTAATAAATGTGAACTTTGTTTCACCTCACCTTTTTCATAATAAAGATTTTGGATGAGAGATGATTGGCCGAGCCCCCTCACCAATCTCGAGTATTCGAATCGTTAGATGATAGCCTAACGTTTTGGTACTTGTCATCTACAAGTAAAATCAATTCAACCCATTCAAATTCTTTTTCGCTCATACGCGATTATCAAAAACATTTCATTTAAAATCAACACAACCAATTCAAACATTTTCAACAAGAACTACGGAGTTTTGACTTTCCCATTGCACAAGGGAATACGTAGGCACGCGGTTTCGAAACTGTGTCAAACTCAAAATAATAATAAACAAACCTCGTTTCCTTCTTTTTTTTTAGAAGATAGCATTTTTACTTTAAACACACGAACATGCACGAACTAAACGGGTCCCATCGAGTACGATAGACGTAAGGGGTGCTAATACCTTCCCCTTGCGTAACCGACTCCCAAATCCATCCTTTTTGGTCTTGTAGACCGCCTTATTCGATTTTTGTGGGTTTTATCTGTATTTTCCCATTCTTTCTAGAACAAAATAAAATTAGGTGGCGATTTCATTGTTTTGAAAATTTAAATGATTTTTGAAAATCGAGTTGCTTCAGTTGGCGACTTCACTGGGGATTCTTTATAAAAATCTTTTTGACTAAGCGAGTCAACCCTAGTTTAGTTCTTCGCATGTTTGTGTGTTTGTTTATCGTTTTCTTCTTTATGCTTATCTATCGTTTATTGATTATTATTCTCCTTACACTTTATGTATATTATTGCGTAGCCTAGGTCCCCCTGACTCCATTGTCTTGTTGGACCGAAGCGAAGACTCTGGCTTAGAGTTGGTTGTTTTAAGGAGGTTCTTGCCCCACACGATAGCGCAGGACATCAATCTTTGGACAAATGAGCTATAACTCTAAGTTTGTTCATGTTGTCCTAACCGAGACCAACCGCTCAAATTTTGGATTTCTAGCATCCTATTAAGAGTCGTTTCTTGGAGTATACTTTTGGAAATAGTATCACCATGTAGGCCTCTCGCGTGATGATAATATTTGTTAAAAGGGGATCTGAGACTCCGAGAAACATTTAGCAAAAAACATTAGAACCACCTTATTCGGGATTATTGGGTAGAAGCCTAGAGTTATCCTATTGTAGGAGCCCACCTAAATAAGTTGTTCTAATTACCAATACCATCCCTGATTCACGTCTCTGTGAACCTGTTATTATCATCATGTTGCATTCCATTTGCATCAATCATCATAAAAAAGAGTTTATTTCTCTCATCATCCATGCATCAATCATGCATTTCATTCATTTCAATCAGAGGACTCATTTCAACCTGGCTTCTTATTCAGAATCTCAAGACTGCAAGACTGACTTCCTGGCATCATCGTCATCATGGATCAACTTCAGGCAAGTGTGGCTGCGATGAATACTCATATAGATACCCAGATGGATCAATTCATGGAGATTATCCAGAACCACGCCATTGGACAAGAAGAGTTAAAGCAAGTTGTTCAGAGATCCGAAGTTGTTACTACTGATCATGTTAATCCACCAGGTGTTAATCTTAACCACATGGAGGTCCTTTCAGATCAAAATGTCAAAAACACCGTTCAGATGCACATCAATGGAACTCCTCACTGTGAGGACATCTTTGAGTCTTCGTTTGACACCTTCAGGTTTCCGATTGAAGAGAATGAATCTGAGAAAAAGCTTCACCTCCTTGAGAAAAGGATGAAAGCTATTGAGGGTCGTGATTCCCTTGGTTTAGACGCTCCTAGTTTGTGCTTGGTGCCTGATATCAAAATTCCTGCAAAGTTCAAAGTCCCCACTTTCGAGAAGTATAAGGGTACCTCTTGTCCAAATACTCACATCAAAGCCTATTGCAATAAGATGGCTGCCTATGCGGAAAATGACAAGTTCCTCATGCACTTTTTTCAAGATAGCCTCAGTGGAGCATCTCTTGAGTGGTACACTCAGCTTGAACGAACTCACATCCAAACTTGGAGGGAATTGGCTGAAGCTTTTGTCAATCAGTACGACTATAATAGGGACATGGCTCCCACCAGAATTCAACTCCAAGGTTTAACTCAAAAGACTGAAGAATCTTTCAAAGAGTATGCGCAGAGATGGAGAGAATTAGCTGCTAGAGTTCAACCTCCTCTTTTGGAACGAGAACTCATTGAGATGTTCTCCAATACCTTGCAAGGTCCCTATCTGATTGCTGGATGTACTTCTAAATTTTCACATCTGGTTGTTGTAGGGGAACGAATTTAGCGTGGTCTCAAGATGGGTAACATTCAGGATGTTGCTATTGCTTCTGAATTTCCAGAACAAATTGATGAAGAGGCAAGTACAATTTTCGAGGAAGAGGAAGAAGCTTATGCGTACCCTCCATTTCAGAATCCTAATCAAGTTACAAAGGCTAATTCAAATCTGTGTGCTCCACAAATCTATGCTGCAACTATTTGTCGACCACCACGTCAGTATGCTCCCCAGCAGCAGAATGCTCCCCGACAACAAACTTATCAACAAAATTGTCAACAGCGAGGTGGAAAGAATCTAATAAGGCTAAGAAAAGTGCATGATCCAATCCCTATGCCTCATAGTGAGTTGCTATCTCGCTTGCTCCAACATTCTTTGGTGGAGTTAAAGGAGCTCGGGACGCCTCCTTTTCCGTATCCTCTGGGATATGATCCTGATGCCTACTGTGAGTTCCATTCTGGTGCACCTGGCCATACAATTAAAGGATGTAATCTTTTCAAAGGCACAGATCAGAAACTCATTGATTCCAAAGCAATCACGTTCACTTTAGAGGGCCTAGGCATTAATTGAACTCTCCTTTGACTCGGTGAACGCCAAGAGTACAAAGTGCATCTTCTAAAGCAAGAAATCCATACGGAGACCAATCTCCTCAACATGAAGATTCCTAGTTTCATCTTGCATGCTCATTTGTAATATTTTTGTTTGTTCAGTACTTTTTCATATGCTAAGTTTGTTCACTCTGGAATATTAATCATAATGCATTGAATATGTTTGTCTTGAATTGATCCATTCGTATTCACTCTTATTTCTTTTACTATGCTTTTGATATTCAACTGTTATTAATAAAGCAACACCTCTGGAGGGAGGATGACAAATAATTTACTAAGAATCTTAAACGTTATGCTTTTGAGTAAAAACCCTGCTAACGATGTACAAGCCTTGTTTCAAATTCCCAAACACCAGAGATATAAGGTAGTGAAACCCTCGTTAACCCCTATTGAGCCTTGAAGTAGGAGTTTCTTTTCTATTCAAAAAACCCTCTTTTTTTTTAAACCTGGGGCAGGGTAGTGTTCAGTTAACCCGATCGAGCGTTCAAAACTCATCAAGAGTGCACATCCAAGGATACAACAATGGTTATCCTTCAAAAGATTGAGGAAATTCAAAGACCCAATGGTCAATATTCTCCAATCAACAATGTGCATCGAAAGAGGTTGAAACCGTAATGGTTATCTCTCGCACAAGAAATCAACAGATGGCGATACCATAATTGTCATCTCTCATCCGCCAAGGATTCAAGCAGTCACAATCACCTTCAATCAAACAAAGATGGAAGATCACATGGCTTGTTCAAAAGATAAAGTTCTAAAAAATGATGACAAAAAACCCGCTAAGTCAAAACTTCATAATAAGTTGCTTAGGCAAAAATGGCAAAAGAAAAGAAAATGAAAAAAAGAAAAGGATTACAAAACAAAATATAATCCTCTGCAAAAGAACAAAGGCGTGTGATCAGACACCAAAAGCAAAAGGTGAGTGACCGTCGTGTCCAAGAAACCTCAATGGTTCCTCAACCGCATCATAAATTTCTCTCAAGAAATGAATGCTCCCATCAAGTTATCTGAACTTAGGAATGGAGAACATCACGGAGAATGGGAGGGCACCAAATATTTTGAGCCTAAAAATCTTTTTTCTAAAAAACCCGTGAACCAGACCACGTTACAACCCTTAAAAGTCCTAATTGAAGCATGGGTTAATTCGAAAGCAAATCTGTTACAAGAATACAGTAACCTGACTCCTAGGAGGTTTGCTAAACATTTGAGTTGGTATCACTCAATCTTTTACAAAAAAATTCAATGTTTCGATATCTTTTCAATAAAAGTTTCTTTAACTTCAAGACAAACATGAACTTTGCATTAGAATTATCATTCGTGGAATAAAACGCTCTTTGCATATAGATAAGTGCTTAAACATCAAGTGAGCTTGCATATTGAGCATCAGACGGATAATTTGATTGTACCAAAGGACATATTGCTTCAAGTATTTGATTGAGCACAAAACAGCTTGAGTTGAGAAGTAAGGTTGTGAAGTAACCTACTTTCAAGATGAAAACCACCCTAAGTAGGTGATGTCTTCAAAAGTCCCGCCAATCTGGGGCATTTATGTCGAGATTCGAAGAATCTCTCAAAAGGCTAAGTAAAACAGTTAGGGTTGGGAAGTAAGGTTGTGAAGTAGCCTATTTTCCAGATGTGAGTTAATCACCCTGAGTAGGTGATATCTTCAAAGTTTTAGTCAATCTGGGGCATTTATGTCGAGATTCAGAAAATCTCTCAAAGAGAGGAGTAATCAAGGGCATTCATCCGAGCAAGGTTGAAACCCTCTTTACCTTTGGTTGGCCAGGGGTAGTGATTCCAAGTTTATAACACTGTGGCAGATCATCTTGATGATACAGATCTCAAGAAGCTCTCTCGTGGCTATTTCTTCAAAATCCCTACAGATCAGAGCAAAGCATTATGCAGGGGCATTCCTCCACCTCATGATTAATCAGGTCAAGGCCAGGCGCAAGCTAAACAACCGTTGAGTTTGAATGGCATGTCAGGAAATCATGATCGTCATCCTTAGCTCATCAGAGATCTAAGTCTGTGTTGGATTTTCTCCATCAGAAATTAAGGATCAATATCTCCAATTCAAATCAGGATTGTCATCCTCATTAGAGATCGAGGTTTAATTCCTGATTGTTGATTTCCATCAACAAAAGTCAGAAGGCGGGGTTCTATCCTCTGAATTCCAACAAATGTTTTTGCTTCGACACATTACATATAGGAATCATCATTGCAGTGTTTCACGTTTTGCAGATTTTGTTATCCAAAGATTTTAGAATAAAAGCATGATACGCTTGAGCTTTGGTCACCAACAAAGTTTCTTTCTCTCCAACAAGAGTTATCTATGGCATATGTGTGCCCTTGGATGTTATCACCTCTTCCCCGATGCGGAAGATCGCAAAGAACGGTTTACGCCAGCAGGATCACTTTTAAAGGCTCACTTGTGCCAAAGGATGTGGTTGACTCCTCTTATGCAAAAGCTCGTAATCCAGAGTTATTGAAATTAGGAACTCTACGTAACATGATTGTCATCCCAGATGAATGTTAATCTCTAAGAGTTGCTTCCCCAGTGATGTTGATCATTGAAGGTTGACACTTCTATTTTGCAATCCCCCTGTCAGGGTCCAGACTATCATCTCTTTGATAAAGACCAGTTGATTTATATTCAATTCATGGATGATTGATGTTTCCTCGGCAGCTCACAATTGCCTTTAGTCCCGGACGGAATACTAAAACATGCATCATTGCATTACATTGCATCCTCAAAAACGCGTAGCATTTCCATTGATATGGAGCATTACGCCAAAAATAATAGTCTCAAACATGCATCTAAGCATAAGCCATATTAAAGTCTTCCTCGAGTACCTTTTGCGTCTCCGAAGATAAGTTTATCCATAAATCCCCAAGTGGTATTCCCAGTCAGAGTTCCCTCAAGAAATTCTTATTGTTGTTGTTATCTGCATTTTTGACCCCGTGTCGGTCTCTTACATCATTCAAATTCAATTTATTTACCAAGCGTCTTGCTTTTTGCAAATTCTTATTTTTGTATTCTTACCCGTGTTTGCCTCTGTCGTTAGAGTGCGAGTAAGAGTTGGTGTCTAACCTTTCTTGCTTCTCGATTGTTTGAGTATCCATACTAGGTGTGTGGTAATTCATATAATTTCCACTCTTGAAGAATTACACCCCGCCTTTGGCATGAGGGATATTGTATTTTCTTGCACATTTGCAGCCTTTTAAAGTCCAACATAGTTGGGCGATCCTTGCTAGGATCCCCATTGTTTGGCCTATTTCCCTGTGAATTCGTCTTCGATCGACGATTTTACCATTCCATATACCTTTTCCCCAGTGAGTCTGCTCCAGTCGGTCTCATTCTTGCGTATGTCTAATATCCTTACCTGACATATGCTTCCTATATGTGTTCCATAAACTTACCGAACATGTATATTCGATCTTTATGTGTCCAATATCCTTACCGGGCATGTATATTTCGAAACCTTTGTTAGAGTCGTCTTCGGTCGGTCTCTTTCCGGTGTATGTCTAATATCCTTACTTGACATATACTCCCTATATGTGTTCAATATCCTTACCGAACATGTATAATGATCTTTATGTGTCCAATATCCTTACCAGGCATGTATATTTCAAAACCTTTGTTAGAGTCGTCTTCGGTCGGTCTCTTTCCGGTGTATGTCTAATATCCTTACCTGACATATGCTTCCTATATGTGTTCAATATCCTTACCGAACATGTATATTCGATCTTTATGTGTCCAATATCCTTACCGGGCATGTATATTTCGAAACCTTTGTTAGAGTCGTCTTCGGTCGGTCTCTTTCCGGTGTATGTCTAATATCCTTACCTGACATATGCTTCCTATATGTGTTCAATATCCTTACCGAACATGTATATTCGATCTTTATGTGTCCAATATCCTTACGGGCATGTATATTTGAAACCTTTGTTAGAGTCGTCTTGATCGGTCTCTTTCCTGTATGTCTAATATCCTTACGACATATGCTTCCTATATGTGTTCAATATCCTTCCGAACATGTATATTCGATCTTTATGTGTCCAATATCCTTACCGGGCATGTATATTTCGAAACCTTTGTTAGAGTCGTCTTCGGTCGGTCTCTTTCCGGTGTATGTCTAATATCCTTACCTGACATATGCTCCCTATATGTGTTCAATATCCTTACCGAACATGTATATTCAATCCTTATGTGTCCAATATCCTTACCGGGCATGTATATTTCGAAACCTTTGTTAGAGTCGTCTTCGGTCGGTCTCTTTCCGGTGTATGTCTAATATCCTTACCTGACATACCAGAATTTTTGTTCCCAATCCCGCTGTTTACAAAAACAAAAAACAAAAAAAAAATCAAAATACGGAAAACAAAATATTTCTAGTTGTTCTTCGGAGCGCAAATTTTAGGGTTTTTTAGTATTTAATCTTCTTCTACCTTGTAAGTTCAAAAAGCTAGCACCAATTTCACTTTCAGGTTTAAGACGATTAAATAGGGGCAGCTGTTGCACCCTAAAATTTGGCCTCCTATCTCGATTTTATCTGGCTTAGGCTTCGCATTCATCTGCATACGCGTCCATTAGTTCATTGACATTAAACAGTCATTCATTCATTGCATATGTATCATTTTGTCGTATTTAAATTGACCAAAAGTTAGTTTAAATCGATATCTGAATCGTTTCATAGTTATAGAATACCCAATATTTCACTTCATTCATTTTTATCTTTTTACCTGTTTATTGTATCGTTTTAAGTTGATTATATGTCGATGATATCGATATTTTGGCTTTATAAACAGACGGTTAAAAATAATTCGACACTGTACAAAATTTAGTGGGAAAAATATTTCATGTTTTTGCCTCTAACTCACTGCTTTATGAATCTACGTGTCGCGTAGATCATGAAAATGTGCTCTCTCTAATTTTTCGGTACATTTCGAAGTCTCGTTTTTAATCGTGAGCGTTTTAAAGTCGGGTATTCTGTATTATCATTTTATTTCAATTTTAATTATTTTGATAATTTTTCTTTAATCTATGAAACCAGTAGTTTATTTTAATATGGTCATTTTATTTTTCGGATAATTTGGTGTCCCAATTTATACTATTTTTGACAATTTTAGGTGTCTAATTTTTATCTCTAAAAACAAAAGAAAAATGTTATTGGATAAGTTAATTTTTAATCTTTTGGGCTTTATAGTCCAATTTATAATTAAGGACATTATTGGCATTTTAAAAAATAGCTCAAACCTAATTTTTGGGTATATATATATGTGTTATGTTATTGTTGCAAAGGGGGCCAAATTGAAAAACAAGAGTGAAAACGGCGGAGAGATCTCAGATCCAAATAAAAACAATTTTTCTCTTTATCCTCATAAAAAACTGCCTTCACCATCATCAGTCAAATACCCCCTCCAGCCTCACTCTTGCCGAAACCCCCTGTTCACCTTACCTCCTCCGCTATTCCGTCCCTGTTGTTCGCTCATCGTCCCTGCTCAATCTTCCTCAAAAACATCATACTTCATCGCCATCGTCCTACTCCCCCTCGTCTCTCCATCCTATACCTTCAACCCGCCGTAAACCTCTCTCTCGCTGAGCCACATACTCCGTCTGCCTTCTTCCCTTCATTATCTCCTTCCTCCATTCCTATCAAACAACAACCGTATCTCCTTCCATTCTTAACAACCTCCGGAACTCCCTTCGTTATCTCTCTCACCGCAACTCTCTCATCATCTCCTAACCCCGTCTCGCCATACTCCCTCGCGTCTCACCGATCCAAACTCCCTCCTTCCCACCGAAACTTCCTCTGTAACTCCATTCTCACCGTAAATCCTTCACACCGTACATCCCCCTTCCTCGCCTCTATTCGCTGCTACCCCCAATCTTCACCCTCATCGTTCCCTCTATTGTTCTACAACCATCACATCATTCTGTCAATCTCTCTTCCAAACCGCGGCCATCCTTCCTCTCTGCCGTAACCCCCATCCTGTTTCCTCTTCATACTTGCCTCTCCATCGATCCACCACCCAACACAGATCCCCTGTTCAACCTTCACAGCCTCTCCTTTGTCGTATCAGCTCGACAGCCAACACTCCCAGCATCACCTTCGTCGCCTTCCTTCCCTCACCGTTTCCCCCTGTTTACCTCTGTCAATCTCGCCGTTACAACAGCAACCTCATCCTCCTCCTCACTGCCAGCCGCGCTTCACTCTGTCTCATCACCAAGTAGAACCTTCAGCCAACCTTCTGTTCAAACCTGCAACAACAACAACAAGTTCCGGCAACACTGCTTCTGTTGATATTCCGACGTTTCGGTAAGAGCTAATCCCTTTTAACCTGTTAAACTGAATCTTTGTCGAGTTTTGATGGTGAGTGGCTGCAATAATACTGATATGAATCGATACAACTGTCCGTGAAAGAACATTTGAGTTCCTGTGTTGAAAATAGGCTTGATATATGTTTATGCTTGAATTTTCGAATCTGTGATAACCTTTTACATTTGTATTAAGTCCTGAAAATTATGGTTTCATGAACTCACTTGAAGTTGTAAAGTTCAATTCCTAGATGGTTTCGATGAAGGTAATGGTAATATTGCGTTTATTCGCGAGGAACCTAACCGAGAAACTATGAGTGCACATTGCTACATTTTATATTGCGTTGCAATTTCGAAACTTGAATCAAATTTGGATTTCAAAAACCGTATGGACACATACATTTGGAGTATTCGGTTTGGTTTATGATGAGTAATTGATACGAAGATTCCGTATCGGTTTCGATGAAGGTTTGATATTGATGTCGCATTTATTCGCGTACGATTTAACCGAGAAACCATTGGTACACTATCTTATTCTCGTTTTAATTTCGATTGTACTTTATGTTTGAGTGATATTCATGTTAGTTTCGATGAAGGTAAGTTTGTTTCCACGATTATTCGCGTAGAAACTCGCCGAGAAACCGTTGAGACATCGCGTATTATGTTACTTTCATCTTTTAGTTTCAATTGAATTTGAGATAAGGATTCCATATTGGTTTCGATGATGGTTCAATGTCTATGTCGCGTTATTTGCGTAAGACTTAACCGAGAAAACCATCGAGGGTATCACATTGTTTCTTTAGTGCAAGAAAAATAATTTTTATCTTGAGTAAAAGTAATTGATTAGTGGCTGCCCCGAATTCGGTTTATTTGTTAAAACTTGATGTCGAGTTTAATTTCATGACATGTTGATTTGAATCAATTCGAATGGATGGTTAATGTGGTTTTGATTACATTTCAATTTGAATTCGAACAATGGAATCTTGGTTGCAATAGCAATGGTGTTTTGGTAGTTTAATTGATTTAAGTGAATTTTTTGAGTGTTTCTTAATATAATGAAGTTGCTGCCCGTTGTTGATTCATGTGGTTTAAATGCGTTTAGAACTCAATTTTCCGTTTTTCGATTGATTAATAGCATGAGTTCTTTGGTTAGTCCGTTTATGAATCGATAATCATGAATTCTTGAATTGTTCATTCATTCATATAAGTTGCATTCGATTTTAACATCTTGCTTATTAACCATGTTTATCTTATTGTCATTTCATTTCGATTTTATTCCACATTATGCTACTAATATGTTTGCTACTTGTGAAGAGATATCCAAAGATCATTCCAAGCATTCACCTACAATTAGTGCATACACTCGCATTTTAGCAACTAAACGATAACTTACTACTTCTATTTAGTATTTAGTATTATTTAGCAATATATATTTAATGTTGTAAATATATATAGTACTTAGTATTATATTTTTTTTTTTACATTTGATATTGTATATATAATATTTTTATTTATATTTAGTATTGTAAATAATTATATAGTATTCCTATTTTATATTTAGTATTGTAGATATAATTATATAGTATTTCTATTTCATTTTTAGTATTGTAAATACAATTATACTATTTCTATTCATATACTTTATTCGGTTCAATTTGTAAATAAAATCATATTGTAATTATTATTCTTGTGTTACGATTTCGAATTTGGAATTTAATTCAACCTTCAAATGAATTTGAATGCAAATATATCTATTCTTCGCATAGTTTTTGTTTGTATCTTGAATGATGTAAGAACCTTCATTTGGTATTCATCCGATGCATCAAGCTTTGTCCGATCTTGAAGACTACCCGTAGCTCAATTCTTTCACCGTATAGAAGCTATTTAATTATTCAAACTAATTCGATTTGGTTGTAATAGCTTAGGATTTATTTCCTTGTGTGTTCTAATTACCGTTTAATTATGCGTTTATCATATTAGAACACATAGCCTCCTCTTGGGCTCCTCATCAAGAAGTAGGTAAACATACACAATGCACACCTGCAAACATTTATAGTTTGGTCCTGGACTTTTCTACAGCGACAACTATTCGATCGATTGTTCCAATCGGTCGTTTAGAATACTAGTGTCACGCTAGTCTCACTTTTAGGAGCATACATAAAGCCACTTTGTATGGGCTCGCTTGTTTTCCTAATCAAATTATTCTATCCACAACCAAACCCTTAAAACACTTTCATATTAAATTAATTAATTGGATTTGTTTTCAAAAATGAATTTCACAAAAAAAAAAAGAACATTTGGATAAGATTTGTTTTAATTGTTAGATGTTAGCCTAACGATTAAAACGAATCGAAGTTTCTAGTTGATTAGATGATAGCCTAATAAATTAAGATACTTCAATCCATGTTCTAAAACAAAAAAAACATAGTGTTATGGAATTTAATTAAATTGTTGGATGGTAGCCCGACGATTTAATTAAATTTAAAGTATTTGGGCCGTTAGATGATAGCCTAATGACTTAAATACTTTTATTCCATACACTTAATAAATGTGAACTTTGTTTCACCTCACCTTTTTCATAATAAAGATTTTGGATGAGAGATGATTGGCCGAGCCCCCTCACCAATCTCGAGTATTCGAATCGTTAGATGATAGCCTAACGTTTTGGTACTTGTCATCTACAATTAAAATCAATTCAACCATTCAAATCCTTTTTCGCTCATACGCAATTATCAAAAACATTTCATTTAAAATCAACACAACCAATTCAAACATTTTCAACAAGAACTACGGAGTTTTGACTTTCCCATTGCACAAGGGAATACGTAGGCACGCGGTTTCGAAACTGTGTCAAACTCAAAATAATAATAAACAAACCTCGTTTCCTTCTTTTTTTTAGAAGATAGCATTTTTACTTTAAACACACGAACATGCACGAACTGAACGGGTCCCATCGAGTACAATGGACGTAAGGGGTGCTAATACCTTCCCCTTGCGTAACCGACTCCCGAATCCATCCGTTTTGGTCTTGTAGTCCGCCTTATCCGATTTTTGTGGGTTTTATCTATATTTTCCCGTTCTTTCTAGAACAAAATAAAATTAGGTGGCGATTTCATTGTTTTGAAAATTTAAATGATTTTTGAAAATCGAGTTGCTTCACTTACCCGCATTAGACTCTTATCGTTGGGCTCATGCTCGTGACTTCAAACGTTTGAACGTGTGTATAACCACTAACCATGTTTGTATCTTTGTTGCATTCATGCATTCATTCGAAAAACTTCGAATTCTCATTTCTCTTTCCATTTCCAAAGAATTTAGAGATTTTTCTTTGTAAACGTTTTAGGTTAGAGGGATGGACGTCAGAAGAAGGTATACCAAGAAATACAGTTTTAGAATTCCTGATGTAGGAAAGTTAAAAGAGTTAGCATCCTTGGTAGAAGATCCCTCGGATTTCAGAAAACGCTATGGAACTCTTTTAATTGTCCTAAACACTAACGTTGATGAAGGACTTCTCAAAACTTTCATTTAGTTTTATGATCCAGTCTATCATTGTTTCACTTTCTCTGGTTATCAGTTGATGCCTACTTTGGAAGAGTACGCACATATCTTAGGCATCTCAGTGTCTGACAAGGTGCCTTTCAATGGTTTGGAAGCCATTCCTAAGCCACCAGTCATTGCAGCGATGACTCATTTAAGGAAATCTGAGATAGACAAAAACCTGACTACCAAAGGAAATCTCTTAGGACTAACTTCAAAGTTCCTAATGGAGAAGGCTTTTAATTTTGCCGAAGCCGGTAGCACGGTAGCTTTTGAAGCTGTTTTGGATTTGCTCATTTATGGACTGATGTTGTTTCCCAACGCCATCATAGGACCTCTCATTGGTATGAAAGGAGGAATTAACTACAACCCATTCTTGGCTAGACGTCAACTTGGGTATGCAAATTCCAGTAAACCTCTTGGTTTTACGGCAGAAAATTACTTTTATCATGAAGGGGAAGATTCCCAAGGTTTGAAAGCCAGAATGATAAGAGCTTGGCATCACATTCGAAGGAAAGAAAAAGGTGATGCAAAGAATTGTGTAGCCATGGAAATCTACACTTCTTGGGTAAAGAAAAGAGCTAAGGAATTTCGAATGCCTTATGCTTATGAAGAACCCATGTTCCCAGTGGTATCTAAATCGACCACCATTCCCATCGAAACTATGGCAGAACATAGCATTTACTCCGCAACACGGAATAACTATTTCTCAAGTCACTATGTCGGTTTCTCAACCGATTATGACAAATTCAACTTTTGTGGTTCACGCTACTACGGATGAAGAAGTCTATCATAACCCAGGCGACAACACGAATCCTCGTGGCCAAATGGAAAATCTCCAGGAACAGTTCCATAAGATGTAGCTTGAGATCAAAATAATCCGCAGAAAGGATTTGTTTGGGAAGAATACCCACGATCTATGTCTGGTTCCTCGCGTAAGGATACCCGCTAAGTTCAAAGTCCCCGACTTTGAAAAATACAGAGGAAACTCCTGCCCGCAAAGTCATCTTACAATGTATGCTAGGAAGATGTCTACATATAATGACAATCATCAATTGCTCATTCACTATTTCAAAGACAGTCTCACTGGCGCCGCTCTGAAGTGGTACATGGGATTAGATAGTGCAAACATCCAAACATTCAATGACCTAGGCGAAGCCTTTGTCCAACAGTACAAATTCAATCTGGACATGGATCTAGATCGAGATCAACTTTGGTCTATGTCTCAAAAGGAAAAGGAGACTTTCAAAGAATACGCCCAACGTTGGAGGGAAATTGCTGCCCAAGTTAATCCGCCGTTAGAAGAAAAAGAAATGACCAAGGTCTTCCTGAATACTCTTGGCCCTTTCTACTACGAACGCATGGTCGCCAGCACTCCCGGGGATTTTACCGAAATGGTAAGCATGGGGATGCGACTAGAAGAAGGAGTTCGAGCAGGACGCTTAACCAAAGAGATGGGATCTTCAAGCGGAACCATGAGAGTTGGAACTGGTTTCCCGAAGAAGAAAGAACATGACGTTGGAATGGTATCCCGAGGGAAACCAAGGAAAAATGTCAATCACCGACAACAGGTAGCCACTGTCGCACCAGTTTCAATACAAATTCAAACATGGGAATTACCCCACAATTCCAGCAAAATCAACAGCCTCGACAGCAGGCTCAACAATTCAACAGTCAGAATCGTACTCCTCGAATCTCGCAGTTTGATCCAATTCCGATGACTTACACGGAATTATATCCTGCCTTGATAGAAAGAAATCTTGTTCAAACAAGATTACAACCTCCAGTACCAGACAAGTTACCTTGGTGGTACAAAGCATATGTGTCTTGCCCTTTTCATCAAGGGGCACCAGGTCACGATCTCGAACATTGTATAGCATTGAAAGCCGAAGTTCAAAGATTAGTGAGGGCTAATATTCTCTCTTTCAGGAATGCAAATCTGAATGTGCAAGCGAACCCACTTCCTAATCATGGAGGACATGATGTGAATCTGATAATCCGAAATTCAGATCGATATCTTATCACAGACATAAATTTAATAAGGGAAACCTTGGTACAGCTACAAGCTACATTCAACACAATGGGCGCCTTTGCTAAACATGACTACACAGCTTGTAGAATCTGTTCTACGGATTCTCGAGGATGTCCAGCTGTAAGAGTAGACCTTCAGCGGTTAATAGACATCGGCGACATGCAAATTTTCCGAAACAGGAACGATTATGACGTAAATATGGTAGGGTATTATCCGCATGAGCTTTTAGTCTCAGATATCAACTCAAAAATTCCCGAAGTAAACTTCATTATCCCCTACTTCAATATGCCCAAGTGTGTAGAAGTTTAATATAACGGTCCAAGAGTTCCAGACTCTCCTTTGGTCATCTGTCTACTTGGTCATGTTCCTTACAACTCTGACAAAGTAGTTCCCTATCAGTACAACACAACTATGATCATCTGTCTACCTGGTCCTGGTCCTTACAACTCTGACAAAGCAGTTCCCTATCAGTACAACACAACTATGATGGAAAATGGGAAGGAGATACCCATACCAACTATTTCAGCCGTAGTTAACATCGCTGAAATAGGACGAGTAACTCGGAGTGGGCGTGTGTATACCTCGTTACCACCAAAGCAGCCCATTGCTCCCACAGTTGGACAAAATCCTATTGATGCACCTGCTGAGAATCCTATGGGAATACTTGTTGGTAATCCAGACATAAACATTGGTCCGTCTGATGGAACCAATGTCAACTCAGACTTTGACGAAATTCTAGAGCTGATTAAAAAGAGTGAGTACAAAGTTGTGGATCAACTGATGCAGACTCCCTCCAAAATCTCAATATTCTCTTTGCTTTTGAATTCTGAAGCCCACCGAGAAGCCTTGATGAAAGTGTTGGATCAAGCCTACGTAGATCACGACGTGACTACAGATCAATTTGGTGGAATTGTAGGCAACATAACAGCTAGCAACAATTTGAGCTTCAGTGATAAAGAACTCCCAGAGGAGGGAAGAGATCACAATCTTGCTCTACATATCTCTATGAATTGCCAATCAGACTCTCTGTCTAACGTGCTAGTGGACACTGGCTCATCCTTGAATGTAATGCCAAAAATGACTCTTTCTCGTTTATCTTACAAAGGAATGCCAATGAAATCCAATGATATAGTAGTCAAAGCCTTTCATGGATCAAGAAAATCCATTATTGGAGAAGTGGACCTTCCGATGACGATTGGTCCACATACTTTTCAAATCACCTTCTAGGTCATGGACGTGCCAGCTGCTTACAGTTGTTTGTTAGGACGACCTTGGATACATGAAGCAGGAGCAGTGACATCCACGCTCCACCAAAAATTGAAATTTACGACAAATGGGAAGCTAGTAACCATTATTGGTGAACAAGCTTTATTGGTAAGCCATTTGTCCTCTTTTTCTTTCATCACTGTTGACGATGTTGATGGGACACGGTTCCAAGGACTTTCGTTAGAAGATAAATCTACAAAGAAAAACAAATCATCTATCTCCTCTTACAAAGAAGCAGCGCAGATAGTGAAAAACGGTACTGCCGCCGGTTGGGGATAAGTGATAAATCCTGTCAACAACGAAACCAAAACAGGGCTCGGATTTGCTCCAGTGCTTCCAAAAGCCAATGAAAGGGATGAAACTCTTAGTCCGATCAAAGAAGTATTCCACAACGGATGTTTCCTAAACCCTACTCCTCAAGAGGTCAATGTCCTTGTTGATGAAGGAAATGAAGACAATCTCTCCGGATTCGAAGAATGGAACACTTATCTTAATAACTCTGAATATGTGTCCCAGGAAGAATCGCATGCTCCGTTCTATCCTCCTTCAGAAAAATTTGAAGGCATGTCCCTGCAAAATGATGAAGATGAAATTCCACCTATCCCACCTGAGATTTGGGATACCTTGGGAGAACCAAGTGGAAAATATGACTTTATTGTGAGATATACTGCTCCTGAAAGTTCAAGAATCAGAATCGAAGACATCCAACCAACTGGATGGGACGATCCTCCTGAATATCTCAGTCAACCAGAAGAGTCATACACGTCTTCTCGATCTCATCATCAATCTGAGATCCCAAATGAAAATATTTGCTTCGATACGCCTGCCGGGGTTGTTGAACCAAATTTTGATTATCCTCAGGTTAACGCAATTCTTGGAGAGGATCAAGAAGACAATTCTGAAAATGATTTGGAAAGTGTCTCTGATAATGAGTCTCTTCACCCAGAGGATTGGGAACTACATCCCAAGAATCCAGAATACATGCCACTTGGAAGCGCGTATGTTGCATTCTATGCTCCTCGACCTATCAATCAAGCAGAAGAAGATCGCCTCAGCAGTACAAAAGGCAAGGTCAACCGACCAGATTCTTCAAAACCTATTCGACCAACGATCAATGTCAACACGGAAAATAATTCAAAGGGAAAACTACCATGATATCTAGTCTTCCAAGGAGTTCGTCACTATTGGAAAGCTGTGGAGGTTCAGACGGATGTTCATCGTCCTAAGTAGTTTATCTCACTTTTGTTTTGAACTCTCGCCCCACCCATGGCAAAGAGATGTTTTATAGGGTTAGCTTTTAAATAATTTCTCATTGTCTTTCCCAAGACAAATGAGTTTGTATTTAGGGCTCTGTTTCATATTGTGAATCATAAATAAAAGCGTTGTTTTGATTCCCACATTTTGTGTTTGTTTTTCGTTTTTTACCCTTTTTCTGGAAATGGTAATCCTAAAAAACACAATAAAAATAAACATCTTCGAAAAATAATAATCTGCATACACTTTCACATTAACTTCTACATTAACTTCTTTTTCTAAAATCGAACATAAATCGAACATGCAGATTAACAATGAACAAATCCATTGAACGCAATAACTCTATGCTCTCTCTCGACTTTGAATTCCCTATGTTCGACGCCGAAGAAGAGGACGAAGAAGAGATCCCGGATGAGACTTCCCGACTACTTAAGCACATGGAAAAAATCATTCAGCCTCAAAAAGAGCCTTTGGAAACAATCAACTTAGGATCTGCGGAAAGCAGAAAAGAAGTGAGCATCGGAGCTCTACTTGACAACGATGTCAAGAGCAAACTGATAGATCTTCTCAAAGAATACGTCGATGTGTTTGCTTGGTCCTACCAGGACATGCCAAGTTTGGATACCAACATCGTAGAGCATCACTTGCCATTAAAACCGGGGTGTCCGCCAGTTAAACAAAGACTGAGAAGGATTCACCCAGATATGGCCGACAAAATTAAAAAGGAGGTTCAAAAGCAACTTGACGCAGGTTTCCTCGTCACCTCCGAATATCCTGAATGGTTAGCCAACATAGTGCCTGTCCCAAAGAAATATGGAAAGGTCCGAATGTGTGTTGACTACCTGTACTTGAACAAAGCTAGTCCAAAGGATGATTTCCCACTACCGCATATCGACATGCTGGTAGATAGCACTGCTAAGTTCAATGTCTTTTCCTTCATGGACGGTTTCTCTGGCTATAATCAGATCAGAATGGCTCCCGAAGACATGGAGAAGACATCTTTTATCACGCCATGGGGCACATTTTGCTACAAAGTAATGCCGTTTGGATTAAAGAATGCAGGCGCAACTTACAAAAGGACAATGACCACTCTCTTTCATGACATGATGCACAAAGAGATCGAAGTCTATGTGGACGACATGATAGCAAAGTCTGACACTGAAGAAGAGCATATAAAATATCTCTTAAAGTTGTTTCAACGACTAAGGAAATTTCAGCTTCGTCTGAATCCTAACAAATGCACCTTTGGGGTAAGATCTAGAAAACTCCTAGGTTTCATTGTCAGTCAAAGTGGTATTGAAGTTGACCCTAAAAAAGTCAAGGCTATTCAAGAAATGCCTACGCCACATACAGAGAAGCAAGTAAGAGGATTTCTTGGACGATTGAATTACATCTCCAGATTTATCTCTCAGATGACTGCTACTTGTGGACCAATATTCAAACTTCTCTGCTAAAATCAAGAGGTTGTGTGGACAGAAGATTGCCAAAGAGCGTTTGACAATATCATGGAATACCTGTTAGAACCTCCAATATTGATTCCTCCAATCGAAGGAAGACCATTAATCATGTACCTTATAGTGTTAGAAGATTCCATAGGCTGCGTGCTTGGACAGCAAGACGAAACCGGTAAGAAGGAGCATGCCATCTACTACTTGAGTAAAAAGTTCACAGATTGTGAAACTTGTTACTCCATGCTCGAAAAGACATGTTGTGCTTTGGTGTGGGCTTCAAAATGTCTCCGCCAGTAAATGATCAACCACATGACTTGGTTAATTTCCAAAATGGATCCAATCAAGTACGTCTTTAAAAAGCCTGCCTTAACAAGGAGAATCGCTCGATGGCAAATGCTATTATCTGAATATTACATCAAGTACCGCACCCAAAAAGCGGTCAAAGGAAGCATTCTCGCCGATCACTTGGCTTATCAACCGATCCACGAATACCAATCTCTCAAGTTCGACTTCCCTGACGAGGATGTTATGTACTTAAAAATGAAAGATTGTGACAAACCGTTACCTGAAGAAGGTCCTGATCCAGAATCTAGATGGGGCTTAATTTTTGATGGAGCAGTTAACGTTTTTGGCAATGGAATTGGGGCAGTCATCATCACTCCCGAGGGTTCTCATATCCCGTTTTCCGCCAGATTGCTATTTGATTGCACCAACAACATTGCAGAATATGAAGCTTGTATCATGGGTATCGAAGAAGCCATCGATTTAAGGATCAAGATCCTTGACATATATGGAGATTCAGCCCTTGTGATCAATCAAATCAAAGACAAGTGTGAAACTTATCATCTTGGTATGATTCCCTACCGAGGTTATGCAAGACGTTTGTTGACTTTCTTCAACAAAGTTGAATTGCATCATATTCCTCGAGATCAGAATCGAATGGCAGACGCCTTGGCCACTCTATCTTCCATGTTCAAAGTCAACCATTGGAACGATATGCCCAAAATCAGTATCAGACATCTCGAAAGACCTGCATATGTGTTTGCAACTGAAGCAGTCATCGATGATAAACCGTGGTTCCGCGACATCAAACGCTTCCTTCAAACTCAGGAGTACCCACTCGGGACATCGCACAGAGATAAGAAAACTCTAAGGAGGCTTTCTAGAAATTTCTTCTTGAATGGAGATGTGCTATACAAAAGAAACTTCGACATGGTCTTGCTTAGATGCGTGGATAGACACAAAGCAGACATATTAATTCACGAAGTGCATGAAGGGTCCTTTGGAACCCATTCAAATTGGCATACAATGTCCAGAAAAATCTTAAGAGTAGGTTACTATTGGATAACAATGGAATCTGATTGCTGTAAACACGTCAAGAGATGTCACAAGTGCCAGATATACGCAGATAAGATCCATGTGCCACCGACTCTACTCAACATTATCTCCTCTCCGTGGCCTTTCTCCATGTGGGGCATCGACATGATTGGGATGATTTAACCAAAAGCATCAAACGGACATCGCTTCATCTTAGTGGCTATTGATTACTTCACCAAATGGGCCGAAGCTGCATCTTACGCCAATGTTACAAGACAATTGGTTGGGAGGTTCATCAAGAACACCCTCATTTGCCGATATGGAGTTCCAAGTAAGATCAATACAGACAATGAATCAAACTTGGACAACAAAATGATGAAAGAACTCTGTGAGGAATTCAAGATTGAGCATTATAACTCATCTCCTTACCGACCAAAGATGAACGACGCTGTGGAAGCTGCCAACAAGAACATCAAAAAGATCGTCCAGAAGATGGTCATCACCTACAAAGACTGGCACGAAATGCTTCCATTTGCTCTACATGGGTATCGTACTTAAGTACGTACTTCAACAAGGCAACCCCTTTTTCTCTAGTATACGGCATGCAAGCAGTGCTCCCCGTAGAAGTTGAAATTCCATCAATGAGAGTTCTCATAGAAGCAAAGTTATCTGAGGCCAAAAGGTGTCAAAGCAGATACGATCAGCTGAACTTAATCAAAGAAAAGCGTCTGACCGCTCTGTGTCATGGACAATTATATCAAAGAAGGATGAAGAAAGCCTTCGACAAAAAGGTTCGACCTCGTGAATTCCAAGAAGGCGACCTCGCGCTTAAAAGGATTTTGTCTTTTCAACCAGATTCTAGGGGCAAATGGACTCCTAATTACGAAGGCCCATACATCGTCAAAAGAAGCTTTACTGGCAGTGCTATGACTCTCACGACCATGGATGGCGATGAATGTAACGCCCTGTTTTATTAATATTATATAATATTAATATTTTCGAATTTCCGATTGATATTTATACTAATCAATATATCTATTAATATATTTGGCGACGTTCCGTTCGGTCCGGTAAAATATTATTCGGATCCGATATTTAATTCTCCGAAATCATTTAATTATTTGAATTAATGATATAATTAAGTTAAGGGTGTGAGGAGCATTTAGTGAGGATTGGGTTTTCACCCTTGTTGCTAGTAAGAAACACATTATAAACTACTTTCTTTCCCTTTTCGTTCCATTTTCCTACACCAAGCAAACATAGAAAGGAAGTTAGTAAGGAAATACCATTATAAAAACCATTTCCTTTGTTTTTCTTCCCATTTTTTCCAAACACACCAAGAATAGAAACTTGGGAGAGAAAAGAGAGGGTTTTGGAAAGAAGAAGAAGAAGAAGAGGAAGAAGAGATCACGAGAGAAAGCTTGGGGTTGAGCTTTGTAGAACCATCATGGATCATCCAAGCTAGAGGTAAGGGGTTTGATTTTCCACTTCCTATAATTAGGGTTTTGATACATATATTATGGATTTGTGATGAAAATTGGTGTTGTGGTTTTGAGTTGGGTGTTTGATTGAAATAGATTAGGAGAGTTGGAATAGGAGTATGGATTGTGGGTGTATTAGGGGTTTGATTGTAGAAACTAGGAGTATTGGAAATAGTAAACAAACTGTGAAGGAAAAACCAGAAAACATATCTTTCTGTTAGAAATTTAATGGCACAGGGAAGATCAGAAAATTGTGGACGTGGAGCAATGGGGGAGGCGCCCACCTCATGTGTGGGGCGGCCGTCCCCTTATATAGGGTGTGCGCCTCCAAGTAAAGGAGAGGCAGGGACGTTCGTCCCTAATGCATGGAGGTGGGAAGAAGAAATGCCATTTTTCCGGTTTCTATATTCTTGCATTTTCTGTTTTTCTGCAGAATTTCTACTTCTGCATAATTTCCTTCTGTTTCTGTTCTTTTCCCCAATTCCATACACTACTAGTTAGTATTAATAAAATATAACTAGGGCATAAGTTAGCCGATTAAATTTAGAACCCGATTATGTTCCGATTTTCCGATTTCGGTAAATTCGACGACGGAGCAAGTTGCTCCGAATTCAACGAAAATTGAGGTGCTAGCCAAGTTCGACGCGTTGAACGTAGTGGTGAGGTTATTTTTTAGAAATTGTGAGTTTTTACGAGATGACCCGAAATAGGCCAACTTACAGTTAAATTGAATCGGATGGCGTTTTAGTAGATTTAAGACACGTATGGACAATCCGATTGCGATGTTGACGATTAGGAGTAATGCCGGTTGTTAGGGATGGCTTTTGCAACGATGATAGGTGTTTGACTATTTTCCATATTTAGAATTTAGTGAACGAATCGATAATGAGGTGGGGTGATTAAACATAATGTTTGCGATGACGTATTAGTTAATGAGTACTTGTTGATAAGCGATGCGATGATATATGTCTTTGTACATGATGATGTGATGATTATATTGATGTTATAAATAAATGCTTCCGATTTGTGAATGCATGAATTTTGATGAATTTATTAGTGATGTTTTGCATAATGCAATTATGATGCGATGATATATTTATCTTGTTTTGGATAAATTATGGCAATGTGGACTTTATGTCAATTGTGATGAGTGATGATGATGTTTTTGTGTTGTGTTGTTTTATTGTCGAGTCACATACACTGCATTGGCGACGATGGGCTTTTATGCCAAGCGACGAGGCTTTTATGCTAAGCGACGAGGCTTTTATGCCAAGCGACGAGGCTTTTATGCCAACTGTTCCTAATTATGGACAAAGCGACGGGTACCACATGCATAACATAGTCGTGTCTCATGGAGTCGGTTGTGTTTATGTTTGAGTTGTTTGGCGTTGGGTTTTTATTAATTGATGGATGATATTAAATTGCGATGATATATAATATTTTGTTTGGTGATGATCTTTATGATGAACATGAAATGAATATGATTTGATAACTATGCGATGAATATAAATGATGAGTTTTGCGATGATTTAACATGATGACATGCTTAATGCAAATATGATGTGATGATGTTTGTGACGATGGGCTTTTATGCCAAAAGTGATGATGGGATTTAGCCAATTGGTGATGACATTATTATGTTGCTTATGTTATTAGCATTGTTTGGTGTTGTTGTTCAGTGTTGTTGTTTGATGTTGTTGTTTATAATTATGAGTTGTGGTGACGACTTCGTGGTTGTGAAAGTTTATGTGTGGTTGTGATGATTTATGCCGATGAGGTTATGGTGATATAGTGTTGAATTATACGCATTAGAGTGACGATCAAAGTAGGTGAGATTTAGATATGTGTTGGAATTGCACTTAGTAATCTATACCCTTTATAATTCCAAAACTATATATATATACTTTATCATGCCTTTAATTATATGTTTTGGAGTATCTCACCCTTTACTTGTTTCGTCGTTACCTTTATATTGGTAACGTGCAGGTTATGAAGACGGAGTTTATAGCTGCTGTTAGTTGAGTCGGTTACGCTCTGATACGTAGCATTCGGGGGGAATTATTATGTTGTCTTGTTGTTATTCTTTTGTCGTTTTCCTTTGTAAATAAGAATCATACTTTATGAAAATATAATTTATTAAAGAAGTTTAATAAAGAAGATGTTTTGATGTTTTTGAATCAATTTATGTTTTCCAACGATGCTATGTATCCGAGATTTATACTTTAGAACAAACTGTTTAAAGGGATTTGGTTTTGAAGGTGTGACGCCTCAGTATTTAATTTATGAAATTTTAAATTACTCTGATTTTTGTATATAAAACCTTGGGTAATATTGGGGTGTTACATTAGTGGTATCAGAGCAGGTCGGTCTCTCGGCCAGGTTATTAATGTGTTTAACCCCTTTTGTATGCGACATGTGTGTGAAACACTGTCGGTACTTGCTTGTTTCTATTTGTTTGTCTGCAGAGATGAGTTTGAAACAAGTGGGGGAGAAGTTTTACTTCTTGGTGGCGCTTGTGGCTTAGGTTGGAGCCTCAAGCAGTGTTACGCTTTGGTAACTTATAATGTAAGTTTGAAGACGCTATTGTAGTTTGGTAGAGATGGTTTATGTCACCATCATGATTGTCGACTGTCTATTGACAAATTGAGGGACTGATCATCCTTAATCTCTTGTTGATAGTAGTCGGGATTTGTGTTGGTTGGGATAGACTTGTCTTGCCAGCTTAATAGTGTATGAAGCAGATGAGTTAGCACAAGGTGGTGCATGGTTACTCGAGTTGTAGGAGAATTTGGATTTTGGTGAGAAACAAGATTTTGGCAAGCGAGCTTCTTGTTGTGATTCTTCAGAAGCGTATTGTGAAGACGTGAGTGAATTACCGTCGTAGTGCAAGGTGAAGTTTTAATGGATTTAGTTTCTGGAATTAGTTGTGATTCGAAGTATTCTTAAGGGATGTTTGCTTCTGAGTTAGAGTTGAAGAGTCAACTTGAGGATTGGTTTGAGCAGAGTTTGTTTATTCGAGCAGGTCACCGGGGAGTGCCCCAGTTGTGTTGTTCAAAAAGGAACGAAGGTCGCTTAAGTTGGTGTGTCGTTTTCAGACAAAGTAACGAAGTGGATATTGAGGACAAATGTCTAATTCCGAGGATTGATATTTGAATGAATCAGTCATTTGGAGTTTACGCGTTCAGCGAGATCGATGTGAAGTCTGGCTGTCTACGGGTTAGTATGAGAGCTGAAGATGTTTAGGCAATGCTTTTCAAGATTGTGTGTGGTCCGGGCGATTATATGTTGATGTCATTAGTGTGACTAATGCGTTAGGAATAATTTTGGAATGTTCGGACAGTACTCTCATGAGTAGCTGTAAGAGTTATTTCGTGTTGATAGATATTATTTGGTTCACATCAAGTTAAGGAATTGTGGCAAGCATCCGAGCGTTGCGTTATCAGTAGTGAAGTTAGACCAGTGCATGTCAAGTATTCTAAAGATAGAGTTTCGAACTGTTGGACGTGAGTGCCTTAAGTAAGCGACTTAGATGGTGATATTTTGGACAGTTCCGCGAGGATTTATTTTGTATCTTGTAGAAGACCTCAAGGGGTTATTTCGGAGTTTAGAAATTCCTTTGTTTTGGATGGTTAGCTTTGTGAATTTGATGGAAGATATTTTTATAAGTTGGCATTGATCGTGAGTACCTTGACGTGAGGATGTTGAGTCGTTATTTGGACTTCGCAATGGGAAGCGAATTTGTTTGAGCCAGTGGAAAGTTTAGCGAATGTTTTGATTCTGGTTTTGTTTAGTACTGAAGAACCTTGTGCGGTGTATTGTGATATTTCATTTTGGACTTAAGATGTATTTCGACATAGAGTTGGAAAAGTGTATTACTACCTTGGAACGATTTGAATTTCATAAGGAAAAATTGTCGGACTTGTGAGTTAGAGGTTGATGCTGTTGTGATCATTTGAAATATTTTGGTGCAGATGTTAACGACGAGGAGATTAGAATTGTGGGAGACAATTCAAGTTTGAGTACGATTTATAAGAGACTTCGTCTGTTGTTGAGTTTAGTAAGTTAGTATCACGGAAAACCCAAGAATATCTGATTTGGGATTTTACTACTATAAAGAATGTTGCATGTTTGTTCTGGGACACTTGTTGAGATTAAGCTTAGAGGATTATTAGGGATTTGTTCACTACTAACTTATGGATTTCGTCGGATACTAATGGTCGCGGTGGATTATTAGATTACGACCAAGATAAGTCTTGACGGTAAGGAATTTTGTGATGGTTTGGTAGCCACGGGTACCTTAAGATAATTGATGTTTTATAAAGGAAGGTGTTCTATTCTGACTAAAGTCGGCCGCGACGGTGTTCATGTTGGATTCCATAAAGTTTATGTTATGATTCTAAGTTCAACCTGTTTTGTAATTTCAGTGGTATGAGAGGACGTGGATGGGTAGAGTTCTTGAGAGAGTATTTTGGTTTGAATTACCACCTTGGAAGATTGAAAGTTATGAAAGGTGTTTGGAATAAGAAACTTGTGTATTGATCTTTGCGATGGTGCGAGGATGGTGACTACTTAATACAAATTTTGGGAATTGAATTGTTTTAAGGGAAAACTTTGTTGAAGTCAAGTGTATACGTCGAAGGTTCACAACTGAATGTTTGGACAATTTTTTGAAAAAGGTTAAACTATGTCGTGTATTTGAGAGGATCAATAGACGTTGATCAATCAAGAACGAGCGGGTGATTTTCGAGTTGATGAAGCTGATGTTACGAGGTGTCTTGATAGGTGTACGCTTTGGACGTATCCATTCTGAGTAATTGCGAAGTTGAGGAATTAACCAAGTTGTTTTACGGTTGGCATCTTATGCATTAAGGTGACACAACATGGTTTAGATATCGAGCATTGAATTGTTAGCAAGTATGCGAGATTTTTGGATTTGGACTAGTGAGTTATAGTCGTAAGTCGTCTGTATAAGCCCTAGATTGAGTGGTGTATCTCAGTTCGATTATGTTTGAGTAGTTTGTTATTGTTCACTGGTTGTACATTGGTAATCTACAAGGATGATGTGACCTTGTGATTTTCGGGTATGAGAGCGATAAATGCAAGTGTAATTCTTGAGTTCGTACTTATGCGTGATTGAAGGCATCTCTTTCGCGTTTGCGTAGCACGCGTGGTTTTATCCTATTCTGATTGTTTCAGTTTTGGTTTGTGTAACCATTTAGTTGTTTTCGTTTTAGCGATGGTGTCGGTGTTGTGTCGTAGGACTTTATGTTCCTATTTTTGGTGACTCGTTTCCGAGGTGTCGGTTCGAGGGTGTAACTAATTCTATGGTTGAGGCGTTAGGATATCGATCTTGTTTGTTTAGTTCTCGAATGAACCTGTGTATCCGTGACTTGTTTAGTTGTTGGGTGTTAGTTGGTTGTCAAGCGCATTGTGTGGGCTTTGTATCTCGGCATGGTTGTTCTTGTCTAGACGTTGTGGTCAAGGAGATGCCCTTGTGTTTGGTGTATTTTATGTGTTGTTTAATTGACGCGAGGATTGTGTGGACGAATGCGTAGGCATGTCACGTATTGTTCGTTTGAGTTGAAATTTCGAGGACGAAAAGTTTATAAGTGGGGGAGAGTTGTAACGCCCTGTTTTATTAATATTATATAAATATAAATATTTTCGAATTTCCGATCGAAATTTATATTAATCAATATATCTATTAATATATTTGGCGACGTTCCGTTTGGTCTGGTAAAATATTATTCGGATCCGATATTTAATTCCCCAAAATTATTTAATTGTTTGAATTAATGATATAATTAAGTTAAGGGTGTGAGGAGCATTTAGTGAGGATTGGGTTTTCACCCTTGTTGCTAGTAAGAAACACATTATAAACTACTTTCTTTCCCTTTTCCTTCCATTTTCCTACACCAAGCAAACATAGAAAGGAAGTTAGTAAGGAAATACCATTATAAAAACCATTTCCTTTGTTTTTCTTCCCATTTTTTCCAAACACACCAAGAATAGAAACTTGGGAGAGAAAAGAGAGGGTTTTGGAAAGAAGAAGAAGAAGAGGAAGAAGAGAGCAAGAGAGCAAGCTTGGGGTTGAGCTTTGTATAACCTTCATGGATCATCCAAGCTAGAGGTAAGGGGTTTGATTTTCCACTTCCTATAATTAGGGTTTTGATACATTATATTGTGGATTTGTGATGAAAATTGGTGTTGTGGTTTTGAGTTGGGTGTTTGATTGTTTGATTGAAATAGATTAGGAGAGTTGGAATAGGAGTATGGATTGTGGGTGTATTAGGGGTTTGATTGTAGAAACTAGGATTATTGGAAATGGTAAACAAACTGTGAAGGAAAAACCAAAAAACATATCTTTCTGTTAGAAATTTAATGGCACAGGGAAGATGAGAAAATTGTGGACGTGGAGCAATGGGGGAGGCGCCCACCTCATGGTGTGGGGCGGCCGTCCCCCTATATAGGGCGTGCGCCTCCAAGTAAAGGAGAGGCTGGGACGTTCGTCCCTGTTGCGTGGAGGTGGGATGTAGAAATGTCATTTTTCCTGTTTTCTGTATTCTTGCATTTTCTGTTTTTCTGCAGAATTTCTACTTCTGCATAATTTCCTTCTGTTTCTATTCTTTTCCCCAATTCCATACACTACTAGTTAGTATTAATAAAATATAACTAGGGCATAAGTTAGCCGATTAAATTTAGAACCCGATTATGTTTCGATTTTCCGATTTCGGTAAATTCGACGACGGAGCAAGTTGCTCCGAATTCAACGAAAATTGACGTGCTAGCCAAGTTCGACGCGGAGAACGTAGTGGTGAGGTTAATTTTTAGAAATTGTGAGTTTTTACGAGATGACCCGAAATAGGCCAACTTACGGTTAAATTGAATCGGATGGCGTTTTAGTAGATTTAAGACACGTATGGACAATCCGATTGCGATGTTGACGATTAGGAGTAATGCCGGTTGTTAGGGATGGCTTTTGCGACGATGATAGGTGTTTGACTATTTTCCGTATTTAGAATTTAGTGAACGAATCGATAATGAGGTGGGGTGATTAAACATAATGTTTGCGACGACGTATTAGTTAATGAGTATTTGTTGATAAGCGATGCGATGATATATGTCTTTGTACATGATGATATGATGATTATATTGATGTTATTAATAAATGCTTCCAATTTGTGAATGCATGAATTTTGATGAATTTATTAGTGATGTGTTGCATAATGCAATTATGATGCGATGATATATTTCTCTTGTTTTGGATAAATTGTGGCGATGTGGACTTTATGTCAATTGTGATGAGTGATGATGATGTTTTTGTGTTGTGTTATTTTATTGTCGAGTCACATACATTACATTGGCGACGATGGGATTTTATGCCAAGCGACGAGGCTTTTATGCTAAGCGACGAGGCTTTTATGCCAAGCGACGAGGCTTTTATGCCAAGTGTTCCTAATTATGGACAAAGCGACGGGTACCACATGCATAACATAGTCGTGTCTCATGGAGTCGGTAGTGTTTATGTTTGAGTTGTTTGGCGTTGGGTTTTTATTAATTGATGGATGATATTGAATTGCGATGATATATAATATTTTGTTTGGTGATGATCTTTATGATGAACATGAAATGAATATGATTTGATAACTATGCGATGAATATAAATGATGAGTTTTGCGATGATTTAACATGATGACATGCTTAATGCAAATATGATGTGATGATGTTTGTGACGATGGGCTTTTATGCCAAAAGTGATGATGGGATTTAGCCAATTGGTGATGACATTATTATGTTGCTTATGTTATTAGCATTGTTTGGTGTTGTTGTTCGGTGTTGTTGTTTGATGTTGTTGTTTATAATTATGAGTTGTGGTGACGACTTCGTGGTTGTGAAAGTTTATGTGTGGTTGTGATGATTTATGCCGATGAGGTTATGGTGATATAGTGCTGAATTATACGCATTAGAGTGATGATCAAAGTAGGTGAGATTTAGATATGTGTTGGAATTGCACTTAGTAATCTATACCCTTTATAATTCCAAAACTATATATATATATATATATATATATATATATATATATATATACCTTATCATGCCTTTAATTATATGTTTTGGAGTATCTCACCCTTTACATGTTTCTCCGTTACCTTTATATTGGTAACGTGCAGGTTATGAAGACGGAGTTTATAGCTGCTGTTAGTGTCATACCCCAAAATTTGCCCTCCATCTTCTCAAGTATTCCATACACCCATGCTCAAGGATTCTTCAAGGGTTAATCAAACAAACCCTCTCCTAGACAATCAACCCAAACTAGGGTTTGGCAATTCTCAGATCCAGATGGACTTCCAACATCTCCAATGGTCATCATGCCTCCTCATATGCTTCAAAGATTCTCCATGTCAAGTTTCAAGCCTCACAAGTCAAGTTTTCTCAGACAATTGCTCAGATGGTTGAAAATCAGTTGTATTAGACAAAAAGTCAACTGTGGTCAACATACAGTCAAACTTCATAATTTTTTGTCAACATCCTCATTTTGAAGTTACATTCATCATTTGATCAAGGGTTGATCATGATTCATCAAGAAAACTCATGATTTGCTCAAAAGTCAAACTTTCTAAATTAGGGTTTCTCAGTCAAAAGTCAACCAAACTTTGACTGAGCATAACTTCTTCATACTTTCTCAGAAATTTTTCCACCATCTCTTGTTTTGAAGGAAATTCAATTCTCTACAACTTCATGTCTCACAAGAATGTTCAAAAAATGCTTCATTTGGAAGGTATGGATCAATACATTACAGGTCCTTTTCAAAGTCAACAAAAAGTCAACATTTTGTTTTGAAGATATATTGAGCATGGAAACTCCAATTGAGATGAAACCAAAGAGGTTAGTTAGAGGACTCTTAGAGATTTCCAAAAAGTCCAAGAACACTCAAAAATGTGGAAAATTGAGCAAGATACACTATTAGAAGTTGGGCAATTTTGACAATTGCACAAAAGGAGATTTTGGTCAAAATGCAAAATTTTCCAAATGGGCCTATAATCTTTTGATCCAAACTTGTTCATGACATTATTTGTGATTCATAAATGCTTGGCCATGGCAATTTTCTATTTTATTAATTTATTTTTGAATTTTAAACCATTTAATTCAAAATTAAATTATATAAAATATGAAAATAAGATATTTTTTCAAGGAGAGTGATTTTATATCATGCTTGAGGTCCAAGGAAGCCCAAAATACATACCAATTTCGTGCATGATCATTCATTTAAGAGAAAATCAAATTTCTTTCAAAAATTTGATTTTATTTGAAAATCATTCAATGCATTCAAAACCAAATCTTTTTGCCTTGTTTTTTTCTCTCTCAAATCACTCTATAAATAGCCAGCAATATGCACAAGAAGAGACACGAAACCCTAGCCAAAAACACAACCCTTATTTTGTCAAAATTATTCAAAGAAGTTGGAAAAATCGAATTTTTATTTGTAGCCTCTTTCAACAATCCAAACGTGCTCAGGGGGTAAGATTGAGTAGGAATGCATCATTGTTATTGATCAAACCATCCAGAATCGAGCCATATACATGCATACATATTCTTTTTTTCTTGATTTCGTATTTTACTATTCTGGGTGTTTTAATCGATTCTAATGCTTTCAATGTGTTCCTGAGGTTTCTTATACATGATCTGGGCCATCGTTTGAATGCTTGAACGTTAGAAACATGAGATGCCATACTTAGGGCTTTTTGAACTGCTAGCTTCGAATCTCAAGTTGTAGGGCGATTCAAGGGAAACTGAGACCACCATGGGATTCGTAGACCCCGATTTAGGGGGGGTAGCCTTAATCCCAACCTTCGATTTCCATTATTTTGCAGTTTTGGTGATTCTGCTCGCCGGAGAAGACGACCGGAGCTAGGGCTCCGGCGTCGTGGACCAGTTGACTCAGGCGAGGATGTGCGTGGCAGTTTCGCGTTCTCTGATTCGTCCGTTCGTAAGTGACTGGGGTCCACGCGTGCTGACTCGTTTTCAAACAAATCCCTGACGCGTCATCACTTATATTCATTTGATTTTGGCTTTTCTAACACCAAATGCCAAGTGTCCCAGTGGTTAAGGCATGGACTGTGCAAAGATGCTCCTCCTGGTCACGAGTTCGAGCCTCATCAGGACCAGTTTTGTTTTTCTTTTCACAAACTCAACCTTTTTCTTATTTTTCCATATTTTCTTTTTATTTAATATTTTTGCATTCATGTTAATTAATTTCAACAATTTTTTTATCATGCATTAAAAATACCAAAAAATATATTTTTCTTTTGGCATTATTTCCAGAAAATGTTTATTTAATTTATAAAATTAAAAAAATATTATTTTGCATGCATATTTAATTTAATTGTTAATTTATCATTTAAATCACTTTTAATTGTTTTTTAATTACTAAATTAACTCCAAAAATCCCAAAACAATTATTTTAGCATGTTAATATTATTTCTAGCATGAGATATTTTTCTCATTTAAAAATTTGCATTTTTACTAACATTTTTCTCTTATTCAATTTCTTCGTATTTTCCGATTTCTCAACTTTTCACAGGTTATCTTGTTTCGGACGATTTCTTTTTATCGTTTCTTTTTTCCAATTATGTAAGTGCTCATGGGATGTAATAGCTTAATTACGGCTTTTATTTTCCGCAAGTTTAAATTATGTATCTGCCCCAAAGCCACGTAATAGCGTAGGATTTTATCTTTCCGCACTTTATACTTCCGCATTTTACTTTCCGTATATTATGAACTGTTAGTAATTAGGCATGTATGGCAAGATTAAAATCAACATAGCTCACTCATAATTTCCAAGATAAAATACTTGAATCAACACACTCTTTCACACACGCACCCCTTAGGGTAATTCTCTCTCGTTGCCTTTACGAATTCAAATGGTCATGTCCCTCGAACGTAGAGGTATTCTAGCACCATTGCCTTCAAACAAATCATCATAGTCCCTTCGATACAAAGATCATAAGACCTACGATGTCGCCCACGAATACATGATCTTGACCCTCGATTGTCGCCTACGAACGAAAAATGATGATAGTCCCTTCGAATGTGCTAGGATACTTCCTACAAGTTGCTTTCTATGACCATCCGATGTCCCTTCGAATGTCCCGCTTACATCCAACAAATAGAGTTACCTACCAACTAATGGTATGGATAGCACTATTCTAAAGGAATGTAAAATAACACGAAAACGACCAATTCTGAGTAGGTAATAAGACTTTTAGTTGCTTGCTCAAATCAAAATACTTTTTCACACCTCACACCTTTGTCAAAGTTCAAATTCTTTTCAAAACAAAACATTTCCGAACAATTTGTATACATTCCTACATGAATCATTACAAAGTCAAAGCGAAATACCTTTTCAAAACATTTTTGTCAAACACACAGAAAGCACAATTTTTAAAGTGATCTAAGAGCAACTAAGAGCCCGTAGATAACTACGGATGGAAAGGGGTGCTAATACCTTCCCTTTTCATAACCTTCTCCCTTACTCAGAATCTAACGAAGGTCTTTTCCTGTTCTTTTCACCTTCCCTTAATTGGATAAAAGAAAAGTCGGTGGCAACTCTTGCTATCCGCACATTTGCGATACAAAAACCTACAAAGTCAGTTCACCGTGTTACAGATAGTTGAGTCTGTGTCGCTCTGATACATAGCATTCGAGGGGAATTATTATGTTGTCTTGTTGTTATTCTTTTGTCGTTTTCCTTTGTAAATAAGAATCATACTTTATGAAAATATAATTTATTAAAGAAGTTTAATAAAGAAGATGTTTTGATGTTTTTGAATCAATTTATGTTTTCCAACGATGCTATGTATCCGAGATTTATACTTTAGAACAAACTGTTTAAAGGGATTTGGTTTTGAAGGTGTGACGCCTCAGTATTTAATTTATGAAATTTTAAATTACTCTGATTTTTGTATATAAAACCTTGGGTAATATTGGGGTGTTACAATGAACTCCCGCATCCTGTGAATGTTGATGCGGTCAAGAAATACTTTGTCTAAAAAGACAAAAGAACAGCCCGGTAAGTCGAAAACTCGAAAAGGGCGGCTTAGGCAAAAATGAGCATCTCGGTGGACTGAAAACTTGAAAAGGCGGTCCAGGAAAAAATTAGAGACAATAAATAGAAATTTATCCTGATAGATTGAAAAACCTGAAAAGGCAATCTAGGCAAAAATTAAGGATCAAAATGACAAAGTAACTGCATCAGCCCGTACTTCGTCAATCTGAAGAATCTTCCATCAACGGATCTTCAATCAAATCTTCTAAAGCAACAAGCACAGTTGGAATTCAAAGTTGTTAGGGATAATAGTGGTTATTGCTTTCAATGTAGCCTTTTCCCAATAAATTACCATTTCCAACTTTTGTAAATAGTCCATGGAATCACGCCTTTGGCTGATTACCATTCTATCAATAAAATTTGAGCCTTGAACCCATTTGTTTGCAATTCTTGCTTTATTCTGTTTTGCAAAATAACGTTTTTTCTTGTGAAAATCATCTTTGAAACTAAAAAAAAAGAGTTTTAAATGAATTTTTACTTCAAAATTTTTGAAATAAAAGCGAAATTTTCCTTTGAACTATGAACACAGAAAGAATTTCAACAGTTTTCTCCATGAGTGTTTCGACCTCTGAAAGATAAACAACTGTTGAGAAATCTTCTTTTCCTCGAAAGAGATCATCAAAGGACAGTATTCTTATCCGAAAAAGAATCCCCAACAAGTTTGCCAGTAAAATGCCTTTTCCAGAAAAGTTTAAAGCATGCAACTCAGATTCATTATCAATAACGTCTACACCATTGCTGCAGATTTTACTGAGTATTTGTTTGAACTGTGACGTAGTTCTTTTCCCAAATACTTTTTGTTGTCTTGTCAAATATCGTCAGCGTGCATATGACATTCATTACATTCATCATTCATACATAATTGCATCATTAGTGCATTCTTGCATTTCTCAATGTTTGCTTCAATATCACTTGTTTAGGTTGCATTTATTCCCAAAAACAAGTATGGGTGTGTCATCTCTCCAGTAGATTATCCCCAAGCAGAAAAATACATTTTTTTTCCAGTTCCCCAATTGAGATCATTCCTCATTAGGGTACAAAGTCTTGATTGACCGTTTCTTTCCAGTTCGTTTCTGGATAGAACCTCGTCTCTAAACCAATTCAGGTCTAGATTTCATAAAAAAATCTACCTGCAAACAATAAGCAATAGCCTCGTCATCCGAGCCGCTTATTTCCTTTTCATCTTGAAACTTATCATAAAACGATTGTTCTTCTTAACAAGTCCAATCGTGAAAGTTCAAGAAATCCCCGCAGTTGTCTTTCTGTCTAAAGAAAAACCTGTATCTTTACAACCAAAATGCCCGCATCTTCTCAAGAGAGAGATCCCCGGCAAGATTGTAATTGTGAAAATAGAAACTCATTTGAGATCTGTTTCCATCATTGTTTGTTATTCACAACGTTGGATACTCAGTAAAATTCTCAAGAATTACCTTTTATAGTCATCACTTTGCTGATAATTGGTAATATCTTCAGAACTCATTACCATAAACTATCACGGGGCTGATAATTGGTAATGTCATCTTTAATTACCTTAAACATTGTCACAAGGCTGTCAGAAGGTAATCTCCTCGTTTCCCAAAGCGAAACAGATATTCACTTGCGTTGTGAATCTATTTTTCCAGTGAAACATATGCTTGTTTCCCAACAAACAGGATTCTCCTTTCTTAGACAGATTGAGACATCCTCACAATCTTTCCCCAGCATATCATTCTTTGATACTTCCTGGGTAAACTTTCTGCAATTCTTTTGCATCATTTGCACTTTATGGTATCTTAGGTCCAAAATCTGCGTATTCTGATATTTAAGTCTCTTCACACCTATCGAGACGAAGATTTTCATCTTCATATATCAGGATAAAGAAACTTAAATAGGGGCATCTGTCATACCCCAATTTTTGACCTAAGATACCACCTTATATCATTCGCATATGCATCATTGCATCACTAACAGTTTCAGAACAAGATAGATCGTGTGTGTGCTCCTAAAGTCAAAGTTAGGGTTTTATCAAAATTTCATCTGTTCAAGATATGATCAATTAGGGTTTGAGTTTTCACTCACCTCAATTGATCTATCTTAATCAATCATCAACATTTGATCTTCAAATTCCCAACTTTTTCTCATGATCTACCTTGAATCGACCAATTAGGATTTTAATCAAAGATAGTGAATCATTGACTTTCTGCTCAATGAATGACCTATTTGCTTGAAGATTGATCTTAACATCCTCAATGCAACATCTTGACCTAATTTCTTGGTTCAAAACATTACAAAATCCATGTTTCTTCATCAGATAAATTCTGAATCATCTGATGAAAATTCATCTGTTCAAAAAGTCAAAACTTTGACTTTTGGTCAACTTTTTCAAATCTAAATTTTTTCAATCATAAAATAATTTCAATAATCCATCATGATCATAAAAAATCAAGAAATGTGAAAAAGTCAACAAAAAGTCAAAGTTGGAATTTTTTCTAACACTTAGAAAAATTTTCAAGTGTTGAAAATCATGGTTTTTCCTTACTTTCATGGCCATTTTTCACCTAGATCCATTCTGATTCAAGAAAACCCCAAAACATGAAAGTTGTAGATCTTTTTACAAGCTTTCCAAATGTCCAAGAACTTGAAAAAACACTTTGTGTAGCTAGGGTTTTGATTTTGAAACATAGAGCTCCATGGCCATGATTTTCGAAATCCTTCATCAAAAGTTACAAGTTATTTTGCAATTTTTCCCTTATAGAAGCCTTGTCACCTAATGAGATAGGATTTAAGGGATAATAATATGATGGAAATGATTAGTAAGGGATAAAACACATGAGTTTTTTAACCAATGTAAAGAAAGATTTCATTTGCATTTAATGAGGAATATTCCTTTCTTACACCTAAGCTTCCAAGTCGCAAGCTCTTCAAGTTTATCTTGCTTTGCCATTCAAGTTCCTTGGCCTATAAATAAAGGTTCTTACTTCATTCAAAAGGACACCAAAAACAATCCAAACTTGTTTTCTCACTTCTTTCTATTTTTGCAAGTTTCTAAGTTTCAAAGAGGTTAGAATTCCAAATTGCAAATCCTGCAAGTTCTAACCAAAGGTGTCATTCAAACATCTTCTAAACATCATTTAGAAGTTGTTTGAAACTTCAAATCATTAGAAAATAAGCCAAGAGTCAGTTTGCTCCAGAAAACTTCATTTGTGCAAGGTTTGAGCCAAAACTTCCAAACTCCAAATCCACTCGTGCTTGTTCTAATTTTTCACTTCAAACACACTCTATACAACATATAGAGACTGTCCAAACACTTAAACAAGTTCTGGAACAACTCCATCATCATCCTCCATTTCAAAACCAACAGTCTACAACTGGACTTGGGTAGGAGGAATCAGAGACCTTCAAAGCAAGGTAAGTGATGGAACACACTTAGTAACACTCAAGGAAGCTTCTGGGATCAACAAAAAGCATCTGGAAGTCCCCCTCTGGTTTCTGAAAATTCTAGCCAAGGTATGTTTTTATGCTTTTTTAGATATCATGATACATGTATCTTTAGCATAAATTTGAAAAGAGAAACGTGTATTTGATCATTCCGAAGCTAACTGAATCCTTAATTGCAATTAAAATAAATCATGTCATGAGATATGTGAATTTGTTCAGTTAGGTCAAGTTTGGGAATATCTAAAATTAAAGCTTATTTCTGACTTATAGCTTTAATCATTTACATGGTTGAATTCGTTTTAAAATTCTAATCATGATTGGTGTTTGAAGTTTTTGAATTGGTTGAGAAACGAAGGATCTCGAATTTGAGCCATGGATGTTCGTTCTCGGTTCCACGAAGAAGATGAAGTGTGAAAAACCAAAATTCAAAACTTGATTTATAATATATTCACTTGGATGTGATTAAGTGAACGGATGTATTATGTGACACCCCAAATTAATTCAACTATTTAATCATTAGAAATTTAATTATTAATTTAATTAAAGGTTTAATTATTGGCATTTTTGGATTTATGGATTTAATTAATTAATTAAATAATGGGAGTGTTCGGGGTGTAAAGTGGAATTGGGAGGTATTAGAGTAAAAGACTCTAATTAATCTAATTTATTTATTTCTATTATTTGGAAAATAAAAAGAAATAAATAAAGGGAAAAAGTGAGAAGAGGAACTAGAGTTTGCATTCTACGTACTTTTGGAGAAGAGAAGAGAAAGAGGAGAAAAAGCCAAATCGTCAGAATTCGAAGATTCATCGCGAGGTAAGGGGTGATTTGATCTGATTATTATGCCTTATAGGTTTTGATGATCAATAGAATAATTCAATCCGTTAGGAATCTCGAATTAGGATTCTAGGTTATGCCCTAACGTTATAATCCAACGTAAAACCTTGATTGGAATTGTTATGAACGATTAATTTATGTAAGATGAATCTAGGCTAATTAGAAAAAAAAATTATGTAGTCAATGGAATGTAAAAATACATGGATTAATTCTATTCTGGTGTATTATGAAGTTTGGTAACGAATGGTATTGAGTGGGATTGCAAACAGTGGAGAAAAACCGATATTTTGAGGAAACATAACAGTATGGGTCGACACATAACATTATGAATCGATGCAAGCAGCAAGAATTTGGAAAACCAGAGGCGTGGAAAACGTATGCATCGACTCATAGAGTCATGCATCGACTCATAGGCCAAAAATCAAACATATGCATCGACACATACATGTTATGCATCGACACATACTGAACAAATTTTGAAAAATGCAAAATTTCAATTGTATGCATCGATGCATACGACCTATGAGTCGACGCAAGCAGCTTATGTATTGACACATGAGGTTTTCTGTCGATACATACTGTACAGGAATGAAATGTAATTTTCTAAAAACGGTTTGGGTCATATCTTTTCGACCGTAACTCCGATTTAGGCATAGTTGGTATCGTTGGAAAGCTTAGAACGAGTACTATCTAATAAAAAAAATTTCAAAACCAGTAATTGAGATCTTGGAGAATTAATATGGTTTCCGTAATAAGAATTTGTTGTGATTTATGAAATATTCGTTGCGTATGTGTGATGTATTTTAATTCCATGTGTTGTAATTAACGTTATATGTTCATGATTGCTATTATCATATACTGTTGTTGTTATTGATTATGAGTGGAATAATGTTGTGTGATCATATTCCGTATTTGGATTATTGCATGCTTTTGATGTGCATGCATAAGCATTCTGGTGATGGTTCATTCCCATCGGTTGACGATATCTGCAAGTTCAATTCCACACAATGGGAATGAACCATCACGAATGCATGCATGCCCAATCAAATGCACACCAATCAATAACAACGATAACGACAATCGCGACATCCGATAATTACAACACATGGAATTAACATACAACATATCGCGTATTTCGCGAATCACGATGATTATTATTATGGAAACCATATTCTTCAAGATCTCATGCTGGTTTTGAAAAATTACTGGTTCTGATTTCATACCAACTAAATCGAGTTATCGATATGACCATTTCATTGTATCGACAAAACCATGTGTCAATACATAAGCTGCTTGCGTCGACTCATAGGTCGTATGCATCGGTGCATACTATTGAAATTTTTCATTTTCAAATTTTGTTCAGTATATGTCGATGCATAACACATATGTGTTGATGCATAGGTTTAAATTTTGGCCTATGAGTCGATGCATACGTTTTCCACGCCTCTGGTTTTCCAAATTCTTGCTGCTTGCATCGATTCATAATGTTATGTGTCGACCCATACCGTTATGTTTCCTCAAAATATCGGTTTTTCTCCACTGTTTGCAATCCCACTCAATACCATTCGTTACCAAACTTCATAATACACCATAATAGAATTAATCCATGTATTTTTACATTCCATTGACTACAGAATTTTGTTTTCTAATTAGCCTAGATTCATCTTACATAAATTAATCGTTCATAACAATTCCAATCAAGGTTTTACGTCGGATTATAACGTTAGGGCACAACCTAGAATCCTAATTCGAGATTCCTAACGGGTTGAATTATTCTATTAATCATCAAAACCTATAAGGCATAATAATCAGATCAAATCACCCCTTACCTCGCGATGAATCTTGATTCGACGATTTGGCTTTCCTCTTTCTTCTCTTCTCCAAAGTACGTAGAATGCAAACTCTAATTCCTCTTCTCACTTTTTCCCTTTATTTATTCCTTTTTATTTTCCAAATAATAGAAATAAATAAATTAGATTAATTAGAGTCTTTTACTCTAATACCTCCCAATTTAACTTCACACCCCCAACACTTCCAATATTTAATTAATCAATTAAATCTATTAATTCAAAAATGCCAATAATTAAACCTTTAATTAAATCAATAATTAAATTTCTAATTATTTAATAGTTGAATTAATTTGGGGTGTCACAACTCTCCCCTACTAAAAAGAGTTTTCGTCCTCGAAAACATACCTTAGACGAAAAGTTCGGGATACGAGTCCTTCATCTGTCTCTCCAGTTCCCAAGTTACATTTCCACCTGTTGGTCCTCCCCAAGCTTCTTTCACCAATGCTATCTCTTTACCACGTAACTGCTTCACCTTTCGATCCTCAATTCTCGCAGGTAATGCTTCAACAGTCAGATTATCTCGCACCTATATATCATCTACCTGAATCTCATGAGACGGATTAGGAATGTACTTCCTCAACTGAGATACATGGAAGACATCATGCAAATTTGCAAGTGACGGCGGTAAAGCAATCTGATAAGAAACTCTTCCAACCTTCTTGGTAATCTGATACGGACCAATTAAACGCGGAGTCAACTTCTTTGACTTCAAGGCTCGACCAATCCTAGTCATCGGAGTAATTCGCATAAACACATGATCTCCTTCACTAAACTCAAGATCTTTCCTCCTCTTATCATGATAACTCTTCTGTCGACTCTGAGAAGCTCTCATCTTCTCCTGAATCATCTTGATCTTTTCTGAAGTCTATTGGACAATCTCCGTTCCAATCACAGCACTTTCTCCAGATTCGTACCAACACAACGGTGTCCGACACCTCCTACCATACAATGCCTCAAACGGAGCCATACCAATACTCGAATGAAAACTATTGTTGTAGGTAAACTCAATCAACGGTAGATAGCTGTCGCACCACAAAATTTCCCCTATCCATATCTTCGAAATAAGGGTTCGCGCCCTTTATCCTATTGAGAATTTCTTTGTTCATAGAATGCTTCCAATATACCTCTTCGATTGTGAAATCACGGTCTGTTTGGGCCTTTGACGTTTAATACAAGATTTAGTTCATTTGATTAGATTATCTGGATTGATCCCGAAGGATAGGTCTTCTTGTGGAAGTTATGAATTAAAGTATGCTCTTCATTTTTTTGATCATGTGGAAAGATGTTCTGACTTTATGGGTTTCTTACGATTTGTTCGTTACTTACGCTATAAGTTATTCAAGTTTCTTTGGCAAGATGATATTCTTTTGTAGTCCATTGGTAAAAAAGGAATTTTGTTTAATTTGAGGCTCATTATTTGTGTAAGTGTGTTAACCAAAGTTCAGGTTAATTTTGATGAAGAGGTATTTCACATCCAAACGTCAAATTGCGAGAATTTGTAATTTTCTCAAACCTAAAAGGAAACTTAAAGATTCTAAGCCAATTCAAAAGATTGTTATATTTTTGGATTAACAGGTGGTCACAAGTTTGAGTTCAAAGAAATTTTGAATTCAATTCAAGGAATAATACAAGACAGTTATTGGTCCTTTTGTTATTAACATTTCTATAGTCACTTGAATGCCCAAGAGATCACAAATTCAAGTTCAAGATTATTGTATCGACATCGGTACAATTTGAGTTTCAAATGCCATTCATTCAAATTCTATTATGGAAATGACAAGTTTGTTACAAGGATATGTTTTAGATTTACAATTACTACAAAAAACTTCTAAATCCTAAACATAAACTTTGTAACATCTTCTTTGTCTTCAAGTCCATCCGTTTCTTCTACCTTGCTTTCTCCATGCCACCATTGCCACCATCCAATGTTACATGAAACGAAACACAAGAGATTGGTTAGTGATCAGAAAATCAAAGCATAAGCATAAGTTCATAAGAAATTAAAAGAACATTTATCCTCTCTCAATCTCATCATTAGGGTATGTGTCAAGGAATCAGGTTAGAAGGTTTAATCATGTTCAATGCCTCATAATCTGAAGATTAATCATGGGCTGGCTTTCCTAATTGCAAATCATAAAGTGATACTTTAGTTCACAAGAAGGAACAGGGCAGCAATGTAAAGAATCCCAACAGGCAGCAGAAGCAAGAGACAAAAGCAAATAAAACAAATGCATAGTTATCAGCAGCAGGCAACATAGAGAGCGACAGCACATGTTATAGCAACTAATGCAAGCAACAGGGACAGAAAAAACAGGCAGAGGGATAGCCAAGAAAGAATATCTGTTCCAACAAGAACCAAAAAATGGGCATAATATCTAAACAGAGAGCAGAGAAAGAGTAAAACACAGCATCTGTTCAAAAGCAGAGTATCTATTTTTAAGACAGGGACCAAGCAGAAAAACCAGAAAAATGAGGTGTGCATCTGTTCTTAATGTACCAGTATAGCATCTGTTCTTAATGTACCAGTATAGCATCTGTTCAAGGGAGAAGGCAGTATCTGTTCTTTTAAAACCCTCAAGAGAACAACCAAGAAGGAGGAGGCATCGGTTCTAAGTTTTCTAAAAACACATCAACCAGTTCCAAAAACTAACCGAAAAAAATCATCAAACCAAAACCACCAAAATGCAGAAGTCCAAACCAGAAACGGAGATGACTTTTGTTCCAAAACCATGAAAGCCCCATATCACTATAGGTTCAAAAGCCAAATCTGAGAACCAAGCAGGCGGATAACCCAAAAGCCCTAGCATACTCATCATCTTCCCTAACCCACGACCCTTCAGAGAGAGAGAGAAGAGAGGAAAAGAAGTATCAGAATAATCTCACCGGTTCGGACTCAGAAGTGGCGTCTCCGCCGTACCATCATCGTCGTCGAAGCAATCCAACACCTAGGGTTTCAAAACCCCTTTTTGTTTTCGCCCAACCATCTGTAAACAAACACAAATCAAGGTAAGCATCAGAAATCGGTCAAAACATGCAACCGATCAAGAGAGAAGAGACAGAACGGTCGCGGTAAGAGAGAGAGAGGAACGATCGCGGTGAGGAGTCGCGGCGAGAGAGGGATGAACGGCGACGGTGAGAGAGACAGAATCACGGCGAGATTTAGAAACCATGGGAACCGATGAGAGCCCGTGAGGTCGAGAACGAGAGAACGGCGAGGATGAACGATGGGTTTCTGGGTATGCATGTATCACGATTGAGAGAGAAACAGAGGTATCGGTCTCCATTTTGTTAATTAGGATTAGATGTAATTTAAATTACTTCTTTTATTTTTACTATCATAGTTACTAATATATATATATATTTTAACTACTGCTATCATATTTAATATCATCATTATTATTACTTTTATATACTAATATTATATTACTACCAATACTCATCATCATCACTAATTTCTAATTTTATTTTTACTATTATTACTATATTATTACTACTATTATTTTTAAACTGTTAACAATTATTATTATTATTATTTACTACTATTATTATAACATACTAATTATTATTATATTATTTGTTTTTTATTATTATTACTATTTTTCTTAATTAATAATTATTTTCATTACTTAGTAAAACATCATTATTATGAGTAACTATTATTATTACTTACTTAATTTTTATTTTTATTTTTATTATTACTACTTAATAATTATTATTATTATAACTAACACATCATTATAATTACTATTTATATTATCCTAACTATGTTTATTATTATTACTATTATTTTGCTTTAGTTATTACTATCATATTTTCTTCTTAGTATACCCCAAAATACAAAAAAAGTAACATAGTAGTGTTAGTTAGACATTATTAGGAAATTTTTAGCATTTTATTTCTTTTTCTCTATACTATCCCCTTTTGTAAATTTGTACCCCCATTCCCCACTTGATGTAATATTTAGTAAGTATTTTTATTGCTTTATTTAATTATTATTCACAAAGCACAAACTAAAAACATTTTTCAAACTAATACTCGTGCGAGCCATTTTTTTACCATGAGTTGACAAAGCTTTGAAGCGTCACAACAGGCACACGTTTGCGCACACACCACGCTTACTCTTGGGCTTACAATGAAACTTTAATTGATTAGTTAAACATTATTTAATTATCTAATTAGGTTATTTAAAATTAATTAGTTTACCTAATTAATTTTATTAAACTAATTACTTGATTAAATTTCGTTTAATTAGTCGATTGAATTTATTTCGTGCATGCACCTACACAATAGATTGTTTAAGCCACCTTGTATGGGCTTTTAATTTATTTACTTGCTTTATTTAATGCTTGTACACAATTGTTTGTTCTTTTTCCATTATCACACCTTAGGACCATATACTCAATTAACCATAACTCGCATCGCAAAAACACTTTCATAGTAAAATTTCAAACCTCGATCCAACGTCGAGTGCATTTTTCGAAATCTTTTTCATAATAAAGTACAAGTTTTTAGCCGTTAGACGCTAGACTAGTTGTTAAAAACTTGTCCCCCAAACAAACTTTAGTCTTTAAGTCGTTGGACGCTAGACCCGTGGCTCAAAGACTCCTAAATAACGTGAACTCATTTCACTTCATTTTTTCTCAAGAAAACTTTTCAGGTGATAGACGACTTGTGCGAACTTTCGTTCCTCGGGTTTCTAGTATTTGAATCGTGAGACGCTAGCCTCGTTGTTCGGTACTTTTCATCCACATAAAAAACAATTCAACTCATTCAAATTCTTTTATCGCTCATACGCGATCATAAAAAAACTCTTTTCGGATAAAGAGAGTGTAATAGTCGTTTCAAATACGAACGAGGACTTAAGCTTTTCAAACAAACAAAACAAGTCCTAGTTCAAAACATTTGAAACGTCTAAACGCACGATTTTTCAGATAAAATCAATACAACAAACTTAAAACCTTTTTAAGATGAACTACAGAGTTTTGACTTTCCCATTGCACAAGGGAATATGTAGGCACACGGTTCAAACCGTGCCAAACTCAAAATAATAATAAACAAATTCTATTTTCTTTTAGCATCCATAACTTAGTAAACACACACACAACGCGTAGAATTAAATGGGTCCCATCGAGTACGATGGATGTAAGTGCTAATACCTTCCCTTGACTCGATCCTTTTTTGGTCACGTAGACCGCCTTATCCGCTTCTTTGGGGTTTTATCTATATTTTCCCGTTCTTTTTAGAACGAATAAAATTAGGTGGCGATTTCACCTGTTTTCGAGAATTTAAAAGATTTTTGAAAATCGAGTTTCTTCAGTTGGCGACTTCACTGGGGACAATTTTTAAAGTGAGTTAACCCTAATTTAATTCTTCGCTTGTGTGTTTATTTATTGCTTTGATGTTTATTATTATTTCGTTATACTATCCTGTGATATTTTGATATTTGGGCGTTTTGGTTATGATTCATAGATAAGCCCAATACCCAGGCTTCTAGGAAACATAAGTTTAGAGTGGTTGAGTAGCTTAGGCCCATTGGACATCCGTGAAGACCACGACTTAGAGTTGGTCTTTTTAAGGGAGTTATTGCATCGTACGATAGTGCGGGATGATAATTCTTGGACAAAGGACCTATAACTCTAAGTATTAGGATGTCCAAAACAAACCGACCGCTCAAAGGATTTTTGAGCATCCCTTTAAGAGCCGCTTCTTAGAGTATACTTTTGGAAGTATTATCCCCACATAGTCCGATCGCGTGGTGATAATATTTCTAAAAAGGGGATCTGAGACTCCAAGAAGCATTTAGCATAAAAACACTAGAACCAACCTTGTTTGGGGAATTGTGGGTAGACGTCGAAACCATGTCCGACCGTCCTTTTAAACCCTTGTGCTATTTGGCTTTACATATGATTTTGCGCATAACATCATTATGTATCGCATCACACGGCATTCTTATATGCATTATCATTACATCGCATTCTTACATGCGTTACTACTATATTACATCGCATTCTTACATGCGTTGCCATTATATTACATTTGCATTCTTTCATACATTACCATGCATTTCATCTTCATCAGAAAGCTCATTTCATTTCTTACATTCGAAATATCAAGCTGTCTACTACTCGGCGCGTTCGAAACTCCAAGGATGTCTCGAGGACTATAGGCGAGCTTGGCGTGGTCGGGAGCTATTGAAGTTAAGCACTTGAAGAGTCGGATGAGTGCGGTCTTGGATCTCTTGCAAGTTGTTTTGAAAAGAATGCAACATCACACCAATCTCCAAGTTTGGTGTTGCTCTATCATCGATGTCTCCATGAGTCAAGGACATCCGCAGCGTGCGAACTCTCGATTCGAAATTCTCCTCTGAGTATCATCCTCGGCCTTCACCTTGAAGATTCCTCGACAATTGCTTGCTCCCCGATCGAAGAAGAAGGAACCAAATCGGTATTAATCCGCATTACCGCCGATATGCTCAACAGGATATCCAGCCAATCTCGATGTCGTATTCTCAACTATTACCTTACTTAATTCAGAGTGGTGTTGTGATACCAAGGGAGTTGAATCCAGTGCCAGGGGTTGCTAAAGCTTGGTTTGATGAGAGAGCTAAATGTGCTTTTCATGCGAGACTATAGGACCTGGCGAAATTGTTCGGCCTTCAATGCCGCAGTTCAAGAGCTAATTGATGATAAGATTACATTTTCAAGCAGAATGGATCGAGCTTAGACATTTTGCTTGCAAGGTCTAATCATAGCAACTTTGAGGAACTTCCAAAACTCATTGGGACAATTGCTTGCCAAGAGGAAGTTGAGACTTTGAAGAATAGTGATGAAGTAGACCAAATGGTCACTTCAGAAAAGGTGGTAACCTTCAGCAAAGATATCTCAAGTTCTAGCAAAGGGAAGTCGGTTGCAACACCAACTCATTATCCTCCATTACCATCTTTCAAATCTTTGCATCAACAACTTTTGTGATCTTCCTCAACAGTCGAACTCTCAAAATCAAAGTGTGCCTCGGAATAATTTGGAAAGAAGGAATGCTCCTCTTGATCCAATTCCAGTTACCTACAGTCAACTTCTGCCATATCTGGTTCAAAATTCATTGGTGGTTCCCAAGTTCATTAAGCCACCAAAGTCATTCCCGTCACAATATGATCATAATGCACGATGTGGATACCATCTTTGATGCGGTGGGACACTCAACAGAGGATTGCAATCCTTACAAAGCCAAAGTTCAACAGTTGATTGACCAGAAGCACTTGACTATTCAAGGAGGGATTCTGTTTGTGAATGGCAACCCGGTATTCAAGTGATCACCAAGACTACTGAAAGTCATCTGAATCAACAAGTCAAGACAGAGCTCAAGTCCCCTCAACAACGACAGTCTTTTATTTCTTTACTGCATTTTCATGTGTATCTTATTTAATTGTTTAAACTTTGTTTTCATGTAGAAACTTATTTGTTTTTATCTTAATGCAATGAGTATGTTTGTCTTGAAGCAGTCCATTCGTTATCACTCTTTATTTAACTTGCGAGCATTTTGATACCAATGTTACCAATCCTTTTGCATATGCAAAGATTGGAGGGAGGATGACGATAATTGAAAAACGCTAGATCTCTGAATGTATGCTTTTGAGTAGAACCCTGCTGACGATGTACAGGCCTTGTTTCAAATTCCTAAACAGGAGTTATAAGGAGATAGACCTCGTTAACCCCTTTGAGCCTTGAAGTAGGAGCTTCTTTACATTGAAAAACCTCATCATTTTACCACAGGCGGGTAGTGTTCAATTGATCTGATCGAGCGTTCAAAAATCATCAAGAGAGTGTGAAATTTAAGGATACAACAATGGCTATCCTTCAAAAGGTTGAGAAAGGTCAAAACCACAGCAGTCGACCTCCATCTATCAATAGTGTGCATCAAAGGAGAATGATACCGTGTTGGTTATCTCTCGCACATCAGAAAGGTCAACGCATGACGACACCATAACAATTATCTTTCATCTACCTCAGGACTCAGACAGTCACCATCACTTCTAACAAATCAATGATTGTGTATAAATCCATGACTTGTTCAACAAAAAAAAAAAGATGAATAGAAAAAGACAAAAAGCCCGCTAAGTCGGAACTTATTAATAAGTCGCTTAGGCAAAAGTCAGGCAAAAGTCAAGCAAAAATCTTGAAATGCATTTTCAAAGAAAAATTCCCAACAAAGAACAAGTCGTGTGGTTAGACATCAAAGACAAATGTGAGTGACTGTCGTGTCCAAGAAACCTCGTATCGGTTCCTCAACCACCATAACACCTCTCGAGAGATGAGTGCTTGTATCAAGATAGTTGAACTTAGGACTGAAGAACATCATGAAGAATGGGCGGGCACCAAATATTTTGAGCCTAAAAATCTTTTTTTTCTAAAAAAATCGTGAACCAGGCCACGTTACAACCCTCAAAAGTCCTAATTGAAGCATGGGTTAATTCAAAGCGTACAACAAAGAGATCACGTTTACCTGACTCCTACAGTGTGTGCTAAGTATCTGTGTTGGTATCATATGCTCGTCTTGTCTTTCAAAAAGGAAGTTTTCAATGTTGCACTCTAAAAAGTGCTTCGCTAAAAAAAAAAGGGGAAAATCATAATGTTTTTCATACAAAACTTCAAGACGCATAAATGTTGCATTATATTGTCACAATAAACATTCTTCTACATATAAAACAATTGTTTGACATTGAAGAAGTTCTCATAATGAACATCAGTGAAGAGTTTAACTTTGTCCAAAGAAGAGAAACTTGATTATTCTGCTAAGTTAGCAGTTATTTATAGCAAGGGGCAGGATGTCTAAGGACTCCTTTGAGCATATCACAAGTTGTCTTCTCAAGATTCTGTTAATTTGGGGGCAATCAAATCGAAATTCAGCTCCTCGAATTTCTGCCAATCCGGGGGCAAATCCTTAAAGAGAAATCATCAATTGAGTTAGTCCTTCTCAAAAGAGCAGTTAGCCTGGGACAACCGTCGTTCCATGTTTCAGTCAACTTGAAGCAATCACCTCGAGACATGGGAATCTCTCTAAGGCTGTTTACATTGGGACATTTCGAACTAATCGTTCGGTTCCAATCAATCTGAGATAATTACTTCGACGCGTGGAAGCCTTCAAAAGCTCTTGTTCCACTAAATTAGTCGCTCACTTGTTGTTGATCTGAAGCAGTTACTTCATAATGGTGAAACTCTCTTAATTGGAGCAAGTGTTCGTTCAAGAATCAATCAGCCTGAAGTAATTACTTGAGGCGTAGAAGTCTCTCTAAAGCTCGTCCGGGCAGTCTTCCGATGTTCGCATAGCTCCTTATTGGATGCAATCAATCGAGGAAACAACTTGAGACAGAAGTCCCTTCAAGATTCATTCTAAACCAAGCTTGAAAAGATTCATCTGAAGAAACTACTTGAGGCGTTGGAGTCTCTCAATGTTCATCTGGGGCATGTTGTCCATCTCGCAAAGTCGCCACTCTATGATTTGATAAATCTAAGGAGGTTATTTTGAGATGCGAAATACCTCAAGACTCCTATCAAGGCATGGTATTCCCATATCGAATATCCAGTTCCTTTGAAATCTTGATGATCGATAAAGTATTGCGTCGAATCAGCGGATGTCGGGCACTCCTTTGTAGGAAAGATTTTGAAAGTCTACCAAGCGGGGCATATTGAGATTACGAGTGCAAAATCTAATGCATGCATTCCACGCATAGAACGTCTTTAATCATCATTATCTGATCAATTCAGGAGTTTGCTATTCGTCTTTCTACAAGAATTAACATTGCAGCCCTTCCAGTCGCAATTCAACATTTGGAGCTTGGTCAATCATCTTGTTGTGCCATGTTCTTTTATCCTCCGGACTAACGGTGTCGAGGATTCAGTTTGATAGCCAGTGCATTAACCAGTATATTCATGCATTCATTCATTCATGCATTCATATCATCTACTACATAGCACATTTATTCATAAACCTCAGCCAGGACTTGGGATGTTTCAAAATCTGCTAGTGATGCTTCTCAGCAGAATCATAATTTGGAGACTATTTTGAATGACAAATTCAGTTCTTAGATCACAAGTTTGAGGCTTGACCATAATTGGTCTACAACGATGCGATTCTCAAATCGAATCTATTCGAGTGATTGGGTTTCCCAGCGAACTCTTGTATCAATGAAGCTTCTTATTGAGTTTCCCAATGATTCTTCTTCATAGAGTTCCTTTTAAGGTACCCCATTAAAAGCAGAAGACTGTTCTCAAATGACAACTTATTTCTCTCCCCAGTGCCAGGTGAACGCTTGGGTGACAGACAATCGACAATAGTGTCAACTCCCCAATGAAGTCTCTTCCCCAGAGAATCGATTGATCATCCCCAGTGAACTCTTATGACAACAAGATCGTTCAATTGGATTCCCCAGTGAACTCTTATGACAACAAGATCGTTCAATTGGATTCCCCAGTGATGTCTTCCTTCTCTCAACAGTATCAGGAAATCATACATTATTTGCATTAGAAAAAAATCATATCATGCATATCATACTCATGCATTAGCTTCGGCTATTTGTTTTGCGGGTTTTCAATGGCTGTAAATATCCTCGTAAGGATCAAATTGAAGGATTAGTTCTCAGACGACAAAATTATCCTCTTTTCTACAAGCACGAGTTATATACTTGTATGGATATCAACAACTGATGGTTTCTCCAATCGAGTTTTCTTCCCAGTAATTGTCTCTTTTAGATGGACTCTAATGTCAACAAAATTATTCAAGGAATCCCGGTAATTTTCCACACGTTTTCTTCTGAAATTTCCCAGTGACTTATTTCTCTCCCAGTGAATCTCCTTCAGAAAGGATTACTACAATATCATTCTTGGTATTTTTAAAGATTTCTTTCGGACAAGAATCTTCACAATAATTTCTACTGGAAGCGAATTCCGCATTTTGTTCTTTGAGTTGTTCTCAGAAAATTACATCAAACTTCACTGGTGCGTTTATTTCCCCAGTAAGTCATCAACTACTCAACAATAAATATCCACCGGCGGATGTTTATTCAATCTCAAGATATTTCTCCAACTCGACGTTGATCCACGTATCCACTTGCTGCATTGTCCATACAATGTCGACAAATTGAAGCTCATTACCCAGAAATTTTTCGGTCCTGGCCGAATCGATTCTTCTATCAGCGGTAAAGCTATCTGCATACAAATTGAAGATCTTGTCAACTCAGAAGTTGTTCAACATGTCCATACATGTTCAGTAAGATCTCTCATTAGCAGAAATGTCGGAAACAAGATTTACCGACTTTGTAAACATCTATATCACGCCGGTGTGCTAGATATTGTTTTGTTTATCCCCAGAGAATTGTACTCTCGGGTGCGCTACTGATTTTGTTCTACGGGTAACTCAGAGGTTACACGGTCAAAGACATTCAGCATGCCATGGCTCCTCGCACTTTCGTGCACCAACAATTCCGATATTGTTCTAGCCATATATCTTTGTTAAGGTCTCCAGGTATTCCTTAATTATCAGGGAACTCTTTGTTAAGTTCTCAACCGTGTCTTCAGGGAACTCTTTGTTAAGTTCTCAATCATATCAATTTTTCAATTTTGTTTAAGGTCTCCAGGTATTCCTTAGTTATCAGGGAACTCTTTGTTAAGTTCTCAATCATGTCAATCAGAGAACTCTTTGTTAAGTTCTTAATCATGTCAATCAGAGAACTCTTTGTTAAGTTCTCAATCGTGTCATTTTTCAATTTTGTTTAAGGTCTCCAGGTATTCCTTAGTTCAAAGAACTCTTTGTTAAGTTCTCAATCGTGTCGTTTTTCAATTTTGTTTAAGGTCTCCAGGTATTCCTTAGTTCAGAGAACTCTTTGTTAAGTTCTCAATCATGTCAATCAGGGAACTCTTTGTTAAGTTCCCAATCATGTCAATTTTTCAATATATTGTTTTTCTTTTCGCTTGAGAAGTTTGTTTCTCTTCTCATCGCATTTTCATTGTTGTAAAAGTCATTTCGATTACACGGTTATTCCCAGTGTTGTTGAAATCTCCTAATTATTTCTCAGTGTGCACTGCTGTGTTAAAGCATTCCGTTGATGCTTAGCAAGTTTTCCCTTCAAGTGTTTCTTGGCTCCGTATTCAAGATATGTTATCCACTTTCTTTTGTGGCATTGGTTTCCCGCGTAGGGCAAATTTTCGGGGTTCTCTAGTATTCAATCCTCTTCCACCTCGAATGTTCGAAAGCTGTCAATCTTTCTCACTTACCAGGTTTAAGATGATTGAATAGGAATATGTCGCAAAAAATTTCCCTATCCATATCTTCGAAATAAGGGTTCGCGCCCTTTATCCTATTGAGAATTTCTTTGTTCATAGAATGCTTCCAATATACCTCTTCGATTGTGAAATCACGGTCTGTTTGGGCCTTTGACGTTTAATACAAGATTTGGTTCATTTGATTAGATTATCTGGATTGATCCCGAAGGATAGGTTGTCTTGTGGAAGTTGTGAATTAAAGTATGCTCTTCATTTTTTTGATCATGTGGAAAGATGTTCTGACTTTATGGGTTTCTTACGATTTGTTCGTTACTTACGCTATAAGTTATTCAAGTTTCTTTGGCAAGATGATATTCTTTTGTAGTCCATTGGTAAAAAGGGATTTTGTTTAATTTGAGGCTCATTATTTGTGTAAGTGTGTTAACCAAAGTTCGGGTTAATTTTGATGAAGAGGTATTTCACATCCAAACGTCAAATTGCGAGAATCTGTAATTTTCTCAAACCTAAAAGGAAATTTAAAGATTCTAAGCCAATTCAAAAGATTGTTATATTTTTGGATTAACAGGTGGTCACAAGTTTGAGTTCAAAGAAATTTTGAATTCAATTCAAGGAATAATACAAGACAGTTATTGGTCCTTTTGTTATTAACATTTCTATAGTCACTTGAATGCCCAAGAGATCACAAATTCAAGTTCAAGATTATTGTATCGACATCGGTACAATTTGAGTTTCAAATGTCATTCATTCAAATTCTATTATGGAAATGACAAGTTTGTTACAAGGATATGTTTTAGATTTACAATTACTACAAAAAACTTCTAAATCCTAAACATAAACTTTCGTAACATCTTCTTTGGTCTTCAAGTCCATCCGTTTCTTCTACCTTGCTTTCTCCATGCCACCATTGCCACCATCCAATGTTACATGAAACGAAACACAAGAGATTGGTTAGTGATCAGAAAAGCAAAGCATAAGCATAAGTTCATAAGAAATTAAAAGAACATTTATCCTCTCTCAATCTCATCATTAGGGTATGTGTCAAGGAATCAGGTTAGAAGGTTTAATCATGTTCAATGCCTCATAATCTGAAGATTAATCATGGGCTGGCTTTCCTAATTGCAAATCATAAAGTGATACTTTAGTTCACAAGAAGGAACAGGGCAGCAATGTAAAGAATCCCCCAACAGGCAGCAGAAGCAAGAGACAAAAGCAAATAAAACAAATGCATAGTTATCAGCAGCAGGCAACATAGAGAGCGACAGCACATGTTATAGCAACTAATGCAAGCAACAGGGACAGAAAAAACAGGCAGAGGGATAGCCAAGAAAGAATATCTGTTCCAACAAGAACCAAAAAATGGGCATAATATCTAAACAGAGAGCAGAGAAAGAGTAAAACACAGCATCTGTCTGTTCAAAAGCAGAGTATCTATTTTTAAGACAGGGACCAAGCAGAAAAACCAGAAAAATGAGGTGTGCATCTGTTCTTAATGTACCAGTATAGCATCTGTTCTTAATGTACCAGTATAGCATCTGTTCAAGGGAGAAGGCAGTATCTGTTCTTTTAAAACCCTCAAGAGAACAACCAAGAAGGAGGAGGCATCGGTTCTAAGTTTTCTAAAAACACATCAACCAGTTCCAAAAACTAACCGAAAAAAATCATCAAACCAAAACCACCAAAATGCAGAAGTCCAAACCAGAAACGGAGATGACTTTTGTTCCAAAACCATGAAAGCCCCATATCGCTATAACAGTTCAAAAGCCAAAATACAGAACCAAACAGAGCAGATAACCCAAAAGCCCTAGCATACTCATCATCTTCCCTAACCCACGACCCTTCAGAGAGAGAGAGAAGAGAGGAAAAGAAGTATCAGAATAATCTCACCGGTTCGGACTCAGAAGTGGCGTCTCCGCCGTACCATCATCGTCGTCGAAGCAATCCAACACCTAGGGTTTCAAAACCCCTTTTTGTTTTCGCCCAACCATCTGTAAACAAACACAAATCAAGGTAAGCATCAGAAATCGGTCAAAACATGCAACCGATCAAGAGAGAAGAGACAGAACGGTCGCGGTAAGAGAGAGAGAGGAACGATCGCGGTGAGGAGTCGCGGCGAGAGAGGGATGAACGGCGACGGTGAGAGAGACAGAATCACGGCGAGATTTAGAAACCATGGGAACCGATGAGAGCCCGTGAGGTCGAGAACGAGAGAACGGCGAGGATGAACGATGGGTTTCTGGGTATGCATGTATCACGATTGAGAGAGAAACAGAGGTATCGGTCTCCATTTTGTTAATTAGGATTAGATGTAATTTAAATTACTTCTTTTATTTTTACTATCATAGTTACTAATATATATATTTTAACTACTGCTATCATATTTAATATCATCATTATTATTACTTTTATATACTAATATTATATTACTACTAATACTCATCATCATCACTAATTTCTAATTTTATTTTTACTATTATTACTATATTATTACTACTATTATTTTTAAACTGTTAACAATTATTATTATTATTATTATTTACTACTATTATTATAACATACTAATTATTATTATATTATTTGTTTTTTATTATTATTACTATTTTTCTTAATTAATAATTATTTTTATTACTTAGTAAAACATCATTATTATGAGTAACTATTATTATTACTTACTTAATTTTTATTTTTATTTTTATTATTACTACTTAATAATTATTATTATTATTATAACTAACACATCATTATATTTACTATTTATATTATCCTAACTATGTTTATTATTATTACTATTATTTTTCTTTAGTTATTACTATCATATTTTCTTTTTAGTATACTCCAAAATACAAAAAAAATAACATAGTAGTGTTAGTTAGACATTATTAGGAAACTTTTAGCATTTTATTTCTTTTTCCCTATACTATCCCCTTTTGTAAATTTGTACCCCCATTCCCCACTTGATGTAATATTTAGTAAGTATTTTTATTGCTTTATTTAATTATTATTCACAAAGCACAAACTAAAAAAAAATTTCAAATTAATACTCGTGCGAGCCATTTTTTTACCATGAGTTGACAAAGCTTTGAAGCGTCACAACAGCCACACGTTTGCGCACACACCACGCTTACTCTTGGGCTTACAATGAAACTTTAATTGATTAGTTAAACATTATTTAATTATCTAATTAGGTTATTTAAAATTAATTAGTTTACCTAATTAATTTTATTAAACTAATTACTTGATTAAATTTCGTTTAATTAGTCGATTGAATTTATTTCGTGCATGCACCTACACAATAGATTGTTTAAGCCACCTTGTATGGGCTTTTAATTTATTTACTTGCTTTATTTAATGCTTGTACACAATTGTTTGTTCTTTTTCCATTATCACACCTTAGGACCATATACTCAATTAACCATAACTCGCATCGCAAAAACACTTTCATAGTAAAATTTCAAACCTCGATCCAACGTCGAGTGCATTTTTCGAAATCTTTTTCATAATAAAGTACAAGTTTTTAGCCGTTGGCGCTAGACTAGTTGTTAAAACTTGTCCCCAAACAAACTTTAGTCTTTAAGTCGTTGGACGCTAGACCCGTGGCTCAAAGACTCCTAAATAACGTGAACTCATTTCACTTCATTTTTTCTCAAGAAAACTTTTCGGGTGATAGACGACTTGTGCGAACTTTCGTTCCTCGGGTTTCTAGTATTTGAATCGTGAGACGCTAGCCTCGTTGTTCGGTACTTTTCATCCACATAAAAACAATTCAACTCATTCAAATTCTTTTTCGCTCATCGCGATCATAAAAACTCTTTTCGGATAAAGAGAGTGTAATAGTCGTTTCAAATCTGACGAGGACTTAAGCTTTTCAAACAAACAAAACAAGTCCTAGTTCAAAACATTTGAAACGTCTAAACGCACGATTTTTCAGATAAAATCAATACAACAAACTTAAAACCTTTTTAAGATGAACTACGAGTTTTGACTTTCCCATTGCACAAGAATATGTAGGCACGGTTCGAAACCGTGCCAAACTCAAAATAATAATAAACAAATTCTGTTTTCTTTTAGCATCCATAACTTAGTAAACACACACACAAACGCGTAGAATTAAATGGGTCCCATCTAGTACGATGGATGTAAGGGGTGCTAATACCTTCCCACATAACCGACTCGATCCACTTTTGGTCACGTAGACCGCCTTATCCGCTTCTTTGGGGTTTTATCTATATTTTCCCGTTCTTTTTAGAACGAATAAAATTAGGTGGCGATTTCACCTGTTTTCAAGAATTTAAAAGATTTTTGAAAATCGAGTTGCTTCAATAGCTATCCCAAGGTCCACCTTTCTCCAACACACAAGTTCGCAACAAATCCTCTAACGATTGAATCGTTCTCTCCGTCTGACCATCTGTCTGTGAATGATAAGCGGAACTCAACCTCAACTTAGTACCTAATGCTTCTTGCAGCCCCGTCCAAAACTTAGACGTAAACCTCGGATCTCTATCTGACACAATACTAGAAGGAATACCATGCAAGCTTACAATCTTCGCAACATACAATTCTGCCAACCTTTCCATAGGATAATCCATTCTTATCGGAATAAAGTGAGCAGATTCTGTCAACCGATCAACAATAACCCAAATAGAATCAAAATTCTTCGCTGTCCTTGGAAAAACCAGATACAAAATCCATAGAAATGCCATCCCATTTCCACTCCGGAACAAACAACGGTTCCATCAATCCTGACGGTTTCTGATGTTCAATCTTTGACTTCTGACAAACCAAACAAGCATAAACAAACTCAGCAATTTCCTTTTCATTCCAGGCCACCAAAATAACTTTTTCAAGTCATGATACATCTTCGTAGCACCGGGATGAATACTCAATCCACTACGATGTCCTTCTTCCAAAATACTCTTCCGAAGTTCTGCAATATCTGGTACACAAACCCTATCACCAAATCTCATAACACCATTCTCGTCAATTCTGAATTCACCTCCTTGACCTTGGTTAATCAATGTCAACTTATCCACCAAAACAACATTAGATTTCTGTCCAGTTCGAATTTCCTCAAGAATACCACTAGTCAACTTCAACATACCCAATTTAACACTATCAGAAGTAGTCTCACATACCAAACTCAAGTCTCTGAACTGCTCGACTAACTCCAGTTCACGCACCATCAACATAGACATATGCAAGGACTTCCTACTCAATGCATCTGCAACAACGTTTGCCTTACCAGGATGATAATTCAAACCAAAATCATAATCCTTGAGAAATTCCAACCATCTCCTTTGTCTGATATTCAACTCTTTCTGATCGAAGAAATACTTCAAACTCTTATGATCACTGAACACCTCAAATCGAGAACCATACAGATAATGCCTCCACAATTTCAAAACAAAGACCACTGCTGCCAGCTCTAGATCATGAGTCAGATAATTCCTTTCATGAACTTTCAATTGTCTCAAAGCATAAGCCACAACCTGCTTATCTTGCATTAAAACACCACCTAAACCCATCAATGACGCATCACAATACACAACAAAAGATTCTGCCGGATTCAGCAAAATCAAAATCGGAGCACTAGTCAACCTCTTCTTCAACTCTTGGAATCCTTTCTCACAGTCAGAATCCCAAACAAACACCTGACCCTTTCTTGTTAACTTAGTCAACGGTAAAGCTAACTTCGAAAATCCTTCAATGAACTTTCTATAGTAACCTGCAAGACCAAGAAAACTATGGATTTCGGAAGCATTCTTCGGCGCTTCCCACTAAGATATCGCTTCTACCTTCGTAGGATCAACAACAATACCATTATTGGAAATCACATGACCAATAAAGCTTACTTCACTTAACCAAAATTCACACTTAGACAACTTCGCATACAACTTCTTCTCCTTCAACAATTCCAACACAATTCTAAGATGTTTTGCATGCTCTTCATCATTCTTTGAATAGATCAGAATATCATCAATAAACACCACCACAAACTTATCAAGATACGGATAAAATATCCTATTCATATACTCCATGAAAACACCAGGTGCATTAGTAACTCCAAAAGGCATAACAGAATACTCATAATGTCCATACCTCGTTCTAAATGTAGTTTTCTGAATATCTTCCATCTTCACACGAATCTGATGATATCCAGACCTCAAATCAATCTTACTAAATACACAAGCTCCAACTAACTGATCCATCAAATCATCAATACTCAGCAATGGATACCGATTCTTGATTGTAACTTTGTTCAACTGCCTATAATCAACACACAGTCTCATTGTACCTTCCTTCTTCTTAACCAACAACACCGGAGCACCCCACGTCGAAACACTAGGACGAATAAACTTCTTCTCAAGTAACTCCTCCAACTATTTCTTCAACTCAGACAATTCAGATGGCGACATGCGTAAGGCGCCATCGACACCGGACTAGTTCTAGGAATCAAATCTATAGTAAACTCCACTTCTCTCTCGGGTGGAAATTCACTAACATCTTCCAGAAACACTTCTGGAAATTCATTCACAACAGGTAATTCATCACTCTTAGCTTTTCCTTTCACCTCCGTCAAAGAATATAACATAAACACCACAACACCATCTTTAACAGCGGAATTCATCTGCTTAACCGACATAGTCACATCTTCAACTCTAGCTTCTTCAGGAAAAATAACCGTCTTCTCAAAACAGTTGATATGAACCTGGTTGAATTCCAACTAGTTCATTCCAAGGATGATGTCAAGTTGTTCTAACGGTAGGCACACTAAATCCATACCGAAATCTCTACCAAAAATTACAATAGGACAATTCCTACAAACATATGAAGTAGTCACTGAACCCGACGCAGGAGTGTCAATAACCATACTTCCATCCATATTAGAAATATCCAAGTTCAATCTTTTAGCACAATCCAAAGCAATAAAAGAATGTATCGCTCCAGTATCAATAATCGCAATTAAAGGTATGCCATTAATAAAACATGTACCTTTGATCAACCAATCATCTGGCTTAGTCTCTGATCCTGACAAAGCGAACACTTTACCACCAGCTTGTTCTTTCTTTGGTTTAGTGCACTGCGGACTAGTATGAACTTCTTCGCCACAGTTGTAACAAGTTACCTTTCTGGCTCTGCATTCAGTAGTTACATGACCAAACCTTCCACAGTTTCCGCACTTCTTCACATCATTCTTACATTCATTAGCTCGGCACCCCATTTCACCACACCTGTAGCAGTTAATGGAAGAACCAGAATCTCCCCCACTAGGCTTCTTCCAACCACTAGATTTCTGATTATTCTTATCATAGGGTTTCCCACGATCCATCTGTTGCTTTCCTTTCCGATCAACATACCCTCGAGCATTTTTTCGAGTATTAGCAAGATCCTCTTCTAGAATCCTACTACAGTCCACCAAATTAGAAAACCTTCGGATACGCTAATACCTGATACCCTGCTTGATCTCATCACGAAGACCATTCTCAAATTTGATACATTTGGAAAATTCTCCATCTGCATCGTTAGTGTAATGAGCATAGTACTTCGCCAACTCAGTAAACTTCGAAGCATACTCACTCACAGACTTGTTGCCCTGCTTGAGCTCTAAAAACTCAATCTCCTTCTTACCTCGAATGTCCTCAGGAAAGTATCTCCTCAAAAACGCCCTCCTGAACACAGCCTAAGTCAATGCAATACCATCTTGCTCCATTTCAGTCCTGGTAGCAACCCACCAGTCATCAGCTTCCTCTGCCAACATGTGAGTACCATACCTCACCTTCAGCTCTTCCGCACAGTCAATCACTCTGAAGATCCTCTCGATCTCCTTCAACCATCTCTGTGCACCTTCGGGATCATGAGTGCCTTTGAACAATGGAGGATCGTTCCTCTGAAAGTTTCCCAATTGCCTATCAGCACCAATACCTCCTCCCAACTGATTCCCTCCAAGCACACCAGCTAGTATTCGCAAGGCTTCAGCAATAACAGCATCGTCTCTTCCGTTACGTCTTCCGGCCATTGTTCTGTAACATTACAAAACAATCACATCAGCACACAAGCATCGACAATGTTACCTTGCACTAGTCGTATACAAAAGGGATAAAGACTCTAAGACACGACCGACTATACTCTGATACCACTATTGTAACACCCCTTCTAATTTACCCGCGATTTATATAATTTAATCAGAGTTTTAAACATAACATCAAGGGCGTCACAATTTTAAGAATTTAAAAATAATAAAACAGTGAACATGCCTTTTACTGAAGAACTTATTAAATAAAACAAAACCAAGGATTATGTTTATACAGCAGAAATAACATAAGAATCCGGAATAATTCAATCACAACTATTCCATAACATAAACAAAAAGAACCAGTTTTAAATCCATAAAAATTCCAAACGATCGTTCCCCAGTGTTACAACTACCAGAGCATGACACTGACACGCGGATTAACTACGTAGCATAGCTCTATAAGTTGTCCTCACCAATTCTCGAGCAGCTATTCACTTCAATCTGAAATCATTAAAGTAAGGGTGAGATTTCATCAAGATTAAAATGCATTATACGTTTCTTTAAAATAATAAAACAATCAATTCATTATTCCACCCTTATTAACAACATTAGAATACGATTCACAAATACAATTCACACGTTCATTATGCATACAACAACAATCAATGCAATTATAACACTGGAAATCATCCTAACATGTTATAAGTACATATGCAATGCAGACTCAAATGCATGTGGTACCAAACGTGAACCAAGTCCACACCCTGTTCCGCTTACACCTCGGAAAACAGCGTTAATCAATGATTCGCCCATACACCACTAGGTCAAGAATCTAACCTCACCACCTCTATCCATTAGGTACGGTTATTGGCCCTGCAAGCTCAATTCCACACAATGGGAATGAACCATTACCAAAATGCTCATGCATGCACATCAGAAGCATGCAACAAATCAAACATGGAATATGAACACACAACATTTATTCCAATTATAATCAATACAACAACAGCATATGGTAACAGCAATCATAAACATTTAATGTCAATCACAACCCATGGAATTAACATACTGCACATTTACTCAACACATGACTCACAAATTCACAACGAGTTCTTATTACGGAAACTAGATTAATCTTTTCAGATCTCAATTATTGGTGTTGAAAATATTTTTATTAGATAGTACTCGTTCTAAGCTTTCCAACGATACCAAGTATGCCTAAATCGGAGTTACGGTTGAAAAGATATGACCGAAACCGTTTTAAGAAATTTCCCTTCTGTCCAATACAGTATGTATCGATGCATAAGCCTATGCATCAATACATAAACCGCATGTGTCGACACATGCATCGTATGCATTGATGCATACATGTAAAAATTCTGCATTTTCAAAAATTGATTCAGTATGTGTCGATACATGCATCGTATGAGTCGACGTATAACTCTGTTTTTCTTCTATGAGTCGATGCATAGCTTCCTTGCATCGATGCATAACTCAATTTTCCACCACATGAGTCGATCCAAGCCATTTTGTGTCGTGCAAGCACGGTTTCTAAGTTTTTACAGCTTGCATCGATCCATATTGCTTTGTGTCGACTCATACAGTTAGTTTTCACCCAAAATCCAGTTTTTCTTCACTGTTACGAATTCCCATTGTCATACCCCAAAATTTGCCCTCCTACTTCTCAAGACATCACATACATCCATACTCAAGGATTTCACAAGGGTTGATCAGACAAACCCTCTCCTAAGTAATCAACCCTAACCAGGGTTTAGCAATTCTCAAATCAAGGTGGTTCCCAACATCTCCAATGGTCATCATGCCTCATCACATGCTTCAAAGAATCTCCATGTCAAGTTTCAAGCCTTAAAAGTCAAGTTTCCTCAAACAATTGCTCAGATGGTTGAAAATCAGTTGTATTGGTCAAAAAGTCAACTGTGGTCAACATACAGTCAAACTTCATGATTTTTGGTCAACATCCATATTTTGAAGTAACATTCATCATTTGATCAAGGGTTGATCATGATTCATCAAGGAAACTCAAGATTTGTTCAAAAGTCAAACTTTCCAAATTAGGGTTTTCTCAAGAAAAGTTAACTGAACTTTGACTGAGCATAACTTTCTCATACTTTATCAGAAATTTTTCCACCACCTCTCATTTTGAAGAGAATTCAATTCACTACAACTTCATGTCTCACAAGCATGGTCAGAAAATGCTTCATTTTGAAGATATGGATACAAAACATTACAGGTCCTATTCAAAGTTAACAAAAGTCAACTTTTTGTAAAGAAGTGTTATTGAGCATGGAAACTCCAATTGAGATGAAACCAAAGAGGTTGTTTAGAGGATATCTAGATATTTCCAAAAAGTCCAAGAACACCCAAAAATGTTAAAAATTAAGCAAAATACACCTTGCACAAGTTGGGCATTTTGAAGAATTGCACAAAGGAAAATATCTGACAAAATCCAATTTTTTCCAAATGGGCCTATAATTTTATGATCCAAACTTGATCATAATATTATTCAAGACCTCTTGATGCCTTGCCACGACCACTTTCTATTTTTTTTATTTATTTTTGAATTTAAAAGCATTTAATTCAAATTTAAATTAAATAAAATATGAAAACAAAGTATAATTTAAGTTGGGTTGGATTTTTATCAAACTTGAGGACCAAGGAAGCCCACAATACATGCCGAATTCGTGCTAGCTCATGCAAGGAAGAGAGAATCAAATTTTGGAAAGATTTGATCAAAATTGAAAGAGAAAATATTTTGCATTCAAGAGCATATCTTTTTTCATTCTTTTTGCTCCAATCTCTTGCTCTATAAATACCTATTGCATTCATAAGACCAAAGGACGAAACCCTAGCCTCTTGAAGAAACCCTAGAATTCTCAAATTTTCACAAAGTTGGCAAAATCTAATTTGCTTTTCCAGCCACTTCCAACCACTCTCGATCATTCCATTGTGTTCCTGAGGTAAGATTGAGTAAGTATACATCAAGAACCATGGTTAAACTTGCCTGAATCGTGCCATACATGAACATACATATTCATATTTTTCTTGAATTCGTGTTTTATTATTCTGTGTGTTTTAATCGAAACTAACCATTCTAACATGTTCATGAGATGCGATAGGAAGGATCTGGGTCATCGTTCTTAAGGTTTAACGTCTAAAACACAAACTGCCATGTTTAGGGTTTTTTGAACTGCTTGCTTCGAAACTCAATTTACAGGTTGTTTAAGGCAAAACGGAGGTCACCATTGGATTCGCAGACCCCGATTTAGGGGGGGGGGGTAGCCTTAAACCTAAGCTTTAATTTCCAGTATTTTGCAGGTTTGTCTTTTTGGTTGATCGGAGAAGACGACCGGAGCTAGGGCTCCGGCGTCGCTGAATCAGTTGACTCCGCAAGGCTAGCGTGGCGTTATGGCTCTCTCTGATTCGTTCTTACCTAAACCCTGGGTCTCACGCGTTTGACTGTGTTTGAAAATCACAACTATGACACGTTTACCCTTTTAAACCATTGTTTGCAGGATTATAACACCAAGGCGCCTTGGTTCAGATGGAAACGTGTATGGTGATTTCCCCAGGAGGTCAGGGGTTCGATCCCTGGCTTCCCCACTTTATTTTTACAATCCTGAAAACTAACTTTTTTTCTATTTTCTTATTTTTCTTAATATTTTCATTCAATTTAATTTATCTTCAAATATTTTTCTCATGCATTTAAAAATCACCAAAAATATTTTCCTTTTGCATTTTAATCAGAATAATGTTTATTTAATTTTTGACATTAAAATTAATATTTTTGCATGCATATTTTAATTAATTGTTAATTAACCATTAAATTGACTTTTAATTGCTTTTTATTATCAAAATCGATCTAGAAAATTCCCAAAATTTTTCTATATCATCTAATTATCGTTACTAACTTGAAATATTTTTCCTCATTCAAAAACTTTATTTCTACTAACATTTTTCTCTTATGCGACTTTTCTTATATTTTCCGATTATGTATCTACTTACAGGTTGTAACGTTTCGGACTATTTTTCTCGTTTTTCTTTTTAAAATCATGTAACTGCCTATGGGATGTAATAGATTAATTAGGACTTTTACTTTCCGCGCTCCTATTATGTAACTGCCCCAAAGCCATGTAATAGCGTAGGACTTTATTTTTCCGCACTTTACTTTCCGCAATTTATTTTCCGCACCCTATAAACTGCTAGTAACTAGGCGTGTATGGCAAGATAAAAACAACATAGATCACTTCTAATTGCAAGATAACATATCTGAATTTGACACACTCTCTTCACACATGCACCCCTTAGGGTATTTCTCTCTCATTGCCTTTCGATCAAATGGTCAAGTCCCTCGAACGTAGAGGTATCCTAGCACCGTTGCCTAGTAATATATCATCACAGTCCCTTCGATAGAAAGATCATAGACCCACGATGTCGCCTATGAATACATGATCTCGTCCCTCGATTGTTGCCTACGAAAAGTGATGACCGTCCCTTCGAATGTGCTAGGATACTTCCTACAAGTTTCCTTCAATGACCATCCAATGTCCTTTCGAATGTCCCTTCTACATCCAACGAATAAGGTTACCTACCAATTAATGGTATGGATAACACTATTCTAAAGGAACGTAAAACAACACGAAAACAACAATTCTGAGTAGGTAATTAGACTTTTAGTTGCTTGCTCAAACACAATACTTTTCACACCTCACACTTTTGTCAAAGTTCAAACTCTTTTCAAAAAATGAAACATTTCCGAACACTTTGTATACATTCCTACATGAAACATTACAAAGTCAAAGCGAAATGCCTTTTCAAAACATTTTTGTCAAACACACAGAAAGCACTTTTAAAAATGAGCTAAAAGCAACTAAGAGCCCGTAGATAACTACGGATGAAAAGGGGTGCTAATACCTTACCTTTTCATAACCTTATCCCTTACTCAGAATCTAACGAAGGTCTTTTTCTGTTCTTTTCACCTTCCCTTAATTGGATAAAAGAAAAGTCGGTGGCGACTCTTGCTATCCGCACATTTGCGATAAAAAGCAAAACAAATTCTCAAAGTCAGTTCACCGTATTACAGAACTGGAGACTCTGCCGGGGAGACACCCTAAAGAGAGAATGCCTTAGGGATTTTTAGATCATTTTTACTGTTTTCTGTTTGACTTGCTTGCTTTATCTTTAAGGGTTGCTAGGGTATTATATTTGTGGGGGATCCTACACCCGGATCCAGGTTTCATTAGGTAAGTAGCAATAGATCATCGCGACCGTTAGGCGTATAACGAAACGGTCAACATGATGGCTACGTTAGTGTGACACTTTGGATGTCCTGATACTCTTTATTTCCAAGTTGAGGATAGTATTTCGCTTTTGCGTGGTGTCATCAGCACTAACTCAACTTTTAGAACCTTAATTGACCCATCTTGGCCATTACAAGGTAGTGAGATGGCTAGCTTTGGTGTAGACCGAGGTTGGCTGATACTCGATGCTACGCTCATTAAGATCAGACTTTTGGGATATTTTCGGTCGACCACTTGGTAGTCGTATTGAAATAAACGCCTACGAGAAAGATCAATGATATGAGATTCATAGAACCCGATTACTATTATAGGTCAGGATGAACCAACTTAAACTTTGGTAGGGTAATCACCTATATCTCATGCGAGCCTTAAACCTAGGGCTATTGTGTGGATTGTTTGTGCTTGTTAAACATGACATCATGACATCATCGCATTGCATATCATTTCTAACTATTTCAAGGACCTAGAGATTTATTTTTGCTTTGTTTTGTAGGGATTATGGCTTCTAGAAAGACTATCCGAATCAACTTCGTGGGTATACCTTCTCATCTCAAAGAATTGGTTTCAGAAATTCCCGATCATGCCCAGTTCATCAAAAGACATGGTTATCTGCTTGATTTGGTTATCTCCGGTTTTTAAGAAGATACGATGCACGTCCTATTCCAGTTCTTCGATCCGAAGCACCATTGCTTTACATTCCCAGATTATTAGTTAGTTCCTACTTTGGAAGAGTTCTTTAAGCTACTTGGGATACCTATTCTTGATCAAATGTCATTCACCAGTCTAGAAAAGGTTTCTAAGTACGAAGACATCGCATCAGCATTACATCTAAAGCGCTCAGACATTGAAGCCAATTGGGAAACAAGAAGTGGAGTTAAGGGTTTACTTGCCAAGTTCCTGATAAAGAAAGCCCGAGAATTCCTCAAAGCTATGAGTTTCCAAGCATTCAAAGACATCTTGGCCTTGCTAATATATGGTTTGGTTCTATTTCCTAACTCGGATCAATTCATAGATGTGAACGCCATCAAGTTATTCCTCACTTGCAATCCAGTGCCTACCTTACTTGGAGACATTCTACATTCTCTCCACACTCGTACTATCAAAAGACAAGGAACTCTCATATGTTGCATACCGTTACTTTCCAGGTGGTTTATTTCGCACCTTTCTCAATCAGTTTTGAAGAACGAACAAAGATTGAAGTGGTCCCAAAGACTAATGTCACTCTCTCATTCGGATATCCGTTGGTGTCTCTTTTCTCAAAAGGACTTCACATTCATTGAGCATTGTGGAGAGTTCCCTAATGTACCACTCCTTGGTATAAGGGGAGGTATCACTTACATCCCTTCTCTAGCTCTACATCAGTTTGGTTATGCTCGAAGAGATGGTCCTCATGATATGCTTCTACAAGATATTGTGTTCGACTACAACCACGATCTCCAGAATTACCAACGAAGGTTCATACACGCTTGGGGCATCGTAAATAAGACTGATACCAAGACTTTGGAGCACCAAAACTCCATTCCTTGGGAACCTTACCTCAAATGGGAGCGAGCTCGAGCTCAAAACCTCATGATGTCATTCACACCTGTTCTACCAGTAATTATGGAACCTGTTGCTATAGGTGACGTACCCTATACTATTCTCCATCCTGACATGCCTACTGATTTTGAAGACTTGAAGAGATCCTGGATTCAACTAAAGGAAGAAAGGGATACGTTCGAAGCTCAATGTTATGCAAGCGAGAAGAAGGTGCTAGAGTTGACAAAGCTACTTCACGAGGAGCGGAACATCAACGCCTACCTCGGCACCAAGAGGAAGCGCCCATAGGAGACTTAGAGCTTTAGGATTGTTGTTCTTTTATTTTTCCGCACTATCTTTTGTACTTAAAAAGAAAAAGAATAAAAAGAGAACTAATAAATGTTTGTTCATGTTTGTTTAACAAATTTAAGTTCCGAAGGTCCTTAAAAACATTGCATTGCATTGCATAAACATTGCATCTCATGGCATAACATTTCATAACAGGTACATTGAAGATCGGTTTTCTCATTTTCTCGCTATTTATTTTAGCAGAAATGGCTCTTGAACAGACTGTCAAGGATCTTCAGGCTCAGGATGCTCAGTTCCAAGAGATGTTCACCGGCTTGGTCTAAGGCCAAGAAGATCTGAAGAAGCTCATCAAAAAAAAAGAAGGTCATTAGTGTTCTCAACATGGGAAGACGTCACAAAGGGGGTCCTAAGGTGGTCAACCGGATAGAGTTCTCAGAAGGAAGTGTCAAAGCGGGGAAGTGTCAAGACAGCGAAGAAGATCGTGAGCACGAGAAGAAGGAAGAAGATTATGAGAATGATCGGTCTTTATGAGGATGACAAATACAAGCAACTTGAAGACGTCTGAATCTTTGTGGAAAACCTAAAGATATCGGGGCTGAATTTTGATGATCGAGAGTCTTGTTCACAGTGTGGTGATTCCTCACAAATTCAAGGTTCCTACTTTTGCCAAGTATGATGGCATTTCTTGTCCAGTTGCATTTGAAGTCCTATGTTGATGATCCATCCTCGCGATAGCGGAAGTTGTGGATCCATTTCTTTCAAGAAAGTTTATCCGGAGCTCAGTTGGGGTGGTATTATTGTAATACAGTGAACTGACTTTGAGATTTTTGTATCGCAAATATGCGGATAGCAAGAGTCGCCACCGACTTTTCTTTTATCCAATTAAGGGAAGGTAAAAAGTACAGAAAAAGACCGTTAGATAAGGAGAAGAAGGTTTTGAAAAGGGAAGGTATTAGCACCCCTTTCCATCCGTAGTTAGCTACGGGCTCTTAGTTGCTCTTAGATCACTTTAAAATTGTGCTTTCTGTGTGTTTGACAAAAATGTTTTGAAAAGGCATTTCGCTTTGACTTTGTAATGATACATGTAGGAATGTATACAAAGTGTTCGGAAATATTTCGTTTTTTTGAAAAGAGTTTGAACTTTGACAAAAGTGTGAGGTGTGAAAAGTATTTTGATAGAGCAAGCAACTAAAAGTCTTATTACCTACTCAGAATTTGGTCGTTTTCGTGTTGATTTTACTTTCCTTTAGAATAGCGTTATCCATACCATTAGTTGGTAGGTAACCCTATTCGTTGGATGTATGAGGGACATTTGAAGGGACATCGAATGGTCATAGAAGGCAACTTGTAGGAAGTATCCTAGCACATTTGAAGGGACTATCATCATTTTTCATAGGCGACAATCAAGGGTCAAGATCATGTATTCATAGGCGACATCGTGGGTCTTATGATCTTTGTATCGAAGGGACTATGATGATTTGTTTTGAAGGCAACGGTGCTAGAATACCTCTATGTTCGAGGGACATGACCATATTTGAATTCGTAAGGCAACGAGAGAGAATTACCCTAAGGGGTGCATGTGTGAAAAGACTGTGTTGATTCAGATACATGTTATCTTGAAAATTAGAGTGAGTTGTGTTCAATTTTATCTTGCCATACACGCCTAATTACTAACAGTTTATAAGATGCGGAAAGTAAATTACGGAAATATAAAGTGCGGAAAGATAAATCCTACGCTATTACATGGCTTTGGGGCAGATACATAATTGAAAAATGCGGGAAATAAAATTCCTAATTAAACTATTACATCCCATAGGCAATTACATAATATGAAAAGAAAGTGATAAAAATTGTCAAAGCGGTATAACACAAGCAGAGATGAAAATCGGGAAATACGAGGAAATTGCATAAGAGGAAAATGTTAGTAAAAATAATAATTTTTGAATGAGAAAAAGTTTTCATGCTAGAAATAACATTAATATGCTAAAATAATTTTTTGGGATTTTTTGGAGTTAATTTGATAATTAAAAATCAATTAAAAGCTATTTGAATGCAAAAATAGGAATTAAATAAAATATGCATGCAAAAATAATAATTTTAATTTTAAAATTAAATAAACATTTTATGATGAGTATGCAAAAAATAAATATTTTTGGTATTTTCTAAATGCATGATAAAAATTATTAAAGATAAATTAAAATGGATGGAAAATATTAAAAGAAAATATAAAAAATGTGAAAAATAGTTAAAGTTTGCAAAAGGAAAAAGAGAATGGTCACAGTGGGGCTCGAACTCGAGACCATTGAGGAATCTTCCAGACCAGCCTTAACCACTACGCCGTGCATTCGTGTCATGTAAGCAAGCAGGCGTTTTAAGGGTTTTAATTAAAATTCAAATCACTTGAACATCGTCTTCTTCATTTGAATTACAGGAATTTTCGTCGGTCTTTCCTCGGCTAAGGCCTACAATTTCTAAAATTTCATACACATAATATAAATGCATTGTGGTACATGAATCGATTGCAAATTGAATTCTAAACACGGTGGTGGTGGTCTTTTGGTCCAATTTTTCCGTTTAAGAAACCCCAATTTAGTTCGAAAAACCCTAATCATGGTGATTAGTGTTTGAGCCATGGAAATGCAATTAAACCATCGAGCTTGCAAACTTCAAACTAAACACAAAACAAACAACAAAACATGTTAAAAATGCATGAATAAGAAATTCGATTTTTGAAAAAGTGTGACAAACGAAATCGTGTTCTTCCAATTCTTGATCTTTTGGATGATGTAAAGGTGCAGGCTGCTTGGGAGATGTCAAGGAGCATAATGGGATGCTTGGAATCGATTGAAACAAGCTAGAACTGTGGTTGCAAGTTACTTCAGACCACGGTTTTTGACTTTTAGGTTAGGGTTCTTGAGGCAATTTTTACATTCTTGTGTGATATACATTGTATATTTATAATGGATAAATTGGTGATTTGAGGAACAAATAATGGTTAATCAATGCAAAGATTATTTGATTTTGTACAAAATCAAATCTTATCTTTTTTGATCAATCTCAATCAAATTCTTGCCAAATCAATGATAATTTCGAAATTTTCCAGCCTTTATGAATTACTTGGATCCCAAGAATGAGAGAAAAATCAATTTTGCAATTAATTTTGATTTTATACCTTGTTTTTGAATTTAATTTGTATTTAAATAAATAAAATCCAAATTAAATAGAAAAATAAAGTTAAAATTCATGGCATTGGGCTTGGATGTTCCAAATTGTATAAGGAACAAGTTTGAATGAAGAAAAACTAGGCCTATTTGCAAAAAAATTGATTTTTACAAGTATCTCTCTTTGTGCACTTCTTCAAAATTGCCCAACTTGCACAAGGTGTATTTTTCTCAATTTTCTACATATTTGAGTGTTCTTGGACTTTTTAGAAAGCTCTAGGAGTCCTCTAACCAACCTCTTTGGTTTCATCTCAATTGGAGTTTCCATACTCAATAAATCTTCAAAACAAAAAGTTGACTTTTTGTTGACTTTGAAAAGGACCTGTAATATTTTGACCCATACTTTCCAAATGAAGCATTTTTTGAACATTCTTGTGAGACATGAAGTTGTAGAGAATTGAATTTCCTTCAAAACAAGAGGTGGTGGAAAAATTAGAAAGTATGAAGAAGTTATGCTCGTCAAAGTTGATTGACTTTTCACTAAGAAACCCTAATTTGGAAAGTTTGACTTTTGAGCAAATCTTGAGTTTTCTTGATGAATCATGATCAACCCTTGATCAAATGATGAATGTAACTTCAAAGAGGATGTTGAAAAACAAATCATGAAGTTTGTTGTATTGACCACGATTGACTTTTGTCCAATCTGTTGATTTTCAACCATCGAGCAATTGTTTGAGGAAACTTGACTTGTGAAGCTTGAAACTTGACATGGAGAATATTTGAAGCATATGAGGAGGCATGATGACCATTGGAATCTTGGAAGTCCATCGGATCTGTGGTTGCCAAACCTAGTTTGGGTTGATTGTCTAGGAGAGGGTTTGTCAGATCAACTCTTGAGGAATCCTTGAGCATGGATGTATGAAATGTTTTGAGGAATAGGAGGGCAAATTTTGGGGTATGACAATTATCAGCTAGAGAATACCTACATTCATACCTGGAATGACTTGGCAGATGCTTTCTAGCGATGCCGGTACAATCGAATTGGCACCTCGTATGCAATTCTGAGCATGTCTATGGGT
>CM038796.1:79261837-79304433 GCA_021764765.1 Vicia sativa | reverse complement strand
TACCTATCAAGAAGAACGAAAAAATTGCTCTACAAACCCTATTCCAAAGCTCAAAAGCGTGGTGCACAAGCAAGTGGTAACCCTACTTCGGCCGTTTTCAATCGTTTTAAGTGTCAACACATTGCTTGACATCTCACAGATCGATCCGGACTTACATCATCAAAACCATCGAAACAAGAAATCCGAAATCGGTTTGTTCTTGAAAATCAAAATCGTATTTCGTTTCATACATATTTAACATGTTTGTGTTTGTTTTTTGTGATTAGTAGGAAGGTTGCAAGCTTTCACAGGTACTTTAATTGCATTTTCATGATAGGAGCTCGAGGATGCCATAGTTAGGGTTCTGAGCATGTTTTAGGGTTTCTCTTAATAAGAAAAATTGGACAGCGGGACCTATGCCATTGAACTTCGGAATGACACGAGGAATCGATCCATGGTCTTAGAACTTATTTATATTATGCGTGCTTGATTTTGATTTTGCGAGAACATAGCGTCGAGCAATGGCCCGTGATTTGGATTTTCAAATATTGAATCGGAGGAAGGCGATCGTTAGCGCGAAGGATGAAGGACAATGGGAAGCGTAGTGTATTCCACTCGTCCGTTTCAAACGGTTTACACGTCTAGCTCAGTTGGTCAGCGTGTTTGGTTTAAGGTTTGAAAGGGATGTCCCGGTTCGATTCAGTTGGACAATCCCTTTTCCTTTTTACAAAACTCTATTTTCATATTTTCATATTATTTCAATATTTTCATTCATTTAATTAACTTTTCATATTTTTTATTCGCATTAAAATTACCAAAAACATTTTTCTTTTACATTATTTTTCTAAAACCTTTACTTAATTTAATAAATTAAAAATATAATTTTTGCATGCATATTTATATTTTTATTTTAATTTAAATCATTATAAATTGCATTTTAATTATTAAATCTTTTCAAAAATCCCAAAAATTATTTTAGCTTATTTATCTTATTTCCAGCATATATTAATTTTCTCATATAAAATTTGCATTTTCTAACATCTTCTCTTATTTCGATTTTATCATATTTAGATTTTCTTATTCTTTCACGAGGTTGCTCCGATTCGGACGTTTTTCTTTTATTATTCTATTTTCCAATAATGTAATTGCTCATGGGTTGTAATAGTTAATTAGGCTTTTATTTTCATAAGTTTAAATTATGTATCTTCCCCTGACCATGTAATAGCGTGGGTTTACCTTTCCGCATTTTACATTCCATTTCCGCGCCCATCAGTTGCTAGTAACTAGGCGTGTGTGGCAAGATAATAATTGGACATAGCTCACACTAATCTTCAAGATAAAATATCGAATTGACACACTCTTCACACATGCCCCTTAGGGTAATTCTCTCGTTGCCTTCGAATTCATGGTCATGTCCCTCGGCGTAGAGGTATTCTAGCACCGTTGCCTTCAAACAAATCATCATAGTCCCTTCGATACAAGATCATAGACCCACGATGTCGCCCGAGATACATGATCTTGACCCTCGATTATAAGCCTACGAAAATGATGATGATCCCTTGAATGTGCTGGGATACGCCCTACAAGTTGCCTTCAATGACCATCGATGTCCTTGGATGTCGCTTACATCCACGAATGGACTACCTACTAACTAATGGTATGGTTAGCGCTTCTTCTAAAGGACGTAGTCGCAAAGCGACCAATTACGGTGGGTAAATAAGTCTTTTGGTTGCTCGCTCCATCAAATTAGCACCACACACTCACCAAAGTTCAAATTCTTTTCATAAACAAACATTTTCGACACTTTGTATACACTCCTACATGAGTCATTACAAAGTCAAAGCGAAAATGCCTTTTCAAAACATCTTTGTCAAACACAAAGCAATTTTAAAAGTGATCTAGAAGCAGACTAAGGCCGTAGAATTTTGCGGATGGAAAGAGGGTGCTAATACCTTCCCTTTTCATAACCATTCTCGAACTCAGAATCTGAAGGTCTTTTACATTGCTTTTACCTTCCCTTAATTGGATAAAATAAAAGTGGTGGCGACTCTTGCCGCTATCCGCACATTTGGATACAAAAAATCCTACAAAGTGGAGTTCACGTATCACTAATCGTGTTTAGAAACTTTCCGAGTAATTAGCACCTTGAAACTCATGTTTTGGCTTAGTTTTGATGCACATGAAGTCACACTTCACTCGTGCACACACCTTACATGATTTCCTCCAAACCTCACTAATTCTCGATTCTCATCACCATTCTCTTTCCTATAAATAGAGGACCTATCCCACTCTTTTCTCAAGATTTGATATCTAGAATACCCTTCCAAACTTCCTCCACACTCCATATTTCTAAGTTTTGAATTCATAGTTAGAGTGCTTCCAGGTTCCAAATTGAGAATTCCTTAGCTTCCTGAAAATCTCAAGCTAACCACATTCTTAGAAAGAAGAATCGTGCCTTGAATCGTGCTATCCAAGTCGGTTTAAGAGCTCGAAGACATACTTCATTGGCAGAATTCTTAGCCAAATCAATCCAAATGAATGCCTAACTTATCCTCTTCATCTCCTAATCCTCGTGGTCTTTTCCATTTCATTTTCTTTGAGAATTGAATATGTATTTCAAAGAACAAGTGCTCGTTATTATTCTAGTTTTCTCAAATTTCTCTTATATACAGTTTAAATAAATTTTATTGAAGGTACCATTGAGCTATCTTGAAGAAACGAAGAGAATGACAGTACGAGCTCGATTTTACCATTTGCAAAACCGCAAATTGAGCTTGGATGGAGGTTGATGGCGACCAGTGATGTCATCTTCACTAATGATGTCTTGCCATATGTTTTCAAGCGGATTTTAAAATACTTTGATTCCATGTTTATTCAATAGAGTCCATGATATGCACAATGCGCCATATCCATTGGATCGATTACTAACACGTTTGACATTATCGGCGGTCCATTATTTTGCTCTATTTTAATTTTTAAAAAGCGGACCGATTGTGATTTCAAGGGATCCATAACATACAACACATGGATCCATTAGACTTGCTTACTAACACATTTTGACATTCATTAGATGGTTCAGATTTTTTTGGCTTTTATTTTATTTTCTGATTTTTATATTTATTTGTATTTAAATTTCAAAAAATCATAGAAAATTCATTTTTGACTCAAAAATTATGAAAAAATTCACAAAAATATTTTCAAATATACTCTTTCTGATTTTTATTTTTCATAATGTTATTTTCAGATTTGATATTTTTTATATTTTTTCTCTTTTATTTGAGTTATTAAAATGTTTTAACATACTTTTTGACATTTTAAAATTTTGAAAAAATCAGGGAGGATCCAATCATCATTTGACAAACATTGGTGACCTCATTTTAATTTTATTTATGATTTTATTATTTTTGCCAAATTTTGGTTTATTTTACTATTTTCTTTTATTTTTGAATAGGTTTTGATTTTAAAAATTCTAATTTTTTTATTAATACCTTTTAAATAGTTTCATGATCTATGTAACACCTTTTCTAACCCAAATAAACAAGACATAAATCGAGTAAAATAAAGGCACACCTACAAAATTATCACATGTTATTTTCCACACATAGGAAAACCAACAAAATATAATATAACATGCACCTAGTCATAATCATAACACATATTTGAATCTCATACTTTTAAAACAAAACTACGTTTCACAAAGGGTATTTGATTTTTTAGATACTATCAATGATTACATCCCATAATATAACCATTGGATGAAAATAACAACGAATCCATAACATAATCAAGTCATACAAATTCATACATCGACACGAGGCCACGTCGACATAGTATCTCGACATCTGATCCAAAGCGGATGAGAATATAAAGCGAATATCTCATAGAAGCATAAATTCGAATAATCCCATTGTTACATCACCATAGCAATGACTCACTTCTAGTATAAGGAATAACTAGATAAAGTCCTCAACTAGTCTCATGCGAAGCACCGTTATCCTCGGAATCTGCGTTACCCACAAAGAGGCAACATCACAATAAAGGGTGATAATTCATCATAATCAAATATATATAAATTGGAAGCAATATAGAAACATCATCTATTAAAGAATCCTACACATTCTAATAATCCAAATAATATGGTTATACAAACATTCCAAGTATAACATATACACAATTATCATAAATAGCATAAATGTCATCAATATAATCAATCCATTGCTCAATATAATCAATTACCACAAATCCCAACATACAACACACATTATTTAATGACTCATGAGACAACAATGCAATGTGACCCATGCATGTGGTACCATTGTGAACATTCCGCTCACCTTGCTTCGATTGAATAACTTAGAATCAAAGCCACGCCCGATCCGGACAAGACCAAAGCCACCATTGTGAACCTAAAGTTTCACCACTACTATTTACATTCAAGGATCAAGCCACATTATGAACCCAAAGTTTCACGCTATTGTTTCCTTTCAGAATCAAGCCAATCAATAACGGAGTTCAACTTCCATGAATGCATGTGCGATTTAACCAACAACATATGCAATTAAGATTATCCACCAACCTTAATTATCAAGCATATCACAATAATCAACACATTTGAATTATCCACCATTTGCACAAACATCACTTTTCAACAAAAACAAGCAATACCAGTATTTAAAATCACCATACATTACAATAATACATAGCATACAAGCCAACACATGTTCTCTCGACAATTCATCAAAACATAACATACACATACTAATTCAAGTAGCATGTATTCATCGAAATCTCATCAAAACACAATCCAAAACTCATCAAAACATTTATTTGAAATCATGTAAATTAATGATAAATCATAAGCAAAAATTCTCCCAATCCAATCATGCATCAATTAAACAAAACATTTTTCTGCACATACGTGACCGCATTAAGCGGAGCCCTAACCGCTGAGCGGCCTTTAAATTCTCCAAAAAAACTGCAGCGTGAGCAACCCTGCACCAGTCACGAAAATCCTTCCCAAAAAAAGTTTAAATGCTTATTTAACATCATTAAAACATCATCTAACATGTATACACTATGGGGAACCTATTCATATCATCAAATCTAGTTTTAATCATCAAAACCCCAAATTACTTCAATTTGAGTAACCAAAATGTAGAAATTGAGATACCCAATCCTATAGCATGTTACTAATCACTACCCAACAACATACAAATGCATAATGATGAAGATTCTCCTCTTACCTCTTGAAGATTTAGCTTATTAGGGTTTCCTCTTCTCTTCTCTTCTTCTCCTCTTCTCTTCTCTTCTCTTTGCTTCTTTCTTTTTCACCAAATGGCAACACTAACTATGTTTTCCTCTAACCCTTTACTAACTAGTAAAATCAAATTGGGTTTAACACTTAACACCTCCTTATTACTTCTATTCTTATAATTAGGCCCAACACTAAGTAATCTCATTTCTACTCATAAAACCCAATTATTCAAATAGCACATATTCAAATAATTCAAATACTCATTTAAATCACTCAATTAAATTAATTATCACATAATATAATAAATAATAATAATTAAAAATTAACTATTTAAAATCACGATGTTACAACTCTCCCCCACTTAAAATATTTTCGCCCTCGAAAATTACCTCAAGCGAACATCTCGGGATAGAAATCCTTCATTGACTCTCGAAGCTCTCACGTCACATTACCATTAGCAGGACCTCCCCAAACCACTTTTACCAAAGCGATTTCCTTACCTCAGAGTGGATTAACTCTTCGATACTCAATACATATCGGTGAAGTCTCAACCGTCAAATTATCTCTCACTTGCACATCGTCTAGCGGAACAACATGAAACATATTCTCCATATATTTCCATAATTTAGATACATGGAATACGTCATGAAGATTAACAAGTGACAACGACAAATGAATTTGATACGCCACTTCACCCACCTTCTTAGCAATCTGATATTGACCAATAAAACAGAGCGACTTAGTGACTTCAAAGTTCTACCAACACGATCACAGAGTAACTATAAAAATACATGATCTCATTTCTCAAAGCTAAGATCCTTCCTCCTTTTATCATGATAACTCTTCTGACGACTACGGGAAATCTTCATCTTTCCCAAATCATCTTAATCTTATCGTAAATCATTGAACTATCTCGGGTCCAACCACACTCTCTCGGATTCATAACAACCAAAGTCCTACACCTTCTTCCATTCAAAGCTTCAAGGGTCATTCCAATACTCGAATGAAAACTATTGTTATGGGTAAACTCAATCAAAGGCAAATAACTATCCCAAGCACCTCCTTACTCTAAACCACAAGCTCTCAAAAGATCCTCCAATGATTCAATCCTCCTTCGATCGACCATCGATCTGCGGATGATCGCCTAAACTAAATGCAACTTCATACCCAAATCATCTTGCAAAACTTCCCAAAATTGTGAAGTAAACCTCAGATCTCTATCTGAAACAATACTCGACGAAACACCATGCAAATTCACAAATTTCTAAATATATAACTTGGCAAACTTCTCCATAGGATAATCCATCATAATTGGAATAAAGTGAGCATATTTTCAATCATCCATAATAACCCAAACAACATCATGACTACTCGGTCCTCGAAATCCAGAAACAAAATCCATAGAAATGCTATCCCACTTCCACTCAGGAATGGATAACGCCTGCAACAAACTAGACAATTTTTTATGTTCAATCTTAGACTTCTAACAGATCAAACAAGAATACACAAACTCTGCAATATCCTTCTTCATACTTGACCACAAAATAATTTTCTTAAATCTTGATACATCTTAGTAGCACGGGATGAATACTCGAACCACTACGATGTCCTTCATCAAGAATTCTCTTTCTTATATCACCAACATCGGGGATGCAAACTCTATCATGACACTTCATGATACCATTCTCATCAATCGAAAATCACCTCGACCTTGATTAATCAACACCAACTTATCTACCAAAACCAAATCAGATATCCGACCTTCTCGAATCTCATCCAAAATACCACTAGTAAGCTTCAACATACCAAGATTAACACAAGAAAATGTTGCTTCACAAAACAAACTCAAATCTCGAAATTGCTCAAGTAAATCCAGCTCTCGCACCATCAACATCGATATGCAAGACTTCCTACTAGCATCGACTCAACATTCGCTTTACCGGATGATAATTCAAACCGAAATCATAATCCTTCATGAAATACAACCATCTTCTTTGCCTCATATTCAACTCTTTTTGATCAAATAGGAACTTCAAACTCTTATGATCACTAAACACCTCAAATCTAGAAACAAACAAATAATGCCTCTAAATCTTCGAAACAAACACAACTGCGGCTAACTCTAAATCATGCGTAGGATAATTCCTCTCATGAAATTTAAGTTGCCTCGAAGCATAAGTTACAACTTTCCTATTATGAATCAACACATAAGTAAACCATCAATGAAGCATCACAATACACCACAAATTATTACGCTAGATTAGGAAAAATCAAAATAGGAGCGATTGTCAACCTTCTCTTAAGCTCTTGAAAATTAGCTTCACACTGCAACGTCCAAACAAAAGCTTGTTCTTTCCTTGTCATCCGCGTCAAAGGTAACACCAACTTAGAAAAACCTTCAATGAACTTACGATAATAACCAGCCAAACTAAGAAAACTTCTAATCTCGAAACAAATTTGAGCTTCCATTGAGATACAACCTCGAACCTTTGAAGGATCCACATAAATACCACCACTCGAAATCACATGCAAGAAACTCACTTCCTTCATACAAAATTGACACTTAGAAAGCTTAGCATACAACTTCTTCTCCATCAACACAGATAACATAATCTTCAAATGTTCATCATGATCTTCTTCACTATTAGAATAAATCAAAATATCATCAATGAACACAACAACAAACTGATCGAGATACTCATGAAAAATCCGATTCATATATAACATAAATACACGAGGAGCATTAGTCACACCAAACAGAATTACAGAATACTCATAGTGACCATACATTGTCCTAAAAGTAGTCTTCTGAATATCCTCATCTTTCACACAAATATGATGATAACCAGACCTCAAATCAATCTTACTGAAAAATCAAGCACCAACCAACTGATCCATTAAATCATCAATCCTCAGAAGTGGATACTTGTTCTTAATTGTAAGTTCCTCAACTTTAAGGGCTAGCTTAATTTTGACTAAACAAATAATAGCAACAATAATATAATGAACAATAGGATATTTTAACTTGTTGTAATCCTATTGTAATGCCTAAACATGTTGTGCAGAATATTCTGGGAATATTATGCATCATATGTGAAGTGATCATGAAGGCATTTATGGAGGTCAAAGCTAAGATAAAAAATCAACAAGGACCTTGATTGTGAGAATTTATATGTGTATTTGATTTTACAAAGTTTATTACTACTAAGTTTGTTATAGCTTCAGTATTATTTGAAGGCCAAATCCAGTTAGGTAATAGGTTATAAATAAGCAGTTGTAACCTATTTTTAAGAAGTTAATTGGTTTTAGAAAGATGTAGTCTTTAGGGTTAGCCATGTAAGTGAACCACCCGGATTGTGGGATGGTCACAGATTTGTGCCTCGAAGCTATATGCAAGAGGTTTATTTTACTCACTCAAAAGCTGTGAAGCAATGAGTGCAGTTTTGTTCTTGGAAAAAGCTGTGAAGTAATTTCAAGTTTGTTTGTGTCACAAGTTTGACTATTTTGTGTTTGTAGTGAGGTATGTCAAATTGGTTTTGAGTTTTTAGGTGTCAAGTTATTGATGTAGTGGCTGGAAGAGTGACTGCTAGACATCACTGCGGTCATTGGAAGTGGAATGGGGATATTCCATATCTAAGTGAGGTATCTTAGGTAGAAGGGACATTGGGTACAGATTAAGTGATGAGTGTAAACAGGGAGGTTTAACTCTGAATTAGGACTACTGATAATGGACTTCATTCCTAGCTTGGTATGCCCCCAGATATAGGTTGGTTAGAACCGAACTGGGTGAACAATTCTGTCTGTTATTTTGTTTCCTGCACTATTAACTGTATCTCTACCTTGTCTATTTTTATAATGTCAGATCATATGTAAAGACATCCTTATATGACATCTGAATCTACTATTGGCACCGGAATTTCAATTTGTATCAGAGCAAGCATCTTGTCTATTTTTGGATGAGATCCATGGGGGATACTTTCTGGTTATATACAAGGTAGAAGATTGTTTGAACAAGGAGTGTTCATATTGTATGGTCCCTTGAAGTGGAGGATGAACCTATTTGTGGAGGACTAGACCAACCTGACCAGAACTGTTGTACCCTCTTGAAGAAAGAAGATAATGAAGCTGGAACAAGAGAGTTAAATTCAAATACTTCATGCGGGAGTGAAGAATTTGGATTGAATTGTTCAGCCTATATTTAGCATAGAGAAGAAAATTGTCAAAACATTCATGCGGGAGTGAAGATATTGATAAGGTAACTCTTGTGCTTATGTATTTCCATCTGGTCAGGATATTGGTTAGGTCTAGCCTATTGCTTGGTGAAGAAGTAAGCGTATTGTAGGGTTGATATATTTTCAATCCTTAGATTTCATGCTTATAATTGAATTATGGAGTAAGCATTGTGTAAATTCTGTTGAAGTATGGTTATTTTGATACAACCATAAAGTAAAAGAAGAATTCTAAGGTTATTTTTATTCAACAGAATATTTAGCAGATCCTACAACTTTAATAAAAAGTGTCAAAGATTCTTGACTCCTTCTCAAGTCCACTCATAAAGGCATGTATTAATAGAGTTGATGAGTATCAATTGATCAATGATTCTCATATACATCTGCAAGCTCTTTAAAGACCTTGAAGATTATCAAGGATGATGTGTTCCAAGGAGATGGAACTGATGTTCTATAGGATGTTAGAATATTATTACTAGTATGCAGCTACCAGTTGAAGAACAGATGTTTTGGGTGCTAAAAAAATATAGTGTGAGTACATATTTGGAGCCTATCACGATGGAAGTGAACATCTGTCGGTTAGCAACACACAACCAACAAGTTCTTATACTCAGATGTGTTATGGAAGTATAGAACTTGAACTTTCTAGTGAAGGATTCATAAGTATAATCTACAATCCCTTTAGGTGAAATTAACATGCTTATATCTAGTACTCCTTGATCAAAGGAACGGATATGTGGAGATTTGTTCATGACCATAGAACATATTTTATTGGAGCTGAATATTGTGTCTTAACCATAGTGAATTATGGTCATGAATGTTGACTACCCTAAATATTGTCAGGAAGGTTATTGTCGATAAGAATCGAGGGGGATTACTTTGAAGGATCTCCATACTTTTGTGTTATGCCATGATTAAGTATTTTCCAAAAACCTAGTTGAGGAATCTCCTTTGTGAAGTCTGAGACTATGGCATCCATCATCATACCCTAATTTTGACCTAATATACCACCTTACATTTGCATCATTGCATCACTTCGATTCGAGCAGAATTTATCGGGTGTAAGCCTACGAGTCAAAATTAGGGTTTCATCAATTTTCATCGATTCAAGAGGTAATCAATTAGGGTTTGAGTTTCACTCACCTCAATTGATCTATCTTAATCAAATCATCAACCTTTGATCTTGGATATCCAACTTTTCCTCATGATCTATCAAGGATCGACCAATTAGGGTTTTCATCGAGGATAAGCAATCAACGATTTTACGATCAATGAATGACTTTTGCCGGAGATTGATCTTCATATCTTCAATACAACATCTTGACCTAATTTCTTGATTCAAAACATCACGAGAAGTTCACAATTTTCATCGGTCGTTTACGGATCATCGGTGAAATTTCATCTACTGTGAAAAGTCAAACTTTGACTTTTGGTCAACTTTTCAAGACAAAACTTTTCAATCATCAAAATACTTCAAATGATCCATCATGATCATAAAAATCAAGAAATTTGGAAAAGTCAACAAAAGTCAAAATTTTCAACACTTAGAAAAATTTTCAAGTGTTAAAATTTTATGTTTTCCTACTTTCATGGCATTTTCACATAGTTCCATTTGGAATTATAAAAACTCAAAACATGAAAGTTGTAGCCCTTGAAACAAGCTTTCCAAAATGTCATGGAACTTGCAAATCCATTGTGTCTAGCTATACTTTTGATTTTGAAACATAGAGCTCCAAAAGCCATGATTTTCAAGTACAACCTTCAAAATTACAAGTCATTTTTTGCAAAATTGCCTTCTAGAAGCCTTGTCACTAATTGGAGATAGGCTAGAGCTGATAAAAATCAGTTGAGAGGTAATTATGATAGAGATAAGGTCAAGTTAAATTTTAACCATGGTTAAAAGGAAGGTTCCTTTTGCATTTATGGCAAAAATGACTTTCTTGCCCTCTAAGGCAAGTTGTCCAAATCCAAGCCAATCTTCTTCACTTGCTAATCTGAATTCTTGACCTATAAATAGAGGTCATGTTTGCCATTTGAAACTACACCAAAGCTATGCAAGATCAAGCTCTCTCTCTTCTTTCTTAAAATTCAAGTTACATAGTTCAAAGTGAGAATTCTTGCATTTTTCAAATCTTGTGAAAAACTATGAGAAATTTGGTGTCTAACATGTCTTAAAATCAATATAGAACTGGTTTAAAACTTAAAATCAACTTAAAAACAACCAGAAATCAGATTTGCTTTTCAAAATTCCAAAGCTTGCAAAAAATGTCTTATCTTTCAAACAGACAATTGGCTCGAGCTAGTCTTGATTTTTTGATTTAAACATCATCAACATACTTCATATGGATGATACAAATCATTACTCTTGACCTGTAACACCTTCAAGCTCGAATTCGAAACTCATGCCAAGAATATGCAAGTGGACTTGGTCAGAGTGATTCAGGTTGATTCAAAGCAAGCATAGCATCCTCACACGTTCCCTGAAGTCCACTGGTGCTATAGCAATCATTAAAACAACTCTATGACTCCTTGAAGAAATCGATCCATGACTTCAAGAGGTAAGAACCTGAACTTTGAACTTCATATTTTCTAACTTCCAGTTCAAAAATGGCTTGGCCGTTTTGTTTCTGCACCTTCACTGATTGATAACCCTCAATCAATTGCTTGATTCCATGTCCATACACGATTTCAATTTGATTTTAAAGAACTAGGGTTCTTAGTGTTTTACGGAAAATTAATCATCTTTAACTAAAAATAAATGAAATTAAACCACATCATCATGTTCTGGTTCAATTTCGATCAAGTTTGATGTTTACATCGAGCAATTTCATCAAAACAAAGGATCCATGGCTGATTAAAGGATCGAGGAAGAAGATGATTATTGCGTTTTTCGAAATTCAAATAAAAGTTTGTAATATAATTAATTGGATTGGCATAAGTGAGCGGATGTATTGCTTCCTGTGATTTGCCAGCTCACCTTTAAGTCACTTGCCTTGCCTTGCCCAATGGTCCGGGTTAAGTAGCCTTGGGACCATTTTTATAAACTTTTTCATTTTCTCTTCATATTTTTTCAAACTTTGACTCTTTCAAAACCCAATCACTCCTCATTTTGAGGTGATTTTTTATACACTTGTTCATTAACAAGTATATTTTATGATAATGTCAAAAATTTCAAAAATACTTTCTTTTGATTACATTTTCATAGAGCCGAAAAGCGATCGTTTGAGTACTTTTCAAAGCACTTTCAAAGGCGTTTCTTTCAAACTTTGAAGCCAAAACTTTTCAAACTTCTTGTAAGTATATTTCATCCTTCAAAACACTTTCAAGATCTTTTCAAAACTTTTCATCAAACTTACACTCTTTGCATGATCGACCAATTTGAAGATAAAAGCAAGACTCGTTTTTCCTCGAATTTCTTAACGATCATGGGCCTCCCTCACGATGTAAGTCCCAAATTCTTTTTATGTACATAATTATTTCCTTGTACATATCTAATTCTTTTATGTACACATCTATTTTACTTGTACATAATCGAACATCTCTGTAAATACTCAAGTATAGACAAACTTAAATCGTTTGTTTTCATTTAGCTTGTGTATACACTGAATACCATTGGTATTAAAAGGAGCATTATTCCGTGAAATGCTTTTAAGCCAATGGGCCTCCTTGGTGTAAGTCAACCCTCCATGTACATACATATTTCCTTGTACATAAATACTCATTCGTGTACATATTACGCTCCCTTTACAATCAAACTTATAAATGACCAAGTTACGCTCATTTCAAATGCTAGTTTCACATACACTTGTTTATATTTCCTTCATAAACTCTGTGAATAAACTTCATACACTCGTTTATATAATCTAGTTATAACATAACAATTAGCCTAACCAATAGGTTCCCCACAGATTTAGCCTCCTCTTGGGCTTTGTACAAGGTAACTCATTTCATCTGAGTTCAGCCTCCTCTTAGGCTTCATATAAGAAAACTCATTCATCGAGTTTAGCCTCCATTAAGCTTCATATAAGACAACACTCCTTTGAAGTCGACCTCCTCTTGGGCTTCGTTCAAAGAACTCCTCATTAGTATAACCTTCTCTTGGGCATCAAACAAGGAAGAGACCGGAAATCTCTTAACAGCCTCTATTGGGCTTCAATACAAAAAAATCCGCTAGGGATAGAGCCACGAGAGTATGGTTTCCTGGTGAAATCACTCTCAAATCCTAAGAGGATGGTTTCCCGGTGAAACCCTTCTTAAAGCCAAAGCCAGCCATACCCTATAGCTTCCTCTTGAGCTTCATACAAGGACCCTCGATGATCCTCGATGACCCTCGGAATGCCTCCTCTTGGGCTTACAATACAAGGACCCATGGGCTTCTTAAAAGCATCCCCCTAATCCAATCAATTTCTCCTTGAGATTTAGACATCTATCATCTCTATGGAAGAAGTATCTCTTCTATCACATCACATACAATCAAAAACTTTTCAAACTCTCTTCAAACAAAAACATTTCTTAATCGTAAGTGGTAACGCTTGTACACTCAAGCAAAACACCCAATGCTTACAATTAAAGATTCAATCATTTGTCAAACATCTTTCTTAACTCGTAAGTGGTAACGCTTGTACACTCAAGCAAAACACCTATAACTTACGATGAAAGATTTCAGTCAATCAACCTTTCAAAATGTATGTGATGAAATAGATTAGATACATTTTTCATTAAGATGACATTTGTCTGTGTCTCTTAATAACTTCATGTTGCTTCCACTAGTATAAGTGGGAACTACGATTGCTCTGACTTTCTCAACATCCTTTTGAGAATACGTGAAGCCTGTCTCATCCTTGCCGAGCAAATTTCTTTCTCCCTCAAAACCAAACAAACCATAGATCCCTTTAGATCCGAGCTACAAATGCTCTGATTCCCATTAAGGGATATGTATGCAGAAGATCCCAATGATCTTTGCGAGCACAATAATAACAAAACCTAGGATCCCACATAATCTATCCTTCTTAAAATCCAAAGGAGAAACTTTCCCAACCATAGAAATAGCAATTAAAACACACAAACATATCAAACATATTCATATATAAAGCTATGGATAACCATATATATTTAGGGTGCTCCATCTATTCCCTTTATATAACAAACCCCATTGCCCGGAATCTCCCCATTGCGTTACGTAGTTCCGCTAGTAATAATGCATATCATATCAATTAAAGGTATTAACGACTTTCCCTTTTTCATAATCATTTTCTTGTGTTGAAAATAATAAAGCTTGATGCATGACATCTTTATAAACAAATCAAAAGTAAATCGTTTGAGGAGAATCGAATTGATTCGATTCCCTCGCGCGTCACTTTTTAACGCGAACACCATCATCTAAAAATCAGAATGAAAGTCTGAAGAAAAACTTATTGAGATGTGGCTCATATTATTCCTTGGTTATGTAGATTGTTTAGATGTAAAGTTGGTAGTTGTTGTGCTTCCTATGCCCCCAAGTGTTATGGATGAGATATTATGGATGCTAACCCCAGAACCATAATGGATGATGTTTTATCAGATTTTAAAACATCATCTTAATGTCTTCAATTAGGATATTATGAAAGTTATATTGTTTCTAGGAAGAAATTATGGAAGTGTGAAGATGTAATTAGTCAGGATGATCTAGTGTGAGTAGTTAATTCTGATTGACTAACTGGTAGGTAATCTGACGGGAGACTTAGTACTTATTAGTATGTAACCTGAATACCAAACTGCATATACTCTGCCAGGAGCTGAGTGTTTGTCTAAAGGATTCATGGTATATTGTGAACTGTATGTCAATATTGAAGTTCACTACGATCTTCGTAAGTTTAAGATGTATGGAAACATTATCTAGTGATTATTTGAAGAGCTGATTCAAATTTAAAAGATGCATACATATGCTATCAAATATCTTAATGGGAGCTGGATATTTGTGTGATAGCTATGTGAGATTATGAATCATGAAGAGATGAAGTATGTGATGTATAAAGAGAATGTTCTACATGAAGATGTAACATCACAACTATTGAATACATCAAAGTTTGAAGAAGGCATATAAGATTCAAACTTATCTCTTGAAGACATATCTATGGTTATACACATGGTTAACCGTGGTTCCTTCTATTACAAGTTACAGTGTGGCAATCTGAATCTTGTGTAAAGTAAGCTAAGGTTTACTAATTTGAAGCTGTGGAAAATTCCAAATAAATAATGCTTGAGGATCAACATCAAAGATGTCCTTATTTTATGTAACTCAGGGTGAGTAACAACATATTAAGGGGAAACAACAGTCTAATTGAGGAGAAAATGTATATAAGAAGAGCAATTGTAAATTGTGAAAGCTGCCATATCTAGGGCCATTGGAGATATTTATTAAAGCAGGAGCAACAACTATATGTGTTGATCTAAATATATTTCAATGTCCAGGTAGTGTCAAAGGGGAGAAATTGTTCTTTAGCTGATGAAAAGGTGAGAGTATACTACTGTAGCCTAAAATGTCTTGGAGACAAAATCTTGAAGAAGAAGTGTTATTGTATTCTCAAAGCCAAGGCACATGGACTCTATGTGAATGTCCCAAAATATGTTGGAACATCATACTTGGTATTGTAAATCTCTTTTATTCAAATTCTACTGTCAACTGGTGACAACTTCTATCTACTATGAATAATAATGAGATATTAAAGATGTAGTATGCTTGTCAAATGCATGACTACCAATGCAATTTAGAATTCACTAAGTGTCATCAACCATAAGTGAGTATATATAAACATAAGAAATATTTATCTTCCGGCATTGAAAAGAAATTCTTCTTTCAAAAGGTTTGAAGTTTAAGTTAAATCGAGACTATAGTAGCATGACTTGTCCTCAATATAAAAGTCATGATAAGGAATGGAAACGAAGAGTATCATAGAGCCAGCAAAAATTTGGTCAAATTCACATGCTATGATAACTCAAAAGTAGTCTAGATTGGTGAATCAAGAGGCAATAATCACATATAGCACATGAAGTATTTTGTGCCTTTATTAGAACTAACTCCTCTCCAAAAACTACGAATCTCTAATAAGGTAGTGAGAGTTAGTTTGGCAGTACATCCTTGTCTTTAATATAGTCCTCCAAGAGAATCTTGTCAAGCTTGACCAAGGACTAAAAACTATCTAAGCGCTATACTATATATAGGACCCCTTAACCCTTATTTTCTTCACAAAGGTAGGAAAAACTCATCACAATGAAGTTCATTCGAATATGGATGTCATGTTTTGGAATACGGTTTAGTGAAGGCTCCATTATCAAATTTTACTAAAAGGGAGAAAATATATATATACGTGTCAATATTACCTGACGTTGAAACAATTGTATCTAAGTCACACATTCAAAATATCATGTCCCAACATGAAATAAGAAAATCAATTGTGACTTGTGATATGAGTTTTGATTAGGCCACTCTAAGCTTTGATTAGGCTACTGGGCAAAAATATATCCCAAAGTCCAACAGTCTCTCATCCACTACCATAATAGCCCCGTGTTAAAGGTAGGAAAGATATAAAATGGGATGTCTAACATGGGAAAACTTAAGATCGATGATGTACGAAGACAAAAGATATTTCTCTGAAGAAGGCGTTAATTATAAATTATTGTTGTTAATAATTAATGTTTTGTTATATATTTATTTTAGTCAAAAATTATAAGTTCCTCAACTTTAAGGTTGGCTTAATTTTGACTAAACAAATAATAGACAATATAATGTATAATAGGATATTTTAAATAGTTTATCCTATTATAATACCTAAACATACTATATTGAAGCTTTTCAACATACGGAACAACATGTCAATTTAGATATCGATACATTAAATATCAACACATCAACTCTTGAACTATCAAAGTTATAATTCATATCAATTATTAGAATATTATAGAATATTATATCATATGTGGCATGATCATAAGGCATTTGTAGGCCAATAGCTAAGGAGAATAATCCAAGGACCTTGATTGTATCAAAGTTATACATATTTGACTCTACAAAGTTTACTTAGAGATTTGTACAACTTCAAGCTATTATTTGAAACCCCAATCTAGTTGGGTAATAGGTTATAAATAAGAAATTGTAATCTAGTTTTAGAAGCTAGCCGTATTTAGAAAGATGTAGTCTTTAGAGTTAGCCTTGTAAGTGAACAACTGAATTGTGGGATGGTCACGATTTGTTCTCAAGCCTATATGCAAGAGTTTATTTTACTCACTAAAGTCTGGCAATAGTGCAATTGTGTCCATTGTCAGAAATGAAGTAATTCCAAGCACATAGTCTCAATTTGACTATTTTTTTAGGTAAATATCTCCAAAATGGTTTTGAGTTTTAGAGTGTCAATTGTTGATGCATTGGTACGAAAGTACCGCTAGACAACACTACGGTGATGGAATTGGAATGGGATATTCCTTATCTAAGTGAATATTTTAGGTAAAAGACATTGAGTATGAATTAGGACTACGATAAGGGAATTTATTTGTAACACCTTCTAATTTCCACATGAATTATATATTTAATCGGTTTAACATAACGAAAAGGCGTCACAATTTTATTAAAATTCAAATAATCAAACATCATACGATAATCATGCTATACTGAAGAACTTCATTAAATAATTCAAAACAAAAATTATGTTTTACAATGAAAAAACATAAATCCATAATAACTCAATTCATAGTTATTTCAAAACATAAACTCAAAGAAACAAGTTTAACAATCCTTAAAATTCCAAGCAATGTTCCCCGATGTTAAATCTACGAGAGCATAACACCGCAGCGACAAATTTAAATAGCATAGCTCATAAGCCATCCTCACCAAATCGAGCGCTAATCACTATCAAATCATCAAAGTAAGGTGAGATTTCATCAAAATTAAAATGCATTATCGTTTCTTTAAAACAATAAAACAACGTTATTCCACCCTTATGCATCAAAATCGATTCACAAATATAATTCACACGAATCATTATGCATACAACAACAAACAATACAATTATAAACTTACCATCTAACATATTATAATACATATGCAATGCAGCTCAATGCATGTGGTACCCGTGAACCAATTCACACCACCCACCTGAAAACAGCATCAATCAATGATTACGCCCATACACCACTACGTCAGAACCGCCTCACCACCATTATCCATTAGGTACCAATTGCCACAATTCAACTTCCACACAATGGAAATAAACCATCAACAAAATGCTTATGCATGCACACCAAGCATAACATCAAAATCAACAAATTATTCCATTCATCAATAACAGCAACAACACATACTAACCGAAATCGCCAAATAGCATTAATCACAATACATGGAATTAACATACGCATATACACAAAAAACTACAAAATACAGTATTCTTACTACAACCATATTAATTCCTCAATCTCATTACATTTTAAAATGTTTAAAAAATACATTCGCTCCAACAACCACTTCGCCATCAAGTTACGGTAAAAAATGCCACCGCCATTTCAATCATGTATATTTCATACACACCATGTATCGATCCAACATCCCAGCATCCGATCCATACCCGCCACCGATACGCCACATTAAATCGCATTTCCGCGATAACCATGCACACACGCCGTGCATGCATATTTTGATTTTGGCCTATAGCCGCATTACCCGTAAAAAAGCGAACCAGGCCCAATCTACGATCGAAATGATTTACTCTTTATTTGTTTTACAAATACCGCATCAAGCTTTATTGCAAAACAAAAAAAAGATTAAAACCACCCCATATACGCCGCTTAAACTAAACACCAACACATTGGGGAATGCACAAAGGTTTGTTATATAAAGAATAGATGCACCCTAAATAGATATAGTTATCTATAGCCTTATATATAATATTTATATGTTTACTATTTTATTAAAATTTCTCCCATTTTAAAATAGATTATGTAAATCCTAGGTTTTGTTATTACTGCCGTCATTGGGTCCACCACTCCCACCAAAATGAATCGCATTTCCGGATCTAAAAAGCTATGGTTTGGTTTGAGGAAAAGAATACCGCCAAGGATAAACTTTTGCCCTACGCTCAAAGGAGGTGAGAAAGTCAGCAATCGTATTCCACCACACTAGTGGGCAGCGTATTAAAAGACAAAAAATATCATCTTAATGAAAAATATATCTATCTATTTCACCAATTGGTTGAATTGAATCTTTCATCGTAATATTAGCGCTTTTACCGCATTACCACTTACGAGTTAAGAAAGATATTTGAAAATATTGAATCTTTAATTGTAAGTTTTAGGTGTTTTGCCGTATACATTACCACTTATAGATTAAAATGTTTTTGTTTGAAAAAAAAATTTGATTGTAATGTGATAGATGAGATACTTCTTCCATAGAGATGATAAATGTCATCGAAAAAAATTGATTAGAAAACAAGGCCTCTCCCGTATAATCCCAAGGAGCCCATGAGTCCTTGTATGAGCCCAAAGAGGCATTTCGAGGGTCATCGATCCTTGTAAAGCTCAAGAGGAAGCTATAGGGTACGAATGGCTTTGGCTTTAAGTGGTTTCACCGGAAACCATCCTCTTAGGATTCAAGAGTGATTTCCAAAATCATACTCGAGGGTTATCCTAGTGTGGGTGATTCTTTGTATTGGAAGCCCAATAGGAGGCTGTTAGAGATTTCAGTATCTTTTGGTTTGATGCCCAAGAAGCTAAACTCAACGAAGGAGTTCTTTTGCAGCCAAGAGCTACTCAGCAAAGGATTGTCTTATATGAAGCCTAAGAAGAGCTAAACTCAATAAATGAGTTTTCTTATCGAAGCCTAAGAGGAGGCTAGCGGAACCTAGTTGTTAGGCTAGTTGTTATGTTATAAGCGATGATTATATAAACAAGTGTATAAAACAAACAATTAAAGCAATGTAACTTGAATATATACAAGGTTTTAGGACTTACACCTTAAGGAGGTATTGGTTTAAGAGCGTTTCACAGAATAATGCTTCTCTTATACCAATGGAATCGATGTACAAACAAGCGGATGAAAACAAGCGAGCAAGTTTGTTTATGCTGAATATTTACAATGATGATTGAATGTGTACAAGGAAATGAATATGTACACGAAAAATTGTTATGTACAAGAAATTAATATGTACATAGGAGGTTGGGACTTACACCGTGAGGAGGCCCATGATCAATTAAGAAATTCAAGGAAAACTCAGTTTATCTTTAAATTTAATTGATTATGGAAAAAGGTGTGTAAGTTTATTGAATAGTTTTTGAAAAGTTTTGAAAATGATTTTGAAAAGTGAAGATATTCACAAGAAGTTTTGAAAAAGATTTAAGTTTGAAAGTTTGAAAGAAAGTTTGAAAATTGAAAAGTATTAAAATACTTAAAATGTCTCATTTTTAACTTAATAAAATATAATCAAAAGAAAATAATTTTTATTTTATTGACATAATCATAAAATAGGTATATTGAATACAAGTGTGCAAAAATCATCTCAAAATGAAGTTTTGATTAGTTTTTGAAAATGTTGAAGTTTTCTAGAAACTTGAATTTAGTGATAAAAAAGTTTTGGTCCTAAGGAGGTTTGAACCTTGGACTTTTGGCTTAGAAGTGAAGGTTTTCCAACGAGCCATATGCTTGACTTGTCATTTAATCACCTTGTTTAGAAGGAGTTTTGAAAAATGAAGTTTGAAAAGGATTAAGTTGTATGAGAATTGAGCCAGAGAAGGTTGGCATACGGGCGCTTTGGAGGTATCTTTGTAGGCGTGGAACATCTGCTTCTAGATGCTTAGAAATGGCTTCGGATGCTAGAAAATGGTTGCTTCGGATGTTAGAGCTTGATGCTTCTAGGAATGTTAAACTTATTCTTCTAGAGGTAGAAACACTACAAGTGCTTCTAAAGAGTGTAAATGAAAGTTTCTAAGGGTATGACTTGGAAATATTACGGAGGTTTGCCTCAAAAGACTTTGGAGAAACAAGCATCGAAGCTTGTGATCCTTTTATTAAAAGGTTCAGAAGTTCAAACCACGGACCTTGAAACCAAGAAAGGTTTAAGTGCGTGTTGGCTTGCCATTGGAATGGCTGTTACATCCGGTCATAAGTCATCAACAAATAAACATAAACAAAAATTTGAATTTTGAAGTTAGAAAAATGCGTGCGGGATTCATCTTCAACCTCCATTCCTTCCTCCATGGATTCTTCATATCTCAATGAAATCAAGTGATCAAACATCAATCTTGCTCAGTTTTTACGAGAACATGATTATTTAATTTCATTTATTTTAAGCTTAGAATCATTAATTTTCCTATGAACACGAAGAACCTAATTCTAAGTTTTGATTATGAAATCATGTATGAGCATAATTTTAAGCAATTGATTGAGGTTATTACTCATTGATAGTAGAAACAAAATGGCAAGCCTTTTTGTCTGAAAGTTAGAAATCACAGTTCAAAGTTCAAGTTTATACCTCTTTAAACTGAAATCGTGTTTCTTCTTTGAGGTGTTCAGATGTATTTTGATGATTCTACACGATTGATGTTTATGGAAGGTGTTGGTATGCTTACCTTGGTTTGAAATGGTTTGGATTGTTCGACCAAGTCCGATTATCCGAAGTGAGAATCATATGGTGATTTTGTGTTTACTGGTGTAATGATGATTTGGATTACCTATATGATGTATAGAAGGTGTATGAAGTGAAAGTTTGGAAGATGCACAAGTGGATTGAGAGTTTGTAAGTTATGGCTCAATATGTGCATAGATGAAGTTTGAAAATGATTTATGAGTTTGGCTAGTTTTTGTGCTAGCTTGAGTATTCTAACAACTCTCTAATGATGTTTAAACATTTGAAGCCTAAGTTTGCTCAGAAATTGCAAAACTTGGAACTTGCAAAATTCTCCTTCTTGGAACTTTGAAACTTGGAAATCAAGAAAGAAAGAAGGAAAGCTTGGATTATGATTGCTTTGGGGTAGTTTTGAATGAAGAAATGACCTTTATTTATAGGCAAAAATTACGAATGACAAGGCAAGGTTATCATTGAGAGCTTGCAACTTGGCTTAAGTGGTAAGAAGGAATCTTTTGCATTTAATGCAAATGGTTAACTTTTTAACCATGGTTAAAATCTCTTCTTGATCCAATCCTCCTATCAATCATTTCTAAATGATATTTATCAGTTATAACCTATCTCTAAATGGTGACAAGGCTTCTAAAAGGAGAAGTTGCAAAATTGACTTGTAATTTTGATGCATGATTATGGAAATCCATGGTTTTGGAGCTCTATGTTTCAAAATCAAATCCCTAGCTAGACAAAGTGTTTTTGCAAGTTCTTGGACATTTTAGAAAGCTTGTAACAAGACCTACAACTTTCATGTTTTGATTTTTTCTTGAATCAAAATGGATCTAGGTGACAAATGGCCATGAAAATAAGGAAAAACCATGTTTCTTAACACTTGAAAATTTTTCTAAGTGTTAGAAAAAATTCAAATCTTGACTTTTTGTTGACTTTTTCACATTTCTTGATTTTTTATGATCATGATGGATTATTTGAAATGATTTTATGATTGAAAAAGTTTGGACTTGAAAAAGTTGACCAAAAGTCAAAGTTTGACTTTTTGAACAGATGAATTTTCATTAGATGATTTAGATTTTGTCTGAATAAGAAACATGGATTTTGCAATGTTTTGAACCAAGAGATTAGGTCAAGATGTTGTATTGAAGATTTTAAGATCAATATTGAAGCAAATAGGTCATTCATTGGCGGAAAGTCAATGATTCACTATCTTCGATCAAAACCCTAATTAGTCGATTCAAAGTAGATCATGAGAAAAAGTTGGGAATTTGAAGATCAAATGTTGATGCTTGATTAAGATAGATTAATTGAGGAGAGTGTATACTCAAACCCTAATGGATTATATCTTGAGCAGATGAAATTTTGATGAAACCTAACTTTGACTTGAGGAGCACGATCTATCACATTACGAAGCTATTAGTGATCGGTGATGCATATGTGAATAATGTGAGGTGGTATCTTAGGTCAAAAATTGGGGTATGACACATGGCTCTATGAGTCGATGCATACGTTTTCCACACCTCTGGTTTTCCAAAATTTTGCTGCTTGCATCGACTCATAAGGCTATGTGTCGACCCATACTGTTGTTTTTCATCAAAAACTCAGTTTTTCTTCACTGTTACGAATTCCCATGGATTCCATTCATCACCAAACTTTATAATACATCATAACAAAATTAATTACTGCGTTTTTACATCCAATTGACCATAGAATTTGTTTTCTAATTAACCTATATTCATCTTACATAAATTAATCGTTCATAACAATTCCAATCATGGCTTTACGTCGGATTACAACGGTAAGGCACAACCTAGAATCCTAATTCGAGATTCCTAACGGATCAATTCGTTCTATTTATCATCAAAACCTATAAGGCATAATAATCAGATTCAATCACCCCTTACCTCGCGATGAATCTTCGAATTCTCGGCGTTTGGCTTTTTTCCTGTTTTCTCTTCTCTTCTCTAATCTTACATAGAATGCAAATCCTAATTCCTCTTCTCACTTTTTCCTTTTATTCCTTTATTTATTCCTTTTTATTTTCGAAATAATAGAAATAAATTAATTAGAATTAAGTAGAGCCTTTTACTCCACACACCTCTAATTCAACTTCACACCCCCAACACTTCCATTATTTAATTAATTAATTAAATCCATTAATTTCAAAAATGCCAATAATTAAACCTTTAATTAAATTAATAATTAAATTTCTAATTATTTAATAATTGAATTAATTTGGGGTGTCACATTATTCATGGCTTGGTATGCCCCGTATGTAGTTTGTTAGAACCTAATGGGTGATCAATTTGCGTGTTCTTTGGTTTCCTACACTATTAATTGTATTTCTACCTGCTCTGTTTTTATAATTTCATATCAGATGTCAAGACATCCTTATATGACATCTGAAGCAGTTGTTGGCACCAGAATTTCATTAATAGTCACCTTGTTCAGTTACCTATAATTAAAACACAACATCATAGAACATTCCTTCTTCTTAACCAACAAAACAGGTGAACCCCACGATGACACACTCGGACGAATAAACCTATTCTCAAGCAAATCCTCAAGCTGACTTTTCTACTATTTCAAATCTTTAAACTCGAAGCAAACACTCGATATGGAGCCATCGCAGGAATAGTTCAAGAACTAAATCAATCAAAAACTCCATTTCACGCTCTTGCGATAAATCACATACATCATCAAGAATTACTTGGAAAATCACAAACAACGAGCAATTCACCTATAACTTGTTTCTCATCAAGATCTACTTGATGCCAATAAAGCAAACAACACAACACCATCTTTCAAAGATTCATTCACTTGCTTAGCGGATAAAAGCAAATCCTTCTAACACGAGAATCAAGAAAGATAACCAGCGTGTCAAAAGCATTGATATAAACATGATTATACTCCAACCAATAAGGGTGATCATTTCTGAATTTTTCAATAGGTAGAGCGACAACCATGATGGTGGCATAAATCATCATAGCCAACCGCCTTAACGTCCTTCATCGTGCTCACATCCACACCTGCAATCAACAAAACACTAAACCACCGCTCCACCAACTGAATAACTCGGACAAGCAAAAGCTTCTCCCCACTTGTTTCAAACCCACTTCTACAAACAAGCGGTTAGAAAACCAAACACAAATCGATAGTGTTTCACACACATTCTCGAATAGCGAGGATTAAACACATTAATAATCTGCGGTGATCGACCATTGCTCACGATACCACTAATGTAGCACCCTTTTCAAACCCCAAATAAACATGACATAAATCGAGTAAAATAAAATGCACACATACAAAGGTGTCACATGTTATTTTCGCACATAGGAAAACCAAAAACATAATATAACATGCACTTGGTCATAATCATAACACATATTTGAATCTTATGCTTTTAAAACAAAGCTATACATTTCACGTGAGTATTTCATTTTCTCGGATACTATCAATGATTATATCTCATACTATAACCATTGGATCAAAATAACAATGAATCCATAACATAATGAAGTCGTATAAATTCATACATCGACACCAAGGCCACATCAACATAGTATCTCAACATACAAATCCAAAACAGATTAGAATACATAACGAATATCTCATAGAAGCATAAATTCGAATAATCCCCGTGTTACATGACCAGATCAATGACTCACTTCCTAGTATAAGGAATAACTAGATAAACTCCTCAACTAGTCTCGTGCGAAGCACTGCTATCCTAGGAACCTGCACGTTACCCACAATGAGGCAACATCATAATAAAATGGTGATAATTCACATCATTATCCAAATGTATATAAGTTAGAATTAATATAGAAACAACATTTATTAAAAAATCCTACATGCTTCATGTGATAATCCAAATAATATGGTTATACAAACATTGCATGTATAACATATCCACATTTATCACAAATAGCATAAATGTCATTAATACAATCAATTCAATGATCAATATAATCAATAACCACTAATCGCAACATACAACACACATTCTTTAATGACTCATGAGACAACAATGCAATGTGACCGTGCATATGGTACCATCGTGAACATTCCTCTCACTCGCTTCCGATTCAATAACTTAGAATAAAAGCCACGCTTTCGATTCGGACAAGACCATAGCCACCACTACTATTTCCATTCAAGGATCAAGCCACATTGTGAACCCAAGATTCACGCTCTTGTTTCTATTCAAGGATCAAGCCAATCAATAATGGAGTTCCAACTCCCCATGAATGTATGTGCAATTTAACCAACAACATATGAAATTAATATAATCCAACAACCTTAGTTATCAAGCATATCACAATAATCAACACATTTGAATTATCCACCATTTCCACAAACATCATGTTTCAACAACAACAAAAATACACAAGTATTTACAATCGTCATACATCAAAAATAACACATAGCATACAAGCCAACACAAGTTATCCTCAACAATTCATCCAAAATATAACATACATACACTAATTAAGTAGCATATATTCATCGAAATATCATCAAAACACAATCTAAAACTCATCAAAACAATTATTAGAAATCGTGTAAATTAATGATAAATCATAAGCAAGCAATTAAACAACACATTATTCTGCACACATATGACCGTGCTAAGTAGAGCCCCGACCGTTGAACGACCTTCAAATTCTGCAGAAAAACTGCAGTGTGAATAGCACTGCACCAATCACGAAAATCCTTCCCAAAATAGTTTTAAATGATTATTTAACATCATTAAAACATCATCTAACATGTATACACTATAGGGAACCTATTCATATCATCAAATCTAGTTTTAATCATAAAAAACCCCAAATTACAATTTCAATTTGAGTAACCAAAATCTAGAAATTGAGATACCCAATCCTATAGCATGTTACTAATCACTACCCAACAACATACAAATGCATAATAATGAAGATTCTCCCCGTTACCTATTGAATATTTAGCTTCTTAGGGTTTCCTATTCTCTTCTCTTCTCTTCTTTTCTCTTCTCTTCTCTTCTCTTCTCTTCTTTCTTTCTTTTTCACCAAATGACAACACAAACTATATTTTTCATCTATCCCTTTACTAACTAGTAAACTAAAATTGGGCTTAACACTTAACACCTCCTTATCACTTCTATTCTTATAATTAGACCCAACACTAAATAATCTCATTTCTCCTCATAAAACCCAATTATTAAAATAACACACATATTCAAATAATTCAAATACTCATTTAAATCACTCAATTAAATTAATTATCACATAATATAATAAATAATAATAATTACCAAATTAATATTTAAAATCAGGATGTTACAATGTAACTAAGATATTAACATGTTAGATAGACTTAATTCCATTTTACCTAAAACCCTTTAAATGAATTTTTCAAAACTTGAAAATCACCACCTAATTTTATTTGTTCTAAAAACAGAAAATAGATAAAACCACAAAAATTGGATAAGTTTCTACAGACCAAAAAGGATGGATTATGGAGTCGGTTGTATAGATGAAGGTATTAGCACCTCTTACGTCCATATTACTCGATGGGACCCATTAGTTCGTGCATCGTTATTTAAAGTAAATACTATCTTCTAATTAATGATCAAGAAATAAGAAGGAAGGAAAGCAATTTGTTTGTTATTATTAGGTTTGACACGGTTTTGAAACTTACGTACCTCAATATTCCCTCGTGCAATGGGAAGTCAAAACTCCGTAGTTCCTGTTGAAAATGTCTTGATTGGTTGTGTTGATTTTAGAAGAAAATGTTTTGATTTTGATAATCCATGTATGAAGCGAAAAAGATTTGAATAGGTTGAATTGATTTTAATGGTAGATGACAAGTACCAAGCGATGGATATCCTAACGATTGATACTCGAGATTGGAGTCAACCGATCTTCTCATCAAAAATCTTTATTATGAAAGGAGTGAGGTGAAACAAAGTTCACTTTTATTAAGTGTTATGGAATAAAATATTTAAGTCATTGGGTTACCCTCAATAGCCCAAATACTTTACATTTTAATTAAATGCGATAAGGCGAACCTCTAACAATTTAATTAAATACCATAACACTATGTTTTTGTTTTTTAGTAAAAATTGATTTTGAAAACAAATTCAATTAATTAATTTAATTTGAAAGTGTTTTAGGGGTTTGGTTGTGGATGACAAGTATCAAAACGTTGGGATATCCTCTAACGATTCGATACCGAGTTGGTGATTGAGGTCAACGATCATCTCATCAAAATCTTTGTTATGAAAAAGTGAGGTGAAACAAAGTTCACTTTTATTAAGTGTTATGGAATAAAAGCATTTAAGTCATTGGGTTACCTCTACCATTGGCAAATACTTTATTTTAATTAAATCGTAGGCGAACCTCTAACAATTTAAATACCATATCACTATGTTTTTTGTTTTTGTTTGTAGAAAAATTGATTTTCAAAAACAAGTTCAATTAATTGTTTGACTTGAAAGTGTTTTAGAAAACATGAGCCCATACAAGGTGGCTTTATGTATGCTCTTAAAAGTGAGACTAGCGTGACACTAGTATTCTAAGCGACCGATTGGAACAATCGATCGAATAGTTATCGCATAGAAAAAGCCGAGACCAAACTATGAATGTGTGCGGTGTGCATTGTGTATGTTTACCTGCTTCTTGATGAGGAGCAAGAGGAGGCTATGTGTTCTAATATGATAAGCATAATTAAGCATTAATTAGAACACACAAGGAATGAGGTACATGTTCATAAACATATATATACAACCAATCGAATTAATTTGAATAAATAAATAGCTTTTATATTGTGTGCAAGAGTTGAGCTCCAAGTAGTCTTCAAGATCGGATAAGTCTTGACGCATCGGATGAATACCAAATGAAGGCTCCTACATCACTCAAGATACAAACAAAAACTATACGAAGAATATATATATTTGCATTCAAATTCAATCGAAGGTGGAATTAAATTTCAAATTCGAAATCGTAACACAAAAATAATAATTACAATGTAATTGAATTTATAAAATGAACCAAATAAAATATATGAATAAAAGTAGTATAATTGTATTTACAATATATAATAGAAATACTATATAATTATATCTACACTACTAAATATAAAATAAAAATATTATATATACAATATCAAATGTAAGAAATAAAAAATAATAATACTAAGTACTATATATATTTACAACATTAAATATACATTACTAAATAATACTAAATAGAAGTAATAATTCAAAATTAAAATGCTATGAGTAAGTGTGGATATGCTAAAAGAAATTGAATGCCTTGATCGATCCTTGGATGTCTTCTCAAATAGTAAACATGTTAGTATCATAAGTGAGATAAAAATAAATGAGATAGAATTGCAATAATTAGAACATGTGTTAGTAAACAAGGTTATAAAATTGAATGAAGTTAACATGAATCTAACATGAATACATTTAAATAATCGAAAGCTTAAATCAATATTCAATTCCACATGGCATTTCGTTCTAACTTCATTCAATATCGAGTAAACACAACAATTATTCATGATTATCAATTCAAAAACAAATGACAAAGGTTCATGTTATTACTCGATTCAAGTTTAAGACATGAAAACTCAAACTCAACGCAAGCTTAAAACAACAAAAAACTAATTCCGGGCAGCAACCACATAATCACAAATATGCTCATGAATCCAAGGTAAAACATGTTAAACATCGATGGGAATTTCAAAACAATGTCATATCCAAACTTACCTATCCAAAATTAACTCAAACAACTCAAAATGTCAAATGAAATCCTTAAATCGACTCAAACAAACATGGTATCCACATCCCAACAATTGGCTCCTAACATTACCCAACTCCAAAGATAAAACGCAATAGCATTACCAATTCGATCACAAACACAACCGTAAACCAATAATCAATTCAACAACTAACTCAAAGTTTCATCCTTCAATTTGATCATTTCAACACAAACAAAATCCATCAATTTCATAAAGGCAAACTCAACCAACTCCACATAGAAAAACATTAGTTCACTAGCGGAACATGCTTCACAACAAACCTTAATCAATCTTAAACACCGACGCAACACAATCAACTTCTACTTAAAACAACAACTATCAAAGCTATGACAAATAATGTCACCAATTCAAAACTCCATTAAACATATTAACTCAACTTAACATAAGTTTTGACACAAAACAATGGTACTAAAATCAACCGAACATTGTGCAAACATCTCCAGTATAAAAAGAAGGTTCGATTTGAAACATTACTCACCAAGTTGACCATGGAAAGGAGCAAAGTTGACGGATAAGCGATGTGAATTACGGTTGAATAGTATGTTAAACGTCTTGTTATACTGCTCTAACTTTGAAAGTAAAAACAAGTTGGAACTACGGCTTGTTTAAATGGGTCGAATGAGGGCTTCTTTACATATCATAACGAATAACTAAAGCCACCTTCAAAAATATAAAATAAGCCAAATCGGCAACTCCTCAACGAAGTAATTGAAACAAACAAAAGTCCAAACAGAAATCACGAGAGTTGTTGTTTCTTCCACCATCTAAAACGCCAACGCTTCTTAATCTAACACACTGTAATTTCTTTAAGCCTTAATACCCATTCTGCTTGGTCTGCTCCACATCCACAATCCTCTTGTTCTAAACAACTCAAATACATAGTCCTCCATATCAATATAAAGCCATGGTGTGAATTGATTGATTAAAGGATAAAGTGGGGTTTTAGAGTTGGACAAAGAGAGTTAGGCGAAACTTAAAGAAAGGAGATTAACAAACGAAAGCCGCAATGAAAAATTTAAATGCCATTGAAAAGAAACGATGGCGGATGGACTGCATTTATGAAGGAGGTACAATGGACAAGGAAAGAAAATGGCGAAACAAAAGGAGTTGGAAAAAGGGGTTGAGGCGGTGAGGGCGATGAAGAAGAAGGAGGTTGATGGTTCGGTGTTTTCCAGCAGCAAGAGTTTGGAAGGAGTAGTATTGAGAGACAGCAGAGGAGGAGAGCAGGCAGAGGGGTTGAATGGAAGGTGTGGCGGTGGATGGGCATGGTGTTGTACGGTGAAGGATGAGTGAGTCTGGCCGAGGCAGGGAGTAGGTGAAGGAGAGCGATGATGGCGAGGAAGATGTGGGAAAGGTGAAATGAAGGTTAAGGTTATGAGAGTGGTTGATGTTGTGAGAGAAGGATGGAGGTGAGAGTGTAGTGTAGGTTGAAGAGAGAGGAAAGTGGCGATGGAGATGTGGGGTTGGGCGAAGGTTGTGAGAGAGGCTAAGATGGAGGTTGAGGGTATAGCGGTGAGAAGGATTCGGAGGGACTGTGAAGAGGTTGATGAAGTGTGGTTGAGATGACAGTGGGAGGTGGCAGCAGAACGGATTTGAGAAGAACAGAGAGTTGAAGGTTGATGTTGTTGTTTTGAGCGGATGAACAACCAATTAGATCCGCCTCCTTTACATTTTCCGTTGGTTTTCTTCCCCCACGAGCGATGAATTATAACATATATATACAATAAATTAGGGTTTTCATATTTTTCAAATGCCAAGTACCCTTAATCATAAAATGGGCCTAAAAATGAAATTGATAAAAATTAAGCCAATAGTATTTTTGTTTGCATTCTTTGAGATAAAATTAGACATTTAAAATTATCAAAATCAGTAAAAGTTGGACAATAAATTATCCGAAAAATAAAAAAGCATATTAAAATAAACTACGGTTTCATAGATTAAATAAAAATTATTGAAATAATTAAAATCAAAAAAACGATAATAAAGAATATCCGATTTAAAACACTTACGGTTAAAAATGAGACTTCGAAATGTATCGAAAAATTAGAGAGCACATTTTCATGATCTCACGACGTAGATTCATAAACCATGAGTTAGAGGAAAACTTAAATATTTTTCCGCTAATTTAAATGCGATGTCGAATCGCTTTCAACAGTCTGTTTGTAAAATTGAAATATTGATATCATCTACATATAATCAACTTAAAACGATACAATAAACAGGTAAGAAGATAAAAATGAATGAAGTGAAATATCGGGTATTTTATAACTATAAAACGATGCAAATATCGATTTAAACTAACTTTTGGTCAATTTAAATACATGAGTAATGACCATATGCAATGGATGAATATTTGTTAATGCAATAACCTAATGAAGCGTATACGGATGAATGTGAAACCTAAGCCCAGATAAAATCGAGATAGGAGGGCAAATTTTGGGTACATGATTGTTCCTATTTAATCGTCTTAAACACGAAAGTGAAGATTAGCGATAGCCTTCAGACTTCAAGGTAGAAAATTAAATACTACAAAACAAAAGTTTGCGCTCCAAGAACAAATATTTATGCTTTTGATATTATTTTTACTTGATTTTTTTTGCAAAGGGTTTGGTATGTCGAGAAGCGAATGCGCTTAAATAAGCGACCCCTTGTGAGACTAGAAATAATATAGATCTTTGGGCAAACATAATTCAATAAGTTGCTTCATGAGATCGAAAAGCAAACAGCAGACCTTTGAACAAACATACTTCAATAAGTTGCTTATGGTCGAAAAATGAAACTCATAGATCTTTGGAACGAGCATACTTCAATAAGTTGCATCGAATCAAAAATGAACAAAGCGAATCTTTGACGAAACGCTTCAATAAGTTGCTTCGAATCGTAAATGAAACCGTCAGACACTTTGGAACAACATACTTGATAAGTTGCCCATGATCGAAAATGAAACCAATAGATCTTTAAACGAGCATACTTAATAAGTTGCATTACGATCAAAAAATAAAAAACAGTAGATCTTTAGAACCACCATACTTAATAATTGCCAACGATCGAACGCAACCGAACGGATCTTTAGGCAAACATACTTAATAAAATTTATGAATCAACAATGAAACAAGCGATCTTTAAACGAGCATACTAACAAAAGTTGCCCAGAATAAAACAAAACCGCATGCACCTTGAAACGAGCATACTTCAATAAGTTTACTTCGCAGAAAAGAAAAGAACTCATAGATCTTTGAACGACATACAAATAAGTTGCCGAATCAAAAACAAACAATATATGTAAATAAATATTAGACACACACAAGAAGGATGGAACTCACTCCAAAGAAAAAATATAGAAATAATACAATGAAAAACCAACAAAAACTCTAGCAAATTAAACCATTGGACTTTAAAAAATTTAAACCATAAACCATAACCTCCCTAAAACGCAATTCTTCATGCATTATATACCACCACCAAAATACTCCATTGCAAAAACACCGACTCACCACTCAACGGCAAAAACAACGCCGCCATACCATAATAATGCTTAGGCCCAACAATGTCAAAACCGCCACCATATATATCAAACCTGCAAATACCACCGCCGTTTTAATGGACTTTCTCGCCCGAAACACCGTACACAAAAATACTATCGCTTGCTGGCCATTATGCCCGCATTATATTCCCGCCTCCAGCCACTACGCATTTTTAAAATGCTACTATACATCGTGGCCATAATATTTATATTAAAACCACCGCATTGCCACCGAAAACATCAACCATCCATTAATTGAATATCCCTACAGCTTTTAACAAAAAGAATAATCAAACGCCAGAAAGATTGCGAAAACCATATCAACTTTCAATGATCAACATCACGAAAGTAACTCTGCCAACATTCACCGGGATTACAATCATGTTACGCCATTCCCGACTTCACTACAATTCACACACCGTCCAACATCTTACAGCACCGTAAACCCCATCTTACGTACCACTGCACGATCTTCCAGCAACCGTATGTGATAACACCGCCACACAAAACAACTCGCCGAAGAAAGAAACCTTGTCATTATGCCACTCCGCGCATCATGCCACTAATATTCATCTTTGAATAACAATGTACCGCCACAGCCACATAATTACTATGCCAATGCCGGCAAAAACAATACGTTGGAACTCCAAAATAAAAACTCCCCGTCCCGACTTTCGTTGAAAAGCCAATAAAAATGCACCATCCGCCAAAAGGATGACAATCGACACGAGTAAAATATTGACCATCCACCGATGGAATCAACATAGACACTACTCACAGCCGGCTTTGAGATCCGCGATCGCGCATCCCACCAACTCGCATTTAAACACACTTGACTTGACATTAAGCCGGAAAATGCCCACCACAATGTTTCGTCTACCAAGAGACTTTGGGCAAAACTTCACGAATATACCATCTCCCTAATATTATAAACTTGCGAACCGCCTACCGTAAAAAATTTCAACCATTGCCGTGGACCCATTTCCAGCATCTTCGAATCTCACCATAAACCCCCCCAAAACATCACCTGCCATTTCATCTTGAAAGCTTTCACCCCACACCACTTCCTTTTTTCTCATCAACATATGCCAAAATATCCGTAGGACAATCAAATTATCTCTGATGCTCAATACCGCAATGTTTTACACTTATCTGCAAAGAATGTTTTCCCACAATGATTCTAATGCAATTCATGTTTGTCTTGAAGTTAAAGAACTTTTATTGAAACCGTAAATATTTACCGCCCTCAAATGTACCGCTTACAGTGACCCACTAAATGCCATACTTCCGGCTTTTAAAATTTATGGCACAATTCATTTTACATTTTAAGGCTTTTATCTTCCCTCGCTGATGTTCTCCATCTGCATTAACCGCAGCAAGCATTCATCTTGAAAAAATTTATGATGGTTGAGGAACCACGAGGGTTTTAAACAGCAGTCACTCACCTTTTGGTGTGCGATCACATACGACTTTGTTTACTTTTAAAAATTTTATTTTATTTTGTAACTACTTTTATCTTTTCTTTACCATTTTCCTAACGCTTATTATGCCCCGACTTAGCGGCTTTTTATCACCATATCACTTTTTTGAACGTCGTGTGCTTTCTTTTGTTTGATTGGAGGTTTGATCGTCATCGCAAAATAAAAACTAACAATATATATCGCCCCGTTACCGTGTGAGATAACCTTCCGCCAACCTTTCGCCCGATACACATTGATGCCGCCGCCGCCCTCACCTTGAAGGATAACCATTGTAACACACTCTTGGCCATTTTAACGCACCGGCCGTGCCGAACATTACACACCGGCAAAAATTTCAGCAACTTTCCTACCAACTTCAAGCAAAAGTTTACTCCACCTATATATCCGTGTTTGGGAATTTGAACGCTGTAACACTATTAAGGTGGTTTTTACCACTTACCGTTATGGTAAATTGTTCGCCATCCTCCACAAGGTGCCATTTAACCTCCGCATATAAAATATAAAGCATTGAACCAATTATTTCCAAGAAACATATTCAATGCATTATGGTTTAGCCGAGCATTTTGCCTACAAGAAATAACAAAACAAGAATTACAAAACCGCATACATCTCCATAAAACTAGTCTCCATGCCATTTCTTGCTCGAAGATGCACTTTGTAGTCGTGGCGTTAGTGAGTCGAGGAGAGTTCAGTGTCGTAGGCCCTAAAGTAAACGTGATTGCTTTGGAATCAATGAGTTTTGAACTGTGCCTTTGAAAGATTACATCCTTCAATTGTGGCCAGGTTGCCCAGAAATGGAGCTCACAGTGGGCATCGTGATCATATCCCAAAGATACGGAAAGGAGGCGTCTGAAGCTCCTTTAACTCCACAAGAGATGTTGGAGTAAATAAGTTAGCAACTCACTATGAGGCATAAAGTTGGATCATGCACTTTTTCTTGGCCTTCAGATTCTTCCCACCTGCTGTTGATGATTTTGTCGATAAGTTTGTTCTCGAGGAGCATTTTGCTCTTTGAGAGCATCTTGACACAGTGTTCGACAGGTAGTTGCAACACAAATTTGTGGAGCACACCTACATTAAGTAGCCTTTGTCACTTGATTAGGAATTTGAAATGGAGGGTAAACAGAACTTCTTCCTGCGTCCCTCGAAAGTTGTGCACCTCTTGATGTAGAATTTAAATAATAGCAACATCCGAATGTTACCTATCTTGAGGCCTCGCTCAATTTGTTCCCCTACAACAACCAGGTGTGAAAATGTAGAAGTACATCCATCAATCAGATAAGGACCTTGCAAGGTATTGGAGAACATCTCAATGAGTTCTCCTTTCAAAGGGAGGTTGAATTCTAGCAGCACTAATTCTCTCCATCTCTGCATACCTCTTTGAAAGATTCTTCAATCTTCCAACCAAAGTTAAGGAATTGGTAGAACCATGTCCCTATTATAGTCGTAGTGATTAACAAAAGCTTGGCCAATTCCATCCAAGTTTGGATGTGAGTTCGTTCAAGCCGAGTGTACCACTAGAAGATGCTCCACCGAGGCTATCTTGAAAAACGTGCATGAGGAGCTTGTCATTTCCATAAGGAGCCATCTTATTACAATAGGCTTTGCGTGAGTAATCGGACAAGAGGTACCCTTATACTTCTCGAAAATAGGGACTTTGAACTTTGGGTGAATTGCAACTTTCAAACTAAGGAGCATCTAAACAAAGGGAATCGACCTCAATAGCTTTCATCCTTTTCTCAAGGAGGTGAAGCTTTTCTCGGTCCAGTCCTCTTCATGAAACTTTGAAGGTGTCAAACAAAGACTCGAAGATATCCTCACAGTGAGGGGTTCTATTGACATGCGTCTGAACGGTGTTTCTGACATTATGATCTGAAAGGACATCCATGTGGTTAAGATTAACACCTGGTGGATTAACATGATAAGTGGTAACAACCTCGGATCTCTGAACAACTTGCTTTAACTCTTCTTGTCCAATGGCGAGGTTCTGGATAATCTCCATGAATTGATCCATCTGAGCATCTATATGAGTATTCATCGCAACCACACTTTGCCTGAAGTTAATCCATGATGACAACGATGTCAGGAAATCAGTCTTGTAGTCTTGAGATTCTGAATAAGAAGCTAGGTTGAAATAAGTCCTCTGATTGAAGTGAATGAAATGCATGATGATGCATGAATGATGCATGAATGATGAGAGAAATAAACTCTTTTGAGATGATTGATGCAAATGGAATGCAACATGATGATAAAAACAGGTTCACAAAGACGTGAATCCGGATGATATTGGTAATTAGAACAACTTATTTAGGTGGGCTCACGATGGACGCTCTAAGCTACCCAATAACCCGAACAAGGTGGTTCTAATGTTTTTGCTAATGTTTCTCGAGTCTCAGATCCTAACAAATATTATCATCGCGCGAGAGGCCTACGTGGCGATAGTATTTGTAAAGTATACCCCAAGAAACGGCTCTTGGGATGCTCGAAATCCAAAATTTAGGCGTTTGGTCTGCTAGGACAACATGAACAAACTTAGAGTTATAGGTCATTTGTCCAAAGATTGATGTTCTGCGCTATCGGGCCAACAACCTCCTTAAAACAACCAACTCTAAGCCGGAGTCTTCCTTGGGCCAACAAGACAATGGAGTCAAGTGGACCTAGGCCTACGCCCCTCTATTCCTAAAGGTGACCTAGAAGCACAGGTAGTAGGCTTATCTATGTAACAATGCCCATGGATTCCCATCACAATAATATATCAACAAAATAATATACAAAGTATAGAGGAAAATAAGCAACAAACAATAGATAAGCTTAAAGAAGAAAGCGATAAACAAACACACAAACATGTGAAGAACTAAACTAGGGTCATTTCGCTTAGTCAAAAAGATTCTATATACCTTTTCCCCGGTGAAATCGCCAATAAAACAACTCCATTTTCGAAAATCATTTAAATGAATTTTCAAAACATGATGAATCGCCACCTAATTTTATTTGTTCTAAAACGGGAAAATATAGATAAAACCCACAAAAATCGGATAAGGCGGTCTACAAGACCAAAAAGGATGGATTAAAGGAGTCTTCACATAAAAGAGGAAGGTATTAGCACCTCTTCGTCCATCGTACTCGATGGGACCCATTTAGTTCGTGCATGTTCGTGTTTAAAGTAAAATACTATCTTCTAATTAATGATCAAAAAATAAGAAGGAAGGAAACGAGATTTGTTTGTTATTATTGGAGTTTGACAGTTTTGAAATAGCATGCCTACGTATTCCCTCGCAATGGGAAAGTCAAACTCGTAGTTCTGCTAATGTCTTGAATTGGTTGTGTTGATTTTAGAAGAAAATGTTTTTGATTTTGATAATAATGGCATATGAAAAAAAGATTTGAATGGGTTGAATTTTAATAGTAGATGACAAGTACCAAAACGTTGGGATATCCTCTAACGATTCGATACTCGAGATTGGTGATTGAGGTCAACCGATCTTCTCTCATCCAAAATCTTTATTATGAAAGGTGAGGTGAAACAAAGTTCACTTTTATTAAGTGTTATGGAATAAAATATTTAAGTCATTGGGTTTACCTCTAATGGCCCAAATACACATTTTAATTAAATCGTAAGGCGAACCTATAATTTAATTAAATACCATAACACTATATTTTTGTTTTTTGAAAAGATTTTGAAAACAAATTCAATTAATTAATTTAATTTGAAAGTGTTTTAGGGGTTTGGTTGTGGATGACAAGTATCAAAACGTTGGGATATCCTCTATGATTCGATACTCGAGATTGGTGATTGAGGTCAACGATCATCTCTCATCCAAAATCTTTGTTATGAAAAGAAGCGAGGTGAAACAAAGTTCACTTTATTAAGTGTTATGGAATAAAGCATTTAAGTCATTGGGTTTACCCTCTAATGGCCCAAATACTTTTACATTTTAATTAAATCATCGAACCTCTAACAATTTAATTAAATACCATATCACTATGTTTTTGTTTTGTTTTGTAGAAAATTGATTTTCAAAGAACAAGTTCAATTAATTGTTTTACTTGAAGTGTTTTAGGAAAACAAAGCGAGCCCATATACAAGGTGGCTTTATGTATGCTCCTAAAAGTGAGACTAGCGGACACTAGTATTCTAAGCACCGATTGGAACAATCGATCGAATAATTGTCATTGTAGAAAAGCCAGACCAACTATGAATGTGCGGTGTGCATTGTGTATATTTACCGCTTGATGAGAAGCCCAAGAGGAGGCTATGTGTTCTAATATGATAACATAATTAAACAATTAGAACACAAAGGAATTTATGTTCATAAACATATATACAACAAATCAGATTAATTTGAATAAATAAATAAACTTTTATATTGTGCAAGAGTTGAGCTCCAAGTAGTCTTCAAGATCGGATAAATCTTGACGATCGGATGAATACCAAATGAAGGCTCCTACATCACTCAAGATACAAGCAAAAACTATAAAGAATATATATATTTCAAATTCAATCGAAGGTGGAATTAAATTTCAAATTAAAATCGTAATACAAAATAATAATTACAATGTAATTGAATTTATAAAATGAACCAAATAAAATATATGAATAAAAGTAGTATAATTGTATTTACAATATATATTAGAAATACTATATAATTATATCTACTACTAAATATAAAATAAAAATATTATATACAATATCAAATGTAAGAAATAAAAATAATAATACTAAGTACTATATATTTTACAACATTAAATATACATTACTAAATAATACTAAATAAGTAATAATTCAAAATTAAAATGCTATGAGTAAGTGTGGATATGCTAAAAAAATTGAATGCCTGATCGATCCTTGATGTATGTCTTCTCAAATAGTAAACATGTTAGTATCATAAGATAATAAATAGAATTATAATAATTAGAACATGTGTTAGTAAACAAGGTTATAAAATTGAATGAAGTTAACATGAATCTAACATGAATACATTTAAATAATCGAAAGCTTAAATCAATATTCAATTCCACATGGCATTTCGTTCTAACCATTCAATATCGAGTAAACACAACAATTATTCATGATTCAATTCAAAACAAATGACAAAGGTTCATATTGTTAAATTCAAGTTTAAGACATGAAAACTCAAACTCAACATAGCTTTAAAACAACAAAAAACTAATTCAGGGCAGCAACCACATAATCACAAATACTCCTTGAATCCAAGGTAAAACATGTTAAACATCATTAGAATTTCAAAACAATGTCATATCCAAACTTACCTATCCAAAATTAACTCAAACAACTCAAAATGTCAAATGAAATCAAATTGACTCAAACAAACATGGTATCCATAACAATTGGCTCCTAACATTACCGCTCCAAAGATAAAACGCAATAGCATTACCAATTCGATCACAAACACAACCGAAACCAACAATCAATTCAACAACTAACTCAAAGTTTCATCCTTCAATTTGATCATTTCAACTTACAAACCAAAATCACATCAATTTCATAAAGCATTTCAACCAACTCCACATTAGAAAAACATTAGTTCACTAGCGAGAAAACCATGCTCACAACAAAACCTTAGTCAATCTTTACCGACGCTAACACAATCAACTTCTACTTAAAACAACAACTATCAAAATTAAAAATAATGTCACCAATTCAAAACTCCATTAAACATATTAACTCAACTTAACATAAGTTTTGACACAAAACAATGGTACTAAAATCAACCGAATATTCAGTGCAAACATCTCCACAGCAGTATAAAGAAGGTTCAATTTGAAACATTACTCACCAAGTTGAGGCCATAAAATTGACGAGTCGATCTGGACAATTCGGATTGAGAGATAAATGCTGAACGTCTTGTTATCTTCTTGCCCGACTTTGAAAGGTAAAGACGAGTTGGAACTACGGCTTGTTTTGAGTAGGTCAAATGAGGGTTTACTACATTATCCACATGAATGGATAGCACAAGCCACCTTCAAGAGTATCTGAATGGTAGATATTGATTCCTCATGTAATCGCTGAACAAACACACAAGGTCCAAACACGCGAATCAAAGAGAGAGTTGTTGTTGCTTGACCATCGAGAACATCGCAGCTTCTTCCAAGTCTAACGACAAAGCTTGACGATTTGCTTTAAAGCCTTAATGCCCATTCTCTTGGTCCTCATTTCCACGCCCACCAATCCTCTTGTTCTAGACGTAAAACTCAAATACATAGTCCTCCATATCAGTATCGGAAGCCATGGTGTGAGATTGATTGAGTTAAAGGATCTGAGTTGGGGTTTTGGAGTTGGAAGTAGAGAGAGGGAGTTAGGCGGAATCTGGAGCTGGTTTGAGAAAGGAGAGGGTTAACGGAACAGGGAGTAGCAGCGGTGAAGGAAACGGCGGGGTTTAAGGTAAGTTGAAGGAAATGGCGATGGCGGATGGAGCTGGGTTTGACGGAGGGAGGTACATGATGGAGAGACGAGGGAGAGGAAGTTAGGCGAACAAAAGGAGTTGGAAGAAACAGGGGTTAAGAGACGGTGAGGGACGATGAAGAAGAAAATGGAGGTTGATGGTTCGGTGTTTTCCAGCGGCAAGAGTTTGAAGGAGTAGTATTGAGAGGGTTCCGGCAGAGGAAGAGGGAGGTTGAATGGAAGGTGTGACAGTGGATGGCTGTGGTGTTGGCACGGTGAAGGATGAGTGGAGTACGGCGAGACAGGGAGTAAGGTGAAGGAGCGATGATGGCGAGGAAGATGTGGGAAAGGTGAAATGAAGGTTAAGGTTATGAGGTGGTTGATGTTGTGAGAGAAGGATGGAGGTGAGAGTGTGAGTGTAGGATTGAAGAGAGGAAAGTGGCGATGGAGATGTGGGGTTAGGCCGAAGGTTGTGAGAGAGGCGAAGATGGAGGTTGAGGGGTATAGCAGTGAGAAGGTTACGGAGGGACTGTGAAGAGGTTGATGAAGTGTGGTTGAGATGACAGTGGGAGGTGGCAAGTGAGAGCAGTTTGAGAGGCAACAGTTGAAGGTTGATGTTGTTGTTTTGAGCAGATGAACAACAACCAATTAGGATCCGCCTCCCTTTACATTTTTCCGTTGGTTTTTTCTTCCCCCCCTGAACAGTAAATTATAACACATATATATACCCAATAAATTAGGGTTTTCATATTTTTTCAAATGCCAAAATTACCCTTAATCATAAAATGGGCCTAAAAATGAAATTGATAAAAATTAATAAGCCCAATAGTATTTTTGTTTGCATTTTTTGAGATAAAAATTAGACATTTAAAATTATCAAAAACGGTAAAAGTTCGGACAATAAATTATCCGAAAAATAAAATAAGCATATTAAAATAAACTACGGATTTCATAGATTAAATAAAAATTATTGAAATAATTAAAATCAAAATAAAACGATAATAAAGAATATCCGATTTTAAAACACTTACGGTTAAAAATGAGACTTCGAAATGTATCGAAAAATTAGAGAGAGCACATTTTCATGATCTACGCGACACGTAGATTCATAAAGCAGTGAGTTAGAGGCGAAAACTTGAAATATTTTTCCCGCTAATTTTCGTACAGTGTCGAATCGCTTTCAACAGTCTGTTTGTAAAATTGAAATATTGATATCATCTACATATAATCAACTTAAACGATACAATAAGCAATGAAGAATAAAAGAAATGAAGTGAATATTTTATAATTATAAAAAGAATGCAAATATCGATTTAAACTAACTTTGGTCAATT